>CM045556.1:23713108-24257319 GCA_024721245.1 Mitragyna speciosa | reverse complement strand
TTTATTTTTCAGAAAATTAATTGAAAATTGAGAACTTTCAAAGCAAAAATTACTACTTGGAAACCTTATAACATCAAAATTTTTATGAAATAATGATTAGAAACGTCCAATTTGATTAAAATGGTCAATTGAAAATTACAATTTAAGATTGAACAAGTAACTCAATAGATAAAAAATATAAGCTGTAAAACATCCAATTTGAATAAAATGGCCACCTCAAAAAATGTAATTTAAGATTCAGCAAGTAAATCAATAAGATAAAAATATAAAATAAAGCTAATTTGTAGCTAAATCATGATACGTTTCAAGCAACTAGTCATATTTGTTATATATAAGAGGTTAGTTAGACAAAAATTTTCATCTTCATCTACATTTCTATCACATTATCAAAGCATTTCAATTACTCCCCAACTTTAGATTATTTATTAAATTAACTTCAATAGTTACATAACCAAATTCTTTAAACATAGTCGCTTGTCACACACTGAATAGATGATTAAAGAGTAGACTCTTTATAGTCAAATGCCGCGAACCAAAGCGGGCAATAGCACAAATCTTGAAAAAATGGGTGAAATAATTATCTTATTGTAGAATTTCTAAAACATAAGGGGCAAAACAAAAATTTAAAGACTTGCGGCCTATCAGCGGCTTCTTCGTCGTCCCACCACCATCGGTAGCTTCGCCTCTATCATAAATATACCATTATTCATTATTATTATTATTTTTTATTAAACCTACACTACTACATGAAGAAAAAGAATTAATGTTGATAGGATTTGAACTCTTGATCTTTGGGGTGAAGTAATAGAATTCTAACTGCTCGACCTCTATTCATTCTCAGCGTTCACACACTTATTCATTATTGTTAACACATTATTCATTATTCATTATTTATTATCGTTAACGCACTTGGTGTGAGATATGTTAGTATCACATCTAAGGAAGCGTTTGGTTCAAATTCCTCAATCACTATCACTATGGGTATCATTAATCTTATTATGAGTATGGATTTTGATGATTCCCCCCAACATGTTTGGTTTAATAATGGAATGGGTATCATTATAAGAATATTTGTTTGGTATGCTGGAATGACTTTCAAGTAAATTTTAAAATTTTAATTTATGATACACATATTTTTTAGATTTCTTATTTTGTATATTTTTAAAGAAAATTTTTAAAAAGATTTCTTCGATATTAAATATAGTCATGCTCTAATTTGAGTTTTATGCAAATGATAATCTTAAAAAAAAGTCATTTTTATCGTATTAACAGAGACTACTATATATCTTTGATTTTCAATTCAATTTTTTATAAAAATTATTGAATGTAAAAAAAAATTATTAAGAAGAATTTTTATAAAAAAATGTATAAAGTACTAATAAAAAAATATTCAAAATTGAGAGAGAGAGAGAGAGAGAGAGTATATTGAGAGTGGGTAACTCAAAAGATATGCATTTTTTTAGTGGGTGTGTTTCTGTCCTTAATCATAAGGGTTAATGGGTTTGATAGACTAGTATTTTGAAGAAAATCATTAATACCCCAATAAATCACTATCATTCCCATTGAATGATAGTGATAATTGTTTAACAAACATCAACAATGGGTATTATTACTTTTGATACTTATTCCCCTCCTTGATTCCCTAAAACCAAACACCCCCTTAATTAATGATGTCTGCCTAACTAAATATATTATTTATTTTCACAAGCACCTACATTTAGTGGGTCTGAGTTTTGGGCACAAGCTGACTTCTAGTGTCTCAACTCTCAATTACAAGCCCAAATATGACAATTTACTTGCCCTACAATGTAAGGATTCGTACAAGTGAATGGACTCCTCTCGTCAGCATTAGGGGTGGGAAAAAATAACTGAAAAATCAAAAAATCGCAATATCTGGTCCATTTCGAACCAAAAAATGAGGATAACCTAACTGAATTCTAAAAGCGGTTAGGTTAACCGAACCTTATTTACAAAAGCGGTTCCGGTTTCGGGTATCAATTTTTAAAAACCTGCGGTTAACCGAACCAGTCCACATCTATGTCTTAGAGGTTAATATTTATGAGTATTATAGGAGAAATAAGAAGTATTAAATCGTTTCATTTTCAAGTTTAAGTTAACTCAAAAACTTAAACATCATATTAGATTGTCTTCCAATTTAATTTTTTTAATTGTATTTATTTTTGTTTTTATACTCCGAATTATCATATATATTCTTGATAGTAAATAAAAAAAAATACTTTCATACAATACGAAATATGGAAATAACACAAATATTTTTTACTCGTATTGTGAAAAATTTTGATTTCTAACTTTTTTTAATTTTAAAAAGAGCGGATGCAAGAGTTTGAAATTGTACAAGTAGTTTTTTTTGTTTGAAAACTTATTTATGTTGTAATATTTTTTATCTATTTTGTTAAATTAACTTAATACCATACAGGTTCCGGTTACCCTACGGTACCCGACCCTCTTTAGCAGGGTAACCGCTAAGCGGTTAACCGACTAATGAAGGTTGGATACGGTTAGCAAATTAGGCTAACCGCTATAAGCGGTTCCGGTTAGGATATTAGATGAATGGACGGGTTAACCGATCCATGCCCACCCCTTACTTTTCACCATGCAGGAGCACGTTTTTTCTGAGGACTTCTAGAATCAGAAAGGGACTCAAGTACAAGTTACGATTTTGAGTTACCATAATTCTCAAGAAAAAGAAAAAAGTAAGTATTGGTAGTAAATTTAAAAAAAAACTCGCACCTTTTTTTTTCCTCAAAAAAATTTACCTTTTTTTTTCATAATTTTTCATCAGCACAGCATTTGTGAGTGCTTATTTGGACCATCAGATAACTTATTCTCCAAAGACTATTTAGTAGCCAAAAGAAAGAAGATATGAAAAGTACCAGTAACTTAGCTTGACAAGGAAGAAGAAAATTCTTTTAAACGCTTGCTCAAATGAAGATAAGATATGAAAAATAGTAGTAGTTTAATTTGACAAGGAAGAAGAAAATTCTTTTCTACAATTGCTCAGTAGGGATTATTCTTGACTAATTTTCAAACCATATTTTAGAGGGACACCAATATAAACATCTAATTACAAGTATTTAGGACCACAAAGCATTCGACAAAACCAAGAAGTCAGCAGCTGAAAACATCCAAGATAATGGAAGACTTGAAAATTCTCTCCCTAACAATTACTTCTGCACTTCTGATCAGCTACTTTTGTCTAAGAGCTTTTTACAGCATTTGGTGGAAACCGAAATGGCTGGAAAGGCACTTAAAACAGCAAGGAGTTAGAAGCAACCCCTACAAACTTCTGATTGGAGATATGATAGACATTACAAAGCAAATAAATGAAGCAAGGTCAAAACCAATGAGCCTTTGTCACCAGATTGTGCCCCGCGTTTATCCCTTCGCTCACAATACAGTTCAAAAATATGGTAGGTTACAACTTACAATGAATGGTCACATTGTAAGTTTTACGTGGTAGGTTACAACTTACAAAATATGGTAGATTGTTAACTTCAAATTGCTTGATAACTCCAGAAATGTGTACTTTCCTGAGACCAGGTTTTACATGCATACAGGGAAGGTGTCACTGTGTTGGGCAGGGACAACTCCAATGTTGAACATAACGGATCCAGAGATCATAAAAGAAGTTCTAGCTAACAGGCAAGGTCACATTGGTATATCACCGATGGTGCTGAACCCTCTAGTACTCATTCTGTCAGAAGGATTGACAATTCTAGAAGGTGAAAAATGGGCTACACACAGGAAGATAATGACTCCTGCATTCAATTGGAGAAACTAAAGGTAACTTTCAACTCCTTTACTCCAGAACGTTATTTTCAAAACAAAGACAGTACCAGGACGCCTAAAATGTATGATTAGAAGTATGGATTCTGATTCCCTTTATCCTACTATTGTGAATCGAAATAGGGAATGATGTCAGTATATGCAGAGAGTTGTGTCTTGCTGGTAGAGAAATGGAAGAAATCAACTCCTCTTGGTGGAACCTGCGAAATTGATGTCTGGCCTGAATTTCTAAATCTTACTGGAGATATTATTTCTCGGACAGTATTTGGAAGCAACTTTGAAGAAGGAAATCAAATCCTAAAACTTCAGAAAGAGCTGCAAAATTTGGTTACTGAGGACACTGAAGTCATGAAAAGCTTGTATATTCCTGGTCTCAGGTACAACACCATTCAAAAATGAGCTTGATCTGTTTGACCACTGTTGTTCCGCACTGCAAGAAAATCTAATGGCCTCATGTTATGTGACAATCATAAATTGTATGATATTCTTACAATACTGATGAACAGATACATTCCAACAAAAAAGAATCAAAGAAGAAAGAGTTTGGATGAAAGAATTACTTCAATGCTCAGGACATTGATTGAGAGAAAGGAAACCCTGATGAGAACTGGACAAACAAATAAAGTTGATCTACTTAGCCTACTTTTGCAGTCTCACTGATGAAAACAGCCAACAATCTAGTGCAAACAACAAAAATGGTAACAAGATGACAATCGAAGAAATAATAGAGGAGTGCAAGCACTTATACATTGCTGGTCATGAGACAATATCAAGCTTGTTAACTTGGACAATGATCGTCCTTGCAATGCATCCAGACTGGCAACACAAGGCAAGGGAGGAAGTTCTGACAGTATGTGGGAAAGAGCATCCCTAATGCTAAAACTATAAGCCAACTTAAGACTGTGAGTACTGCTGTTTACTTCTTTCAGAAATTTCTAGTTCTCATATTCTTATTGAAGTTCCAGTTCAATAAATAATGACGAAATCACCAATACACTCCATAACTACTTGTTCCTTAAACATCCACTGCAATGATCGTAGCAAATTACTAGATATCTGTAACTACTTATTCGCTGAAAATCTACTGTGATCATAATTTAGTTACAGGCAGCAGAGTTAACTTCCAAATTGGCCTTGCTGCAAAACTAGGACAAAGCCATATTGCAAAACCATTTCAAAGAATGACTGTAGGTAATTAATAAGATTGGTTTTTAAGGTGGTTCTCTTTTCCAACTACTAACTAACTAGAGAAAATGCTCAAGTTGAATCAAAATGAAGAATTAGGTTTAAATTCTTATTAATAGCAAAACTTTCATGATTAATCCATTCAGCATAATTATTTTCCTTTTCTTACCTTGTCCCACTGCTTGGAAGTGGAGACACGAACTGTTTATTTGAGTTGTAGAACTTTTACTGAGATTTCTATTAAGTCTTTAATGATCTGCTTGTTTTCAGTTAGTCAAATATTATCTAACAATATTTAGTCAAAATGGTTGGGAATCCATACAGGTAACTATGATTCTTCACTGAAGCCCACAGATTATATCCACCAGTCATTGTAATATTAAGACATACATACCAGGAAACCAAGATAGGAGATCTTTCTCTACCGGCAGGGATAGATCTTCTGATGCCTTTATTGCTCACCAATCATGATCCTGATCTATGGGGCAGTGATGCAGAAGAATTTAAACCTGAAAGGTTCTCTGAAGGATTATCGAAGGCGTCGAAAGATCATCTAGCATTCTTCCCTTTTGGGTGGGGTCCCAAGACTTGCATTGGCCAAAATTTTGCACTGATGGAAGCAAAGGTTGCACTGTCCGTCATACTGCAACATTTCTCATTCGAGCTCTCTCCATCCTACACTCATGCCCCTAATATCGTTATGGTTCTTCAACCACAACTATGGGGCTCCCATCATATTAAAGCAACTTTAAATCGTGACACAAGACATCGAAGATCTAATACGTTCTCAAGACCTATTAAAAAATTAGGCATGTCATGCCAGCAAAAGTTATTTTTTTTGGAGAAACATTTCTCAACTGCTATCTATGATTTTGCGTACATGCCAAATCTCATGATTCAGAGCATGGTTAGGACTTCTGTATCATTTTCCTCTTAAACTACAAATATGTTGAAAAATGCTTTCACAGGAAATAATAACATGTGGACCATTTTTATTTCTCCAGGATCTAAAACCATTTCGAAAAACATGACAATGAAGCAACAAGCTTTCCAGCAATATTAGAGTTGCAACAAATTGAACACATTCCTTTTTTTAGAGACCTTTTGGCAGGTTTTACCAAACCCACTACACACTGTACCAGTGGCGACTAGGGGACTCGTACTTTTAGTTGCCTGATCCAAATCTAATTCATAAAATAGGGGTATTTCCAGAAATATGCTAAGGAAAAGAGAGTTACCAATTAAGATGAGAAATTTCCAGAATTAATACTCAATGCTGCCTTGCATATATGATCTACAGCTGGTTTTCAGCTCCCATGAGTTGGCACATATATTTAGGGTATTAAGACACACAATAAATTCTAGACAACAATCTTGACAAAAAGAAATACAACAGAGTGAAACAAACCATATGTCTTTATTCATCTAGTATAAAATTGATACTGAATATAGTTCTACATCAATTTATTTGGGAAGCGAAATAAATTCCCATGTAAAAGGACATGGTTTAATAAGTGAATCTATTACAAATCATGACAGCACCATCTAAGATGGAGTCAACATCTGGGGTTATGATGACACGCTTGTTGAGTTCCGCTAAAGTACAACAATGCTTTTCTCCAATGTTAATGGCAACAACATCCTGTGCAAATAAACAATCCAAACCTACAGAAACCTGCATCGATCATCAAAATATCATACATGGTGTAATTATCTTTGAGTGTGTTGTTGACAGCAATAAAAGAATTTCTGGTTATTAGTACAAAAAGGATGATGAGAAAGCAATCTTATCAGTGCGTACATGAATTTCAAGTTATAGGTCATACAACATGCCTACTTACATCATAAAGGATCTCACCAAGCTTCAGCTTGACAGCACCATTCCTGTAAACTAAAATTTTGCCCATGTATCCTGCTGGCAACTCATCCAAACTACAGTTCTTCTGCGAGAGTCCTCCACTGTTCGGTGGCTTCAAACCATTTGCCATCTCACTAGCTTTCTGTATTAGGTGATTGCTTTACCATAGGCATGCTTGCAGGTAATTGAAGGAAGAATATACTTTCCTCGATTTTACCATCCTACAAGGCTACTATTATCATTACACCAATAATGCTACCAATAATAACATTTCAATTTTTATATACCATCACCAACCATTAGACCAAGCTCTATGGCAGGATTTGTGGAACAACAATCATAGTTCAAGCTTTCTGAAGCCTCTCCAAATTCCTCTTGATCAAGATGTTCTGCACATCAGAGGAGCAAGATAATGTATAAAACTACTAGGAAAGGTGATTATCTCTCCCGTTATAGAAGAGGGAAGAAAGATAGAAGTCCACCTCCAGTATTCATGAGATGTTATTTTTTACTAAACAACAGCTCACAAAATTATTGAGCACAGTGGTCTATGCTTATACAATATTTTAAGAAATTAATTATTAATATAAATCACTCTCATTAGGTTACTCCTCAAAAGTTAGGCATTTAGCCCAAAAAGATTACCTGGATCTCCTGAATATGGTTGCCTTAAAGGAAGTGTTACAGGATAATAGGTATAATAATCCTGTAGCAACACAAACAGACCAAAACAACTTAAGAAAGAATATGATAGGCAAAACTAAAAGTTCAGAGTGGGTAATTATAAATAGTATATCAATTATAATAAAACTGAATCAGCTGCCACCGACCCATGGTTCTTTGTATTCTTTATCCACTCTATTTGCAGCGCTTCCACCTGCAGAAATACAAATTCAAGTGAAATACTAAGCATCAACAGCAGCACATTGCATGCATGGAAAAGACACTTGCCATCAGAATATGAACTCTGACGCCTGCTTACACCCTTAGGAGCACCATATGACCTTATTGAAGATGATGAACCTCCGTAGCCAAATGCCACCTGTGCTGGTCCAACTTCGAAAAGGGAAAAAGGATTCAGGAAATGTTGGTTGAAGAACTTATACATTTATAATCTCTTGACAAAAGAAGTCGGGCTTCGTATCGTTTCACATCGGACTCGGTATATCGGTTCACGGTCTCGGTGAGACGCATATTTTAAAATAATTTTTATGTTAAAATTTATAAATAATTAGTCAAAAAATTAAAAATTATGCTAAACAAAAAAAAAACCAAAAAAATAGTAGATAAAATCTTTAAAATGTACCATTTTTATTGATGTAAAAAATGGTATATATTTTTAAGCATTAAACTCAATGCTATCACAAATAAAATCAAAATAACATAAAACATAATTTTAAATTAGTAATTGTAGAAGTAAATGAAAGAAGACTTAATTTTTTCAGAGCATGCCTACATGTTATAATTGCCTTTTGAGGGAATTAAAAATAAAAATATCAGAAGATATTTTTGTGATAAGTATGCCTATATTATATGACTAAAAGTCTTCTGTAAATTTGGTTTTTAAAAAATATTAATTTTTAATTTTTAATTTTTTATTTCCTAATCTAATCTAATTTCTTATTTCTTTTCCTAATTAAAATCCTGATTTTTTTTTATCTTTTCTTTTCTCCAATTCCCCTACCCCTCTCTCTTCCTCTCACGCTATTTCCCTTCCCCCGTCTTTTCCTCTATTCTCTTCTCTTCCCTTCTCCGTATCTTCCTCTTCTCTTCTCTTCTCTTCTTCTTCTCCATCTCCATCTTCTCTTCTCTTCCTCTTCTATTCCATTCTCTTCTCTTCCACCATCCAGATTCACCCCACCACCCAATTCCTCTCTCCACCTGCCGCCTCTCCCTGCAAAAACAGCCCTGCCGTGTGCTTGTGATTTGGTTGTTTGTGCAGTGGTGTTTGTGATTTGTGGTTTGTGCAGTGGTGGTTGTGATTTGGTGTAGTGGTGGTGAAGGAAGAAGTGGATGATGGTGGCGGTGGTGGGTTTTTGGCGGTCATTGAGCGTGGTGGCGTGCTGGTGGTTGAGGGTGGAGTGCTGGTGGTTGGGTGGTGGCGTGCTGGTGTATCCATGCTGTTTTCTTGGTATGGCTTAGTTGACTCGACAGCAGTGCATAGATTGACAATCCTATCACAGAGTAGACCTTTTTGACTAGAAACCACAACCATGCAACCAGTCCGAACTTCAAGCTGCAGCCAATGAGGTGATAACAGAGCAGCCTATGGGAGAGATGTATATTTTCTTTTTAATTAATTGCACCAGTTCAGATATGTACCGGTGATTCTCAAAATTCAGGGGCATAAAAAAGCTCTATGGAAACATAATTGAGACAAGCAATAGTTTAACAAGTTTGTACACACAGGTGCAACTCCTAAAATACTACTATCATGCATTGCATCAAGCAAATTATGCTACATTACTTAAGCATCCAGCAAACCAATCAAATAAAAATTCCCAAAATCAAGATGAACAAAATAAAAATAAACAAATGAAAGTTGCAAGTTCCATTTAGGTTTTCAATATAAAAAATAAATTACAAACTTCTGGCACGGTAACACATAAAAAAAGAGATTCAACATTTCAAAATGCTAGGAGAAGAGCTTCAACATTTCAAAATGCTAGGAGAAGAGCTTTACCTTTCTTTTCAACTTTAGGCTTTACATTTACAGATGATTCCTACATATTAAAAGGCAATCATCTTTCATAAAACAGAGCATCACAAACATGATTCTACAATTAAAACATCCTCTAACCATAAAGAAACAAGCAAATGGGATGGAAGAACAGCACAAATACATTAAACCGGCGTAATAGTTCCTCGGCGTGAGCAGCATCAATGCCATCTTCAATCTTTTCACTGAAAAGATCACCAACATTTTCTTATTACGTTGTAATTTGGAAAAGTCAAAACCAGCACCCATTGTTAGTATTTAGTCCAAAGATTGTAGTACTATCTTCTCTTTTTATGATGAAAAGGAAGAGCTTTTACACTTTGGTGACAACAGGCTTTTGGTCTCTGCATGGAGGAACTTTTGGTGCAAATCTCACCTACATTGACTCCAAATTAAGTTTTTATCAAAACCCATGTTGAAAATCATCAAAATTCGAGGTGATATTTAATGAATCTTAGGTACTTATATACATTCCTAGGTGCATTGATTGTTGTAGTTGCAAAAGAGTCCGGATCCATGATAATCAATGATCAAATAACAAAAGATCAATAACTTTAGCAGCTATCGCTTTATTTCTTGATCAATTCTTGTTTGTTATGCTGGATTTGATTATGTGGTTTTTGAGAGACTGCAAGCTCTAAAACTAAAAGGGCTGCTTGAGGAGGATGAGAAGAAGGTTGAGGTTTAAAAAGGAAGGAATAGCAGGGGGTTGCCATGAAGGTTAATGATGGAGGTTTTGGGCTTTCGGAAGAGCCCAAAACCAAAAGCTTACACAAATCAATGCACTTGAATAATTCCACCATGGTGGAAATTTATCGTTTGTGGTTATTAAGGGATGACATAGGAATTTCAATTTATTTGTAGATTGTTAGCTTTAGCCCCGTCCTTGGTATAACCAATAGAACTAATTAAGGTGAATAAAGCTATTGACAGTTACCATTTAGTTGTTAACATTTCATCCGATTTATTATTTATGATTGAAATACAAGAGACACGCAATATTGCTATTATCGATTATTGAATGTTTCACAATTTGCTAGGTGAAATGCTTTTCATAATCATAAGAATTCAAGTAATAAACATTTGTGATGATCTACAATTATCAATCTAACCTTTTAACTATCTAATGATCATTATTTGGCAAAATATGACGCCTATTATCCATTTTCTTTGTCTTCACAAACTGGCTTCACTTAAAATATTTTAATTGAAATGTGAATGTGGATTGTTACGAAGCGGCAGTAAATATATCTAGAATAGGTGTTTTTAGCTTGAAAAAGTAATGAGATACTGTCCTCGGTTTATCCAACCAATCTACACTTACAATTCCTCTATAGTATCTTTTCATATTTTTCCTCTTTCATGAAAGTTTTCTCACTTTTGCATGTATTCTAAGTCATAGAGTTTGGTAATTTTCAGTATCAAAAGTACCACCAAAACAAAACAAGGTAATGCATACTTTGGATTGAAAACGAGCTTATTTTGTTTGCTTTCTTTTTGGCATAACAACATGATGACTTTACAGTACACCCAATCGTCCCCCCTTCATTCAGAAGTGAACACTTATATGTCCCACCTATCCAGTTTTATGAACAATTTAGGCAGTATTTTGTAGTTCCCTTCCTGCCTTCGTGCCAAGCACAAAGCTCTCGCAACATAGAAGTCAATTCAATACTTCAAGGTTCGGCGACGAATAGACTAAATGAACTGCGAACCAGTTGCGTTTGAAGGGGTGATTCGTACACTAGCTTGTTTTAAGCCTTTGCAAATGGAAAGCAAGATGTGATTTTTCATGGATCTAACTAACAGGCCTTTGAGAGTGGGTCATCATCAATCCTCATTCTGCATCATTATGAAAGTTGAGGAAAGAGCTTTTGTATCAATCCCAATGATGTTGCTAAAAGTTGGTCTGCATCTTCTTTTTACAAGATAAATTACTTATAAATCCAAATAAAAGAAAAAAAATCTAATATCAGGAAAGCACGCAAAAAAAAAAAAAAATACAGATGCGTATTAATATTACTTCATATTGGTAAGCTCTAATTTCTCGCTGCTTGTGCCGACTGAGCCGTGGCTATCATTTGAGCCATAATACTAGCATATTGTGCGGCTGTGTGTTGCGAAGTATATTCATCTAGGAGCCCATATTCTGCAAAGTTCGGCTCAATATGCACAAAATGACCCGGCAAGGATCTTTTTGAGAGAGCTTCCTGCCATATATCAAAGAATTCGCCCATGATTTGATGTGATTTTTCCCACTGATGAAATAGGTAGATACTCCATCTGCCAAGAAAGAAAACAAGTTTTGAGAGTCATGGTGACCGACTGACATCACTGTCATTATCAAATTCCACAGCTGATATACAAAGCACTTCATATAAGCAGCAGTAAACATGCATTTCTGAACCGGACAGAGAAGATATTTGACACAACTAACAAAAATAGTCGTAGTATATGAATAATAAGAAATGCCAGTTACAACAGCACAGATAGATTATTTATTAGTAGAAAAGGTAAAAGTCGGTTGCTTCTCAACATTTAGGGAAAATTTATGACAACTTCTGTTTCAAGATTTAGAGAGAGAGAGAGAGAGAGGAGCACAGTTTCGTTTGGGCAAAACTTAAAGCTGTGAACTAGCCACTAACATCAATTCATAGAGTTGAGTGTTCATCAATATTTTCTTATGGAGTGTTTCATCGGTACTATAATTAAAATGTTTATATACATAGTATTTATAGTCGTTACAAGTGTCTGAGTTCTTGCTATGAATTAAGAAAAGGTCCAACTTCAGATCAGTGAGGTCCAACATTTCGCAAGTTGTGGTCAGCAAATTAACTATAACTCCTAGACTCATACTCGTCCTCTTTCTTCATGCACTCTTAACTTGCATCCTATAGCTTTTACTCTAGCTAAGCTATGTATTCAGAAGTTAAATATGACCAATGCGAGAAAAGTGCAGGTCAGTGTCTAGGTTTAACCAAATAAAAAGTCACTAGGTTAAGCATATGCATTCTTCCTCATTAAGGAATAGTTATTCACGTAAGTCCAGTCATACTTAATTTGAAACCCAAAGTAAGCCAATCCTATATCCCATAAAGCAACTGCCTTTATATCTAATCAAAATCACGCTGATGGAAAAAAATATCAGCACCATGGGCATGCTCATAGAGAACATTACAAGACAAAAAAGCTTCCATGCAGTATTTCTGGTGTTCTCAAGAGCTTTCCAATGTTATTATTGTTAATAACTCAGAAGACTAGCACTTAACTAGTTTCTTGTGATCACTAGTTATTAATTAATATTGTCTACTTCATGCATGACTTAAAGTCTGGGTGGACCAATTCCTGGTTATTAATTAATATTGTCTACTTCATGCATGATTAAAGTCTGGGGTGGACCATAATTCCTAATTTCAATTTCTCAACAGCCAATCAAAAGAAAAAAAGAAAGGCACTCAGTGTCATCATAACAATTTCAAAATTATTGATCACTGTTGACTTCAATCCACAAGAAGCATCAGCTCCATTAAATCTCATACTTAAGGGAAAACCCAGTGACATTACCCCCCCCCCCCAAAAAAAAAAAAAAAAAAACTTTAAGGCCCAAGCAGAAGGGAAAAATTAACTAGAAAAAACCAAGCATTATGGGACAAAGAACGAATAATTAAGTAGACTTTCAACAATTTTAGCCTTAGACTTTGATCAAAATTGACAACAGATCATTGTTCAATAAGCTTGTATCTCCATGGTAACCATGCATACAATTCAAGTAGAGCCAATTACCTCCATAACAATTCCCCTCAAACTTTCAGAGTGGATCGGAACAACTTTCCCCACGCGTAACTGGAAGTCTCCTAGCTGATATTGAAAGCCCTGCATAAATTTCAATCAATTTTTTAGTGGTAACTATACAAGCCAAACATCTTGGCAATGTGTTGTTCAAAATTACAGGCACTGTCAACTGCAATCGGTACTATTTGTACTGTTAATTGTTTGATCTTAATGTTCAAAACACCCTCCTTTGCTGAGTAATACACAGTTGCATGGATTTCCTAGGCATAGAAAATGGAGATGAGAGAAGAATATAATCAAGATTCAGAACTGTATTGCTGGATAAGCTTTCTACTGGGGAAGGCAAAATATTTAGCTTTGGAAACTGATACAGATTTAAACTGGTACGTCATTGAGACATAGGAAAAGACTGTTCAAGTTCTTGAACTACTTAGAATTTTTGAACTTTTATCCATTCTACAGTCAGATTATGCTTCAAATCCATTTGCCCATCCACCCCCCTCTTCTTTCTTTTCCTTCAAACATCATGCAGTGAGTATGGTCTATCAGGACACAAATTTTAACAGCAAAAAGAAAGCTAGAAAGGCACATCTTGAAGTTGACAGACCTCGAAATTAAGCGCGACCCTTGTTTTGTAAGACTGCAACTTTTCCATAATTGTCTGAATTGTTGATTCCTGCCTCAACAATCAACCGCTTCCCTCTTATCACAAAGTAATACTTATTGGGCTGCTCTTGGAGTGAAATCCCCAAAAAATCACGAGGAAATTCCATTGCATTTGCTTGTTCTATACAAATTAATCCCACAACAATTGTAAAAAATATCAAACCCCAATTCAATCGAATACAAGAATAAATTAAGAAAGGAAATAAAACAGAAAGAAAACCCTTAAGAAAAATACCTCTAACCATGGGTTTATAGAAGCTGAGAGTAGCTTTCCACCTTCCTTCCTTGACCCCATTGATGCCCTCCACGCACTGAGACACTTCTGTGAGAATTTGGGTGTTCACTGTTGTGCCTGGATTAGGCTGCCAGTGCAAAACCCTATAGAAACCCCCCCCCCCCCCCCCCAAAAAAAAAAAAAAAAGAAGAAAAAACACAGACATTTTCACAAACAGTTGATAAGCATAAGGTCATTGATAATGAATTAGTGGTTCACCAGAAAATAAGATACAGAGAACGAATGCTAATTCGGACACAGGATTTTTCTTATTATCTTTTACCATTTGATAGGCATGGAGGAATCAGAATCGATTGGCGGAAACAATTTGATCTGCGGGAACGGTTTCTTGGGCCTTTTGTGTTTGCTCCCTCGGGTTTAGTAAGAACAAAATACTTAGATTAGGACTATGGTAGTTTTTTTTTTTTTTTTTAAATAATAAAGTAGACGAACCGAGCCGATTCAAATAGTTGGCTTTTGTACCTAAGTTTGGTTTGATCATTTGTTTGATCCAATCTCAATTATATAATATCAACTAGAGCTTTTAATTAACTTAGCTGTTCGCGAACACAAGTTGATTCGACTCGTAAAAGCTCAAATTCAGGCTCGTTCGAATAATCAAACAAGTCGAACTCGAATAAGGATTTGAGCCCATTTATTAAACGAACGAACTCGAATACTGTTCGCGAACGCTCGTTTGCGTTCGTGAACATGGGTAATAGTATCTTTTCACATTATTTTCAAAATAAAAATATTCGAGCTCAATCGAAACTTTATTCAAACTCAATCGAAGTGTAAAAATCGAGTTCGATCGAGCTCTTTTTTTTTGTATTAAATGAGCTGAGCCCGTTCGAACTTATTCAAGTTCGGTTCGTTTATGTTAAACGAGTCAAATCGAATTCGATCTCGAGCATATATTTTATTTAACGAGTCGAGCTCGAATACAAATATTAACTTGTTTAATAATCGAGCCGAGCCGAACTGGCTCGTTTATTAAACGAACAAAATCTGAACAAGAAGTATTCGACTCGATTCAGCTCATTAAAAGCTCTACTATCAACTCAAATAAAATAACTTGATTTTTGTATAAAATCATGAATCAAGCTATAAATGTGATAAATTAACTAATTAATTTAGTTAGATTAACTAACACATCAATATTGATACAGCAATAAATCAAACATATAATACTATACTAAAGATGCAATCGCGAAGAATAATAGGCTTATTTAGCTTGAACTTCTAATTACTAATAATTCAACTAGATATCCAATTAGTTTGAGTTTATACATATCCACTGAATTTGAATTTAGTATTATTGTGTATATTATTACAAGATAATAGAAAAAAAATTTGTGTCTACAAACTCCAAATTAATTAATTTATTCAAAACATACACTTTCACTTGCAATCTATAAATTTAAATTCGAACTTACGAATTGAGTTGTGTGATGAAATGGGGTTGTTTGACCAAAGGAAAGAAAGCACTAAACTGAAGAGGAGCTGAAGTAGTAGTTAGTTAGTTAGAGTTAGTTAGCCTGTAACTGTAAAGCAGTTAGTTGTTCAAAGATTCTATAAGTAGTGTGATTAATAAGCTCTATAACGAGAAGCCTTGTAAAGCATTGGATTCTTATGCAATCAGATAAACTCAATCACATTTTTCAGTTTCTCTCTTTCTCTATTCTTTCTATCTTTCTCTCTTACTCTTTCTTTTTCTTTCTTCCTTCCAATTTCCTAATTCACTTAAAGAAAGTTACAAAGTGGTATCAGAGCAGTACTTCCTTGGCCTGTGAATTAATGGCTGATCACACGAGACAAAAAGTTATGGAAGAGTTTTGTAAGAAACAATAACAGAAAATGGCAGGAACTCAAAGGAGAGATTGATGAACAGGTTCAGTCAAGATACAATTCGTTAGAGGAGAAGATGGATAATAACAACAAAAGATTAGAGACTCTAATAGCCAACATGGACGATAGAATCAATGCAGTGTTGAGGATGATTTGTAAAGATAAGGAAGAGGAACAGTCAAATGTGGACAAGACGCCATTGTTGCCCTACTCCCCATAACAGAATGAAAAAATGCGAGGAGATCCATTATCACCAGAAGGAAAAGACTACGAGGTATTTCCTTCCCAATTCGTCAAGGATTGATCTTCCTATGTTCCAAGGAGATCATCCACGAGAGTGGATTAGGAAATGTCTCAAGTATTTCACTATCTATCAAGTACCAAGTATCTCAGAGATTAGAAGTAAAAATGTACTAGAAGAGGAAGGGTAGATATTTAGTATCAAGGGCTCAAAATGGGAAAAATAATCTGAAGTGGGATGAATTTGCAGAGTAACTCTATAGAAGATTTGGGGAGCAAGGGAACAGGGACATTATAGAAGAATTCAATAAGTTGGCACAGTAATGATCTATGAAGGATTATCAGGAAAAGTTCGAAGAGCTGAAGTCCTTGATGTTATGCCAAGATCCTCGAATTATCAGAATCTTACTTCATTTCCAGCTTCATCAGTGGAGTGAATGAAGAGATTAAACCGATGCTAAAGATGTTGAAACCGACAACATTAATGGAGGCTTTAGAGATTGCCATGTTGCAAGAACAATCACTGGAGATTTTTGGGAAGAATAGGAATAAAGGGTTTTCAGAAAGTCGGTGGAACAGGAGTAATAGGGGGAGCAGGCACAAGAAATAAGGGATTCAAGTCAGTTTCCACACCAAGTCCTGAAACCAATAAAGGGGATTGTGGTTCAACAGAAGGAAAAACGACAGGAGATACAGTACAGAAAACAATAACTTGTGTTACACGTGTGGAGAGAAATTTTCTCCAAGGTACCAATGTCAATTCAAACACTTGCATTTCATACTGTCTGAAGAGGAGGAGGAAGGAGAGTTCCAAGATGCGATTGGAGAGCAGGATGAAAGAACAAACAACCCAGGGAAGGTTTTTGAGGTATTCTCTTTTGCTCTTACTTAACAGTTTAACTAGAAAGACCATTACGTTAACTGGCATAGCTAAGAGGCAAGGATATCTCCATTTTAATAGATACAGAAAGTTCTAATAGTTATTTGCATCAAAGGTTGGCATAGGAGTTAGCATTAAAAACAGTAGTTACACCCTTCTCTGTTGGCTACCATTGCTGATGGTAGTGTAGTTACTAGTTATGTTATATGTCCCTGTGTAAAATAGAAGATTTAGGATTATGAATTTCTCTATCATTTAAGGCTCATGGAAATAGGTGGATAGGATATGATTTTAGGAGTAGATTGGATGTTCAATTACAGTCCAATTACTTTTGACTTTAAACAATTACAAATAAGGATGGTATTAGAAGGGAAAGAGATGGTATTTGAGAGAAGAGTAAAACAACATGTTCTAAAAATGGTGTGGAGAAAAGTGGGCAAAGAGAGTATAAGGAAATTGGCTCTACAAAGGAAGAGAAGTTGTGTTACTATCAATGTGTGTGAAGGAGGTGAACTTCAAGATTCTTTATCTCCATAGTTAAAGGAATTGTTTTACAGGTTTTTTGATGTTTTTGCTATTCCACAAACCTTATCCCCCACACGACCTGAAGGACCAAACCATAAACCTTAAACCAGATACCCAAGCCCTTCAAAACTAGACCCTACAAATACCCTCATTACCAAAAGAATGAAATTGAACATCAAGTTGCTGAAATGCTTAACAATGGAGTCATTCAAAATAGCAACAAGTCTTTTTTCATCACCTGTGATCTTAGTGAAGAAAAAAGATAATACTTGGAGGTTCTGTGTAGATTATAGGCATTTGAATGATATGACTGTCAAAAATAAATACCCTATACCCAATATAGAGGAGCTTATAGATGGAACTTAGTGGTTCTCAAATTTACTCCTAAGATTAACCTGAGATTAGGTTATTCACCAAATAAGGGTGCAACATGTAAGATAGACCGAAAACAGCCTTTCAAACACACCAATGCCACTATAAATTCTTAGTCATGCCTTTTGAGTTGACTAATACCTCGCCTACTTTTTAGTCCTTAATGAACCACTGTTTTTTAACCTTACTTGAGAAAATTTGTGCTTGTATTCTTCGATAACATTTTAATAGATAACCCTAACTTGGATATGCATTTACATCACTCGAAAGTAACTTTTACCTGTGTTGAGACAACAGTAATTATATGCTAAAGAGTCAAGTGCTCTTTTGCTCAAGCAGAGAGTGGAATATCTTGGTCATGTTATCTCAGCAGCAGGGGTAGAAATGGACGTTAAAAAAGTGGAGAGTATGCTAGAATGGCCTCAACTTCAAAATGTGAAAGCCTTGAGAGGGATTTTTTAGCCTAACAGATTACCACAGAAGATTCATAGTACGGATATGGGATGATTAGTAAATCATTGACAGGAGTTGTTAAAAAAGGATAACTTTGTATGGGGGTTAGAAGCTGATCGAGTCTTTCAAATATTAAAGGCAACCATGTGTATTGCACCTGTCTTGAGATTACCTGATTTCTCTAAGACTTTTATTATTGAGGCTGATGCTTGTGGTACAGGAATGGGGCAGTCTTAATGCAGGAAAGACAATCAATAGCTTATCTAAGTAAAGCCTTAAGTCCTAGAAATTTGGGAATTATCCATTTACGAGAAAAAATTACTTGCAGTAGTGTTGGCTGTAAACAAATGGAGGACATTATCTGATAAGGCATCACTTTGTCATTAGGATTGACCATCAGAGTCTTAAATTTTTATTGGAGCAGAAGTTGACATCATCCGTACAACACAAATAGGTTAACAAAATTGATTGAGACTCGAATTACGAGATACAATATAAGAAAGGGGCTGAGAATAGAGTGAACGGATGTGCTTTCTAAGAGAAAATTGAAGAAAGAGAAGAATGAGAATCTGCATGCTATTACCACCATTCAGCCCTAAGTGGGTACAGGAGATGGTTGACAGTTATACAGGAGATGAGGAATATGAGAAGTTGATTGTAGATCTCACACTCAATCCTAATGCATTAAAGGACCATCAGTATTCAGAAGGAATTTTAAGATTCAAAGGAAAGGATCTGAGTAGGAAAAACAGGAAATGCCAGACAACAGATTTTGCAGGTCATGCATACTTCTGTATTGGGAGAACATTCAGGACAGCAAGGATATTACCAAAGAATCAAAATCATTTTTCATTGGCCACGAATGAAAGTAGGATGTGGTGGAATATGCGCAACAATGCAATGTGTGCCAACGCAATAAATATGAAAATATTTTTTACCCTGACCTGCTGTAACCCTTACTTATTCCTAATCAAGATTGGTCTCAAATTTTTATGGACTTCATAGAAAGCCTCCCTAAGTCTGAGGAGCATGACATAATCTCAGTGGTCATTGATAGACTTACTAAATTTGGTCACTTCATGGCCCTTACTCATTCTTTCTCTGCAGTACAAATAGCTCAAGTGTTCTTGAATCAGGTGTATAGGTTGCATGGGTTACCAGATGTCATTGTCTCGGACAGGAACAAGGTCTTTACAAGTCACTTTTGGAAAGAGTTGTTCAAATTATTAGGAACTCAACTTCACTTCAGTAATGCCTATCATCCTCAAACAGATGGGCAAAACGAAAGAGTGAATCAGTGCCTAAAATCTTACTTGAGATGTATGACTTCAGATAGACCTACACAGTGGAATCAGTGGCTGCCTATGGTTGAATGGTGGTGTAATACTAACTATTATTCTAGACTAAAAATGACCCCTTTTGAAGTGTTATATGGTTATCAACCCAGGCATCTGCCATCTGGACCGTATTCAGACTCTCTGGTACCAGCTGCTAATAATGTCATTCAAAATAGACAAGCCATGCTATAGATTCTACGTGATCACTTAGTTGCAACTCAACAATGAATGAAGTTTTTTGCTAATAAGCATAGAAGTTAAAAACAACTAGCAATTAGTGATTTGGTCTATCTAAAGTTGCAACCTTATCGACAGAGGTTTGTGGAAGTCAGGAGGCAACTCAAATTATCAGCAAAATATTGTGGCCCTTTCCCTGTTATTGCGAAAATTGGTCAGGTAGCTTATCGGCTACAATTACTAGTAGGTTTTCAGAATTCATCCTGTATTTCATGTATCTCAACTTAAGAAGAAGATAAGGGCCCAATCAAAGCCTCATGCCAACATTGCCCCAGACAGGTCCTGATGATCAAATTTTGATGCAGCTAAAAACAGAATTAAAAAGGAGACTCATAATGCGGAATCAACAACCAGTTTCTCAGGTGCTAATCAGGTGGCTCAATCTTAGTCCAAAGGAATCTACATGGGAAGATTTGACTGTAAGCAAGAATCAGTTTCCAGAATTCCAGACTTGAGGGCAAGTCAATTGTTAAAGGAGAGGGGTATTGTGATGGAATAGGGTCGTTTGACCAAAGGAAAGAAAGCACTAAACTGAAGAGGAGCTGAAGTAACAGTTAGTTAGTTAGAGTTAGTTAGTCTGTAACTGTAAAGCAGTTAGTTGTTCAAAGATTCTGTAAGTGGCGTTATTAATAAGCTCTATAAGAAGAGCCTCATAAAGCATTGGATTCTTATGCAATCAGATAAACTCAGTCACATTTTCCAATTACTCTCTTTCTCTGTTCATTCTATTTTTCTCTCTTACTCATTCTTTTCTTTTCTTCTTTCCAATTTCCTAATTCACTTAAAGAAAGTTACAGGTTGTTCAAAAGGTCTTCGAACTTAATATAACTCTAATATAAACTTTATCAAGGAAAATGATAGATCAAAAAATAAACAAATTACTAAAACCTTTCCAACTCGACCAGGGACTTGTTTTAACCGTCGAGTTATTTAGTTGGGTTGATTTATAGACCATATGCACTGCAACTATATAAAAGGTCAAAACAAAACAAAAAAGATTGTAGTTCCAATCCTCGAGGTTTAGCTTTCACCAGGAATTCTCTTCGCTCGCCTGCACGCATAATCAATCACTCACTGCTTGCTAGGGTTTTATGATTGGTGGCAAATTCTTGCTTTGCAATTGAATTAGGAGTACTTGGAAATTTTAATTAATTGGATTGAATTTCAGCAGTGTAAATTTGAAGGCATCAAGTGGAACACATATGAAATCAAAAAATAAAAAAATAAAGGCGAGGCTTTTATGCATTCTGGTGCAGAACTCGGAAGGGGAGGAGGTTAGGCTAGCGCTGGACCAGCTTCCCGATGACATCTCCGATATCTTCGACATTCTCTGTAACATCTCGCGTCTGGCTTGGCCCAATAACTTTTGAGCTTTAAACCACAGGTTCAAAATGCTTAAACCAAGTTATTTAGTAGTCTAAACACAGGACATTATATTCTATTTACTTTTTTTTTCTCCCACCTGATGTGAGATATCACATTCACCCATCCTTTAGGCCTTTACGTCCTCGGAAAGCCCAATTCATATCCGAACTGTCCACTTGGTTGTGTCAGATTCTAGAGGTGGCTCGTACAGGCTCTAGAGGTGGCTCCCGCCCTTAAGTCGACATAGCACTTGGCCCCGCACAACACTTAGTTCATTCACTTCCTTTTGTAGTCGCGGCCCAAATACCATAGGCCTAGTCTCACTTCGTGCAGAGACCATACGAGATTCGCTCTGATACCATTTGTAACATCTCGCGTCTGGGCTGGTCCAATAACTTTTGCGCTTTAAATCACGGGTTCAAAATACTTAAGCCAAGTTATTTAGTAATCCAAACGCATGACATTGTATTTTATTTACTTTTTCTTTCTCCCACCGATGTGGGATATCACATTCTCAAGGCCGACAAACCCCTCTCAATCTCTGGCTCAATGTCCCCAGGACGCAACCACGTCAATTTCTCTATTTTGAGATCGAATTTTATATTTTTCACTTTAATTTCAGTTCCTTAATTGGTTTTTTACTCATCCATATGTATATTTGTTATAGAAAAATTTTACAGTCGCTTATGATGGCGGATTGTAGGATAAGTCAAATAATTTTAACCACTATTTGTTAGTTATGTATTTAAAACTTCTGTCACGGTATCATTCCCTATATGTTATTTTTTATTTCATAAGTGTGTCAAGAGGAATAGGGGAAGTAGCTAATACCAATGGTGGGTACGAGGGTTGAACCGCTGCATTACCTCGGAGAAAGGATGGATTTAGCTCTCAGCCAACCCTTGCTTTGTCATGCTTATATATATTTTGTATTTAAATATGGAACTGCCCAGTATTTTGTTTACATGAGCTCCTCACTTGGGTGTATATCTATGTTTAAGCAATTTCAAGAGTTCCTTGTGAATCCTGTTGACTTTTTGTGGGAGGAAAATGGTGAATAATTGGGTTTTGGATTTTGAAGTTTGAGTTTGTTTTTGTTTAAATGGAATATCGTAATGTTTGCATGGGAATGGGGTTCGGAGGAAGATGAGTTGGGAGCTTATTAAAATTGTAAGGGTTAATTACTCTAATAGTCCTCAAACTATTTCATGAGTGTCAATTTAGTCCTCAAGTTTTTATTTGTATATATTGGTCCCTCAACTTTTACGTTAATGTTTAATTGGTTCCCAATATCAATAAATCGCAAAATTACCCTTTTATTTATATCATATCCTATCTTTGTTTTTTCTCTGCTTTACTTTTTATCAGTTTTCTTATATTTTTTATTTATTCCTTCAACTTTTTCTCTGTCTTTATTTGTGTTATCAAAAAACTCAAGCTAAACATTACCTTCTTTATTCACAAGTTTATATTGATTGATTTATCTGAAAAATTTAGAATGTTTTTCATAGTTCTTAAGATGAAGAAGACTATTAAAAGAAATAAAATGAAAGAAAACTTTGAAAAAATATTAAAATAGAAAAACATAAGGTTTAGGATTTCAATTTTATTTACTTGATTGTAGACATTTATGGCTTTCTTTTTTAATGATTTTCCTAGTTTTTCTTAACTTGTTTTCTTTTATTTGCCTTAGAAATATCAATTGAATAAAAAAAAATTCTAAACTTATCAAGTGAACCAATCAAAATAAACCTAAAAACAAAAAAGATGCTAATATGCAATTAGGTTTCTAATGATGTGGACAAGGATAGTGAATGTAGAGAAAAGATAAATGAAAAAAATATAAGAAAGGAGATAAAAAGTAAAGGTCATAAAAATAGAAGGGCAATTTTGTCATTAATTGGTATTGAGGACTAATTAAACACAAATATAAAAGTTGAGAGACTAAATAGACACAATTAAAAGTTGAGGGACTAAACTGACACTCATGAAATAGTTTAGGGACCAATGGAGTAATTAACCCAAATTGTAAGTATCAGTTGGCCATTCAGATTAGCTGTATCCATGTCTGCAATTTTGTTCTGTGGTTGATAGGCTGAATACTGTTTCAGTTGCAAAGGTTGAAATATTGGGACAAGTTTTGCACGGAAATAGACATATGATATCTATATAATTGAAGTCAATAGGCTTGAGTGGTATAGCCGAATGCATATGTTTCACTAACATTTAATTCCACTGAGCACTTTAAAGTTTGGTTTCTTATGCAGTATCGATTTAAGAAAATCTAATTATATAGATATCAGTGTGAAGAATAATTAAGCTGGAGGTAATCTATGACACTCTCTCTGCAGGCTTTTGCCAAACTGGAGAAATTTACAGATTGTGCTTTCATATCTTCATCCACAAAAAGTTGTCAAGATGGGGTCGGGTGCACTCTTGGTGGTTTTCAAGTTGGTGGTAGTCTGACTTATTGCAGTTTAATGATGAAGAATAGAGCCAAACATGAATGGGAGACTATCAATGCATCTAATTTCTCTCCATATTTTTGAACCTGGATTCTCTTAGACTCCTGAAACCTCTTTGTACTGCTCTTTTACAGGTCAGCTGTTACTGGCAAGGGGTGATGTAGAACAAGCATCTTCTGGCTTCAAGATAGTATTGGAGAGCAATCGTGATAACCTTCCTGCTCTTCTTGGTCAGGTATATCTTTCTCCACTTGTTTTCAAAAGTTGTGTATCGATACTCTCATTTGTGTTAATTCTGCTCATAGACATCTACACACATCAGAAATATGCACTCTCAGATTTAGTTGTGAAGCAGAAGTTGAAGGTTGTGCTGGAAGGCTAGATGCTGGTGCTTCTGTTGATGATGAATAATGAGATCATTCCTGTGTAAAATCTCAGTTTATCATAAAACTGAAGACAAGGTTGCCATGTCCTCTTATTCTTGGAACCAGTTAGGACTGACCTTTCTTTATAATGCTCTAAAATTTCGGTATACTTGCACATACAACGAGGCCATTTGGAGCTTGTTATTTCATTGTTCTAAATGTCTTTCTTCTTGAATATTGTCAATGATCCATGATAGTTGAAGTTACTGAAGACTCTTATTCTCATTAGAAACCCAAGAACATTGTGAATTAGTGGATTCGTAGATTCCCCTTTTTTTACCTTTGGGTGTCCTTTCACAAGAATGATATAAGCCATTGAGCAAGAATATATGATCCGGGCATGTAGTTAAGTAGTCAAATTTGAGATTAATCTTGCTATGTTATGAGTACTCCAGTTATTACATACAATTTAGCGTTTTAGTCTTGCAATGATGTTAAATTTACTTGCCCTGCCGAGTAAAACAGGAATAGAGCTTTATTGATCAGCCATTACTCTGCTTGTATTTACCACACTGCCTGTCATGATTTGAGGTGAAACATGTTTTTCATGTCCTTGATAGTCTGTTGCTGTTCGGTATAATGTCCAAATACCTTATGCACACGCACACATCTATATAAACAGAATCATAGATGCTCATTTTAGATTTTTTATTGATGATGTCAAAAATAGATGGAGAATGCACTAATTTTGAAATGTATTTTTCACCGTTGTTCCCACAATGATGAGTCGGCAGATTTTCACCAGTACTCGTTTCCAATCGTCGGTGATCTATCACTATCAACTGGATCGGAGGTAGGTTAACTCATTTAAGGGAAGTTTCGAGTGATTCGTCATCATTTTCTTCTCCACTCCAATTTCAATTCCTGAAGAGCCTTCACGTATTTAGATCAATGTACAAAGTGGGGCTTTGTAAATTGTTTCTGCTTGAATATGAATCTCCAGATGACTTTAATAAGTTAACGGAAAGATCCCAGCCTTTGGTTCTACTCGTTTCCGTCATTTCAATCTTTTGCAGGCGAAAACATATTTGGTTCTTGGGGTGAGAGAGTAAAAATGCATTAAAGTTCCCATTATTTATAAACGATTCCCAGAAATTAATAACTGCCCTGGTCTTTTTGAATTGTAAACATGTTTGTTCAGGATAATTATTCATTACCTTCTGTCGTGAGAATGTAATTATAACGATGCAGTATAACATCATATAAAATTTTTGTATCCTGGTTCATCAGCTCTAGGGAAATCACGAGCAATGGGGTAATTTTAGCTAAATAATTTTTTAATTTTAGTGGTCCAATTGCATGACGATACGCCAATGACTTTTTTCGGCTTTAACGTTAAGCTGGACCAGTATGTGTCCCGCTTTGGTCACAATTCGGTCTTCCTTCAATATTTTAGTGTTTTCTACCAAGCAACATGGCTTTATTATTCATCCTCATCTTAAAAGAATTTGCTTCCCAAAAGCCAACATGGGTAAAAGGGTAATGAAAACAGAGGGGAACGAAATGGATGTGAAATTTTTATTTAGCAGGGGTGCTGCATCTTGTATTCCTTTTTCTTGGATAGATTTCTCTCTATCTTTTTTATTGGAGTGTTTTTTTTTGGTGTTTTGGGTGGTGCTTTTGTTGTGTTTGGAGGATGGGGATTGAAAGTCGTTCTATAAGACGCTCCGTAAAAGGCTAAGTGTAATTTGGTTATCAATTACCAAATTGATTTGAGCCAGCACTCCAATGAATTGCATGGTGATAGGTAATCAGTTATGACTATAATTTTTTTTTTTTCTTTCCTTTCCCATTCTTTTTGTGCCTTCTTTTGTCAAATTTTATTTTTATTTTGAGTGGTTCTTATTCAAAGTTAAAAACTAAGAGTACAAGCGATCTTGGGAGACGCAGAAAGACGGAAAGATAGTTTGAAATACTAATGTGGACCTTTCCTTAGGAAAACCCAGATGTAAAGACTCGTTCTTTTATCATTGCACCAAACTTAGAATTAAGGATCGTTTAAGAAGGGAAGTCGGAGGATGACAACCTTTAATCGGCGAATCCTTTCCTTTCAGTTTTAGACCACGAATTAGACTCTGATTACAGTGTAACAGTCCCTACTAGATCAAAAGAAGAAGGGTGAAAAAAAAACAAGAACAGAAAAGAAGTGGGGGGTCCCAAAAGTGGGATGATGATATACCTAGGTAGAAGCCAGTTTATGGGTGACCGGGCAGACACTCAATAGGGGTGTAGTCAGTCACAGTGTTGTGGCTGAATGCCTGAGGTTGAAAAGTGTATGGTAAAATAGGCTGTTTATAGGTACTGAATGATTTATCGTGTGTGTGGTTGGTTGTGTGTATGTTAAAAGCCTGCAAAGGAGTCTGAACACTTGAAAGAAAGCAGCTCTGCGCTTCTCTCATAGAGGGATTCATCATTCATGAACAGTAGAGCATCTTAAATTTCAATCCCTGTCTTCCCCTGCTGGTTCAGCAATCAAGTCTCTGACCCTTTCTCAGTTCTCAGACAGGCTTCTTTAGGGGTCAGACCCAGACTGTCTTTCTGCAACAGGTTAGGACACGGATTAATTCGCTCCATTCCCCCTGTACCACTGCAAATCCTCATTGGTTGCCTTATGAACGTGGTTTTCAAGTAAATCCAAGTGGATTTAATCCATACTATAGCTTTTGGTTCAGCGGATTGGTGTGCATTTATATTGCATCCACAGTTCCAATCCAGACTAGTAGTCATTGGTTCGGTGCATTAGTATCATTAGGAATCGTGTCATGATCAAGCGCTTATCATTGTGCCAAAAGCTATAATCTATAGGTGAAGGCACAACTTTATTTTCTTAACCACTTTAATAGCGCACAACATCGTATTATGCTTGGCCAGCGTGAGGGGCTCCAACCCACGGCCCCCTAGGTGCCATGGGACTAAGCAATTAGTCCCTTCAAACGAAGGATGTTGCTAGTTAGGCCAACAACTCCCTCGCCTCCTCCCCCTCCTCGGCACCCAACAGCAACAACGTTGTAAAGACTCAAATCCATTATCTCGCTATGATATCAATTTTTAGTATCAAGTCGCTTATTATTGCACCAAAATCGATAACTGTTAGTGAATGCGCAATTTTATTTCCTTAACCATTTTGACAATGCAAAACCCAGTACCATAGTACCACGCTCGATCAATATGAGGAGCTGCACCCCACGGGCTAGGCGATTAGTCCCTTCAAGCCAGGGACGCTGCTGGTTAGGCCAATAGGACGTATTTGAGCACACATGATAAAAAGATTAAAACATCGTTTGGACTTTGGACCGAACAAAGATTTTCCAAAATATTCAATATTTAATCATTTTTCATCTCATATATATTTTCAAAATGCTCAATATTTAATTATTTTTTATCTTTTATATATATATATATATATATATGCAATCTAAAGTGGCTGTAGTAATAACTTTTTGTCACACCTATAATTAAAAAAAATAAATAAATAAAAGTTGTCCAAACGGAACTCCATTATTACAGAAACTTGGTAATTTCAAATTTGCTTATTACACTCTCAAGCTGAGTTTCAATTAATCTTATACAGCTAACAAACTAATCAACTTTTGACAAGTTGATCTTGATTTGAGAGTCAAACAGATTGTTCGCTTCTTTTCCCCTTTTTAGATACATTATGTACGTCTGATTTCCTTATTGGGAATGGATACCTTCAATTATCAAATGTAACTAAGATTTCTTTTACTATTATAAGCAGCTCTACTCATGAATGTACAATAAGCGGAGGAGACAGTCATGATCTCTTTTCTATATTCTGGAGAATCAATTAGCAATAAGGATATGATTAATATTGTGCCCTGCAAAATTTCTTACATTATCATTGTATCCCCCAACTTAATGAAGTTTCTGCCCCCACTATTGCATACGACACAATGCTTACGAGCAGCTGCCCCAAGAGTAGGGTAAAAATTGTATATTTGCTTTTTGTAAATTTGACATTCATAAAATACAGTCACACCTAGTGGTGGAAAACATCGCACAATGTCATAATATGCTATGCTATGCGATGCTTATATCAAAGTTCCATAAGGCGAATTGTTTGTACAAAATTTTCATTCCATGCGAGGACAAATGACAATTAAAAAAATACTAGCAAACAGGCAAATAATACCAAAAAAAGTTTTATACAATTAATAAGAATAGCAAGAATTATAGCACACCTTTTGATTGTTGCTCTAACAAGAATTACTCATTCATGAAATTTACAAATTTGAGCTATCAATGGCAAGAAAATTTATCAGCTGATTAATTAAAAATTAGTTTTATATAAAATATGCCTAAAGTGAATCTTCTCTTGCATGCTCCAAAAGCTTATCAATTCACCAAGAAAATTTAAACCTGCTATTCCACATACGATCTCAAGCAGAATCAAATGACAACTTACATAGATAGTCTTTTAGCTCCATTAGATTTAAAGGCATCACTAATCCTACAAATCTTCCACTACTAATTTTTTGGCCAAGGACATCAACTTAGCTTAAAAATAAGCAAGCACAATTAATATAGCCAAAGAAGACAGCCCCTAGATTTTATCATCTTTGTTAAACAAACATAGCAAGAAATGCGAAAGCCAAATTTGGCACTTGAACCCCCCACTACTTGGTACAGTAACACCAAAAGCTATCTCAGAGCTAGCTAGTGTCTCTGACAGCTACCCGAAGGAAAAGCAGCCAGATTTTTGCAAGTCCATCTACGAATAAGACATAAAAGTATGTGGCAAAATCCCAGATAACACTTGCCGAGCTAATTAATGCA
Organism: Mitragyna speciosa; assembly: GCA_024721245.1. Lineage (NCBI taxonomy): Eukaryota > Viridiplantae > Streptophyta > Magnoliopsida > Gentianales > Rubiaceae > Mitragyna > Mitragyna speciosa. Next base: position 24,228,074 of record CM045556.1, on the reverse strand, counting down.
CCAAACATGCAAGATCGAAGAAAAATACGCGCTTAAATGTAAGGGAACATGCAAAATACTGGTGCTAGATTTATATATTTGCGTACAAAATTGCAAAATGAAAAAGAAAGGTTCTTAGAGCTCCACTACATACGAGTGTACAGAAAGCTAGAACAGAAAATTCACACCCCATCACCACTGCAAGTACTTTTTTGGCCTTTTGATTCAGAAATCCACTATTCAAACCTCATTTTTCTGCAAAACCAACGTGCAGATAGAGGGGGTCAAAAGAGACTGTGGTCATCGAGGAATAGATCTTGCTAGTGTTACTAACTAGCACTGTAGTAGTCAGGTAAGGACTCCAAAGGCAATACAGTACTAACTAATTGGTCGGTAGCTAGCATAGTAAATTTAAATATTTAATGATGTACCATTTTGGGTCATGAAGAAGTCATGATATGAAGAAGAGTTTGGCATGGAAATTGAAAGCTGGACTTTTGACAATTTATGATCATGATCACTATTATCAAGCCAACATGAATCTTTGTTATCTTTGCGAGGCCATTCATCAAAAAAATGGTGCATTACTTTCTTGGGCTGATGATCATCTCTATCCATTGCAGAATATTGCTGCTGGCCGGCTTGCTTTTGTCGTCTAGAAGTAGTCATGTTATTGTTGTTGTCATAATTAAGGCTTTGAATCTGCAAGTAAGAAGGGTCTTCTCCGGCACTACCGGAGTAAGAAGACCTTTGCTTCATCAGATGGGTGCCCAGAGGTGAACCCATTGTCAGAGGTGCTAGTTGCCAAGCAGAAGAAGTTCCATTATGATCAAGTACTGATGAACCTGAATGATTTCTCATTGTCCCTGAAGCTTCACAGAAAAATGCATGCTCATCCACTTCCCCTTTCCCTCCTTGGTCATAGCTGCGGATCATTTTTTTAAGCACATCATTTATTTAGTCTAAAACATAATTAAATATTAAGCACTACTTAATCCTAATTGTTTAAAGGAAAGGCAGAAACTTGGAGTAGTACTTAAAAAAAAAATACCTGTTGCCTTTGCCTGCATGAAAATAAGGGCCAGATTCAAGTAGAAACTTGGTGGTGGTAGTGGTGGAGTTTTCTTGAGAGAAAAAATGATCTTGACTAATCCCTGGAGGTTTGGAAGAGGATGAATTGGGATAAAGAGAACAGCTAGGATGGTTAATAGTTGTATGGTGGTGGTGATGGAGTTCCGAAGAAGTAGCTAATGATGTGAGGCAAGAGAAAGAGTGATGAAAAGTGGAAGTAGAAGGTGAAAGGGTGCTGCTTTTGGTGATTGATGAGATAGGTATTGCTATCGGCATAGTTGCAGTTGCTGATAATTTGTTAGTTGAGATAGAAGAAAATATAGTTGGTGGCGATGGTGTTGTGATAAGTTGTTGTTCCACAGGCTTTCTTGAACGATTTCTGCCTCTGTGCATGTGTCTCTCACAGTACTTCGAATCAGGGTAGGCTTCTTTTGAGCACCTCCACTTCTTTCCATCTGTTCTCCTGCACCTTCCCGGCTCTGGGTCTATTTTCCTTCCAAAACCCATCTGGAAACATGAGTTCCATACTGCACCACATTATATACCTCATCATCAAATAAATACCTCCCATTATTAATTGTTTCATACTAATACTAGTTGTTAATATCCAAAAAATATAAAAATAAAAGGAACAGTAAAAATGCTTTTCTTTTTCTTTTTTGTTGCTTACGTTGAGGTTGTTGGTGGAGGAAGAGTTTGGAGGAAAGGGAAGAATCCAAGCTTCTTCTGACGGTGTAAAGAAGATCAGGTGGGATGGGCATCCCAGAAACCATGTATTTGAAGATAAGGGCTTGGTGTTCAAGTTCTTGCCACTGGGATGCAGTGAAAGGGAACCTACTACGACTACTTGAGCTTGCTGTAGTACTCATCATTAGAACAAAGCTGATAGAATTAAACCGCCTTTGATTAGGCAGCCTCCTTGGCTTCAGCTTCAGGAGGAGATATTAAGGTAGAGTTATGTCTTGTTGACACAGTGAATTTTTCTTTAGAGGTGCTTAGGAATGGGGGTGGCTTTTTTGGGCAGTTGTAGCATGAGCAGCAACCTGTGACTAGTGAATGCTGAGTGAGGCAAGGGAGAAAGAAGTTGGTATATTTAATTCAGGGACCATTTAGGTTGCAGAATCTTCTGTACACGGCTAAAACTAATGGCTCTGATCAACATTGCTGTTGCTGACACACCCTCTCCTCTACCTCTATGACACACAGTATTAGCAGTGCTGTATCCCTGTCTCTCTCCTGAATGTGTACTGTGCATGTATTATGACTGCACGTCTGATGCATCTGCTGCAGCTATGCCTTTATGGCAGCTCTTGTCTCTGACAACGATACGGAAATCCATAAACTAAAGCAGAAGTCTTTGTGTTTTTCTTTTTATTTGTTATTTTTTCGTTTGGTGTAAAGATTTTTATATAGACTTAATTTACATTCCTTTTGTGAGCCAATAATGCCTAATGTTGCATAAACTATGATCCTTTTATTTAAACTGTATAACTTATAATTATGGCCAAAAACATTCAAGATTTCACGGGTAAACTTGGCTGGGAAAGGACTCAAGTCACTCAACTCTCAAGATTGTGTAGCAGTGATAAAGTAGAGTATTAAATTATGAGTTATTTGTTTTGTGTGTATGCTTTATAAGAGTTGGTGACTGAAGCTCAGTGTGGCTGGATCATGGGAAGATTGTACGGGTTTTTTGAACTTTTACTGCTGCCTCCTCCTCTCTACTCTCTTGCTTTTACTTTTCATCTATCTCTGTTACTTTGCCAGTAGCACACCACCCCCCACTAACTACTACTACTGCAATTTTGACCTTTCTCAATATAGAGAGGTGATTCTTCTGCTCCATCCACCTGAAAGTTTGAATCTTACACCCCGCACTATTTACCTTTCAAGCAATCAGAATAAGTAACTAGGTCAAGTACGTTTAATTATTTGTGGTGATAGTATGTTAGATCTCAGACACAAATATTATTTGCTTGTGCAACTTGTTAAAGTTTTATATATATATATATATATATATATATATATATATATATATATTTGGCTTTTGGGTTGTTGTTGGATGCTAAGTAGTAGTACTATTTGATTAAATTCATTTTTAGATTTTACTCTCAAATGGACAATTGCGAGAACATTTATCTGGCAATTAATAGCCTGTTCCAGCATATTGCTCACCATTTTGAGTACAAATTTTGATTCTAACAATCTTTAAACAAACTATACAAGAAATATTGTAATTTTGGCACTGTTGGTACTAGTGGTTTGATTGTTTGTTTCATTTATTTTGAATTGTAGCATGACTTAGACCAGTCTATTGTACGAGATTTGTAAGGTGATTCGTATGTTTATTGCAAAAGTCTCTCCTCGTTAGTAGTCACCATTAGTTCACTGGAATGATATTAACATATATTAAGATGTTTTCAAGTTAGAATTTAATATCTTAGATTCCATTTCGTAATGAAACATAACTTAACGTAATAACATGAACATAGAATGTTCTATAGCAAAATTTATTTTTAGATGTAACTGGCGTGATAAATCTAAATTAAGCTTACTAAAGTTCACCGATGACTTAACATTCTTGTGTTTATTATTTACCGTCTTAATTTATGCAATTTTAATAAGCCATAAGCAGTCAGAGATTTATGTTCAGATTTTAGTATGTTGAATTGTGCGCAAATGGAGATATAAATGTAGCAAATAAAGTGTTAAATTCAGTAATAGTAGAGTAATAGACAGGATTGCACATCCTAAACAAGTGCTGCTATAAAATAAAATTGATACTAAATGTCCTGTGAAACTATTGGCCTAAGTAGATATGTTAATCAACTAATGTATATAGTGTTGCTTATTTTTGGATATTATGAGTAGTTAAGTTTGAATGTGAGGCCGTAGATGGCCAGGAAAAACTAAGCTTGATAGTGATCAGACGTGATATCTTGCTTTGTTTTTCATCAAATCAATCATGGAATTTAGTTTACAATATTATTCTATTATTTTTCAATTAAAAATTAAAATTGGATCGTCTTGAATTTTGAGGAGAAAAAAATCATATAAGTCAACCGTTTCTGGCTGTAAATATTTGCAATCTAATTAATCAATCCATATATGTAGGCTTAAATAGTTGTGGTACAATCAAATTTTATTATTATTTTTTTCACGATTACTTTTCAAAGGAAAATGCAATAGAAAATAGGAGTGTTGTCGAACCCAGCAACTCACGAGAAACTACTCAACTCGAACTCAAGTTGACTGAGTTCGAGTAACTTGACTCGGGCCAGCGAGTCGAGTTCGAGTAATGAACTTGCAAATTTAAAAACTCGTCAAGCCTTATCGAGCACGTGTAATTGTTTAATAATTATATATTTATTTATTATTTATTTACTATTTAGGGTTGAAAGTTGTAAAACTTACCAGAATTGTCCTTGAGTACTTGAGCCCAAGAGGCTTGCAAGTGCCAAAACAAAAAAAAAAAAAAGCTTTTCGAGTCGAGATCGAGTAGTTTTTCACTACTTCAAACTCAAGCTCAAACTCCAAAATTTTTAACTCGATCGAGCTCGAGTTGAGTTCAAGTAGCATCTATAATTACCGAGTTCGAGCTCGAGCGTGGTGTTACTTGAGCTCGAGTCGACTCGATTCACGTCATGGACATGACAAGGATTGGACAGTCTAACATGAGTAGAAGGCGTGAATGAGGAGATAGTAATTTGTGCAAAGGCATGAACTGGAGAAGCAGCAGGTTTCACGTCTTCTTCTCGTGAAATGGACGAATTGGTTAAATCGGACCCTGGACGGAGGTATCCCAAACAAAACAAGACAAAAGGAAAATGTATTTCTTTCCTTTGAATGTATTAATACTTTTCATCTGCTAATTTTTTTTGCTAACCGAACTGAAGACAGGAAAACAAGAATCTCATACTTAGTTGTTTCTTTTTTTTTTTCATCTTCTAGTTTTAGCTTGGCTAGATACTCCAAATAACCAAAGAGACACAGACTCCTACTCTCCTGGCATATGTTCCCTAACCTCGAAGTTCACAAACTATTCCTTTTCATTGGCTATCATCCTTAGATCCCATTCAACCTTGTATACAAAAAGTCTGCGCTGGGACTCAACATTGTTCCCGTAATTCAATGGCCAATAGCTCTAGTGACCCCTCAACGTCTACCCCAGCTAGGAGGCCCCAGTTATCACTAGTAAGGTAAATGTATTCTAGTAAAGATTTTGAGAGTCCAAAAACGCTGAACTTGCTGAGAACTCGATAGATTCCTGGTAAATTTCCTGGTCGAATTGCCTTAACGCATTGCTACTTGGCAAAGCTACAAACCATTCATTATGTCACAACACCCCAAAACCAATTCCTATCATGGCTATGGCTGTTCTGACAAACACCTTCTGACTCACTAGCCCCGCTGAGGGGCCTCTATTAGTTCTGGGAAATGCACCAGCTGTCGTGTATCCTTCCTCTTAATGCTTGGATCTGCTGTTGCATTGGGCCTACTGCCTAGTTTACCACTTACCTGAAAACATTGTACTACAATTTTAACGTCCTCTTTCAAGTACTAGCAAGGAAATTTTGACTGATCATACTGATACTAAATAAAGAACAAGCTTGACATTAAGCAGCTACCCTATATTTAGCACGCTAGTAACATTCTTGTTCAAATACACAAAGTTTGATGACTGATCAATGAACTTTAAGGGGTCTCATACTGAGTGAGTATTGCGTGCACCACGCGCGCCACGTGGTGCACTAGAACCAATCACACATCGCCAAATAATACAAGGTATGACCCACCATTGCCACATGGCGATAAATTATTGGTTCTAGTACACCACGTGGCAATGCACGTGGTGTATTGTATACTTTTCCGTCTCATACGAGTATTTCTTGTTTCGAGGTGAAGTTTTTTCTCCTCTGGATCATTATGGAGATTAATATCTCTTTTTCTTTGGAAACACAATAGTAATTAACTCAGTGGAAACAAAAAACAGAAAGTAGATGTAAACCATCGGCAAGACCAAGTTTCTTATTCACCAATTTAAGCACCTTCTGCAAGACAGCTAGGACCGTCAAAATCAACCTTGTGCACAAAGCCAGTTACTATAACAATCCATGGGAGCAACAAACATGCTGTTTCAGCTCACGCAATCCATTTCGCAGATTAATGCAAACGTTAAACCAACGGTTCAACTAATCTGCTTTGTTAAACTTCTCCCAATATTATGATAATCTGTTTCATCAAGTGGAACCTGTCAATTCCCTCGACACTGTTCCTTCAACGTGCAGGCTAAGCAATACTTGAAACTGGACACAGCATCTGAATAGATCAGAAAGTAAGCCCTAGGTTGACAAAACTGGGACAGCATCATATCTTTACAGAACTGGCAAATCAAAGTCTTGACCTGCAGAAAATGATTGTTACACTAGATATCATTGCTCTAAGCAATTAGCAAATAATAAGATATACACAATAAAGATCATACGTTACAGAGGGAACCCTCAACTTGCAGAATAACTCGAGCTTTTTGAATATTGTTAGGCCCGACCCATGCTTACTTTTTCTTTTACATTGCTCCCGAATTGGCCCTACTCAATTTATAAAATGGAACGGGAACAACAGAGAAAAGCATTCATCTCAAAGTCCGGAATCGATTTAGCTTTAGGGGAAGCCTGTTTCATCCAGCCTAAAGGGTAACCTCACTGCTTGCATTCGCGCACTTTGGGGCACTTCTTATGGAAAAGTATCTCGTACACAACCAAGGACATACCTCACAAAGGGAAGTTTCAACTTGCAGAATAACACAAGCTTTTTAATTAATAGAAGTCTTTCGGCATGCTTCTTTTTCTTTTACTTTGCTCCACCAATGCACAACAAAATCAAAACCAGAAAAATGGACCTCCAATAACAAAAAGACTATCCACTAGCACCGTCGTTAATGTCTTTCTTTTTCTAGAATTTTTATCTTTTTCCTATTTAAAAATCAACAAACTAAATAATGACCAAACTAAATCACAATGCAACTACACGACAGTTGCTTTCCTGCAGGGAAACGCGAACCAGCGTTGCCAAAGCACACATCTAGCAAGGGAAAAATGAGCATGAAAGAATTCAAGTGATGCATGTACATTTTAAATCCTGTATACAGCTGCTCTCTCTTTGAACTGTAAATATTTTTCTGAGTGCCTAAATACACGTCTAAAAACTAAGATATGATGTTACACCGTCCCTTCAGAACTGTCACAACGGGAAGGAAAAAATAAGCCACAGAAGAAACTAATATACACCAACTGAAATCAAACAAAATTTCATATTAAATTAAAGTGTGATCACTGTTCTGTTACAGAACTTGCGTTCTGCTGACTATAGCATTATACAGTGCCAGGTCAAATGTTCATGGCAAATCTACTCCTTCTGGAAGAAAGAGAGTACAAAATCTGTATGAACCGAGAATAGCTGTGTGTCCACAAAGAGCTGCACAACATACAGAAAACGACTCATCAGTATGTTCCCAGTGGCCAACCAGTTCGCACTTAAATAAACAAGGTGAAATAGAATGCATTCATTTTTACGAGCATCTACCAGAGATGCCACCACTATATTCCAGCAAAAGTAACCCACCTTCATAAAGGATCGATCTCGACTAGGAAAAGATTCTATGAAGCTCTCCTTCAAGAGTAAAGATACCTGATGGCAAAATAAAAATAAGTTACTAGTGGTGTTGCTGCATGAGATAATTCAAAAGGACAGATGCAACTGCATAACCAAGTTGATAGGATATCGAGTTTTGTATAATTCAATGCAATTCAGTTTTCTAGACCAAAAAAAAAAAAAAAAACTGGCTTCAATAGGGCTCAAGTTAAAATGACCACATCATGTAGCAAAAGTTTCGTGACATTAAAGGATTCTCCCGATATAAATCCGTAGTGACAGCAGCAGGAGAAACAGAAAGTCTAGTAGTCCATAGTTTTAGTCGATATTAATTCAAACAAACCACAATAGAACACAAACCTTATCATCATTGGATTGCACATTGGTAATTGTGTGAGAACGAAGGTTGACGCAAAGAGAATCCAGATAAGTTCTCAATTTAGACAGGAAACCCTTTGCAGCTTCAACCTAACAGAATATTACAGAGATACAAAGGAATATGGCGTTAGACTCAGAATACTGATAGGAATTCCTTTCGCAGCTTAACTGCAATAAAATAGTATAAAATTTCAAATAAACCGGCATAAGCAAAATTACTAAAAAAAATATAAAAATCTTTATAAAATTGTATAAGAACATCTGTTAATTTGTTGAAAATATAAAAATGATTTCCTAACAAGTCTATCTTCAGCATAAATAGATCCAATAAACAGCAGTCATAAGCAATGAAGCCCACTTGCATACAATCAATGCTGAGTGTAGTGGGTGTAGGAGGAACTAAAATCTGGCTCCTAATGCATACTTCTCAGATTTCAACCAACAAATTCTACACTCTTTTCTGCAGACACTGGTACAAGGTCAAACAGGATAAGCCGCAGACTTTGTCAAATCAAGCGCTGACAGGAAAGACTTTTCCTAATGGTTAAAAAGGAATCAAATGCGTGATCTTTACTGCAGCAGCAAGCAAGGAATGAATTCATGGAGATGGACAGTTTTTCCAAATGACGTTCTACGTGATAATAAGACAGACGCAGAAGATAAATCAGAAGAAAAATAATCCAACAAAAAATAAGACACATACCTGCGCATCTGTACATTCATAAATTGGCCTCTTCCTCCCCAAATAACTTTCTCCAACAAGTTTCGCATGATAAGGACTTAGGGATGAATAGAGTTCCCTATAATGGGGTAGTGCTGGTATTGTAGGTGACTTCACCTGTTGCATCAATTCGAAGGGAAGGAGATCAGACAACAAAATTACAAGAATAAAACCTCTATAACACTTACAAGATTAAGAAAGAAAATAGAGCAACTCTAAACTTATGGGGACTAGAGCATTTGCATGAGCAAGCCCCTAAAGAATATTTCTCAACTTGAGACATTTCTACTTTGCAAAATTGTGCTGGGTGACAAACATGCATTAAGAAAATATAAGATTCTGATATTCAAATCAAGCCAGAGATAGGTGAGAATAAAATTTTAGAAATTTGTCAGTGGTTTTGATAGTCAGATCGTAGAAAAGGTTGAAAGTATTCCATGACTGCTGCAAAGGAGATCTGCAGGCAAAAAGGAGCCAGAGGATATAAACCGTGCAGAAAACGAAGGACAAAATTTCCTGCTCACTAACTCAAACCCCCCTTTGGCACATAAGAATTTCCGGAAAACCAAGCATCAAAGTATCCAAGTAGGTAGAACTACATTTTACACCCATGCATTTATATGTTTCATCTCCTTCTTAAGGATTAAATATTGTTCCTAAGGCACACAACAATCATGCGTGCATAGGGCAAGCCACAAAGATGCCAAATGCATATTCGTCAAACAAGGGGGTTTACTGCAACTAATATTTCAACAAAAATATTACAATTATTACTCTATGACCTATCTGTCCCTCAATATACATGAGGGGGTTCTTGCATGGACCCATTCTACAGCGCCCCACCATAAACAAAAGCCACATGGGATAAATGACACATGCTTATGTAGGAAAGTGACGTAAGAGAACTATTGAGCTCTTGTTTAGACCAAATAGTCCACAGGTATAGCCATACATGAAAATCAGATATCATAATGCAAATGATCCTCCATTAATGTATCTCACAATCCCACTCATCAAAACACTTAAGAGATTCCTTTTTCTATTGCAGCCTTAGTGAAGTTTTGGTGGAGACAGAAGCTTCTAGTTTGGCTTTATGTCCTATTTTTCTGTATTTCTCATTTCTTTTTCAGTTTCATCAAAACTTTCTCGAATGAATCAGGCCAAAATTTTTTCTATACATGTAAGATGATATATTTCCTCCAGTGTCCCCCCCCCCCCCCCCCAAAAAAAAAACCAAAAAAAACAACACACCCAAATAAAAAAAAAAGGGAAAAAGAAAAAGTAGAATTCATTCTCAAGACTACTAAACCATCGATCAGATAAACCCAAAAAGATAACAGAAAGGAAAATAAGGGTATAACACTTTTAAGATACTATTCAACATTTAATTCAGCAAGAACATACCTGATTTTTGTTCACATCAACAAGAATGACATTTATTAACTTTGATTGCACCTCAGTGGTTTTGTTCTTCACACCCACCTATTCAAAATATCATCAATTTTCAGAATGGCAGTAACTAGATGCAAGTAAAAGAGTTAAACCTAAATAGACTCAAATGCCTAAATGTGATCCTGATCAGTTTGTGTATTTTTATTAAAAGGAATAGCTAGGGGATTTTGCAGTTTCAAGTCAAATAAAACCACAATTTGGTTTAAGATAACCTGTGTGTGGACAGAAAATACACATACAGGAGCCTCATATAACCTACGCACAAATATGGAAACACATATAACTGGGAGATGCAATTTTCACATTCCAATATTGTGTAGGCAACTTTCTTCTGTGGATTTCACATGTCAGAAAACCATTGACACTGAGACATATAAATGGTGGGAAAAAATTCATGTATCTATTCCCCCCCTCCCATTCCAACATGCTAAGGAAATCCTAATAACCCACCCCTTGTCAAAATGCAAATAACAAAAAGCACACCCGTGGCATGTTATGCAGACACCACCAAGACAGGATTACTTTTAATGCCAACTATACAAAAGATGTGATTAACAACTCTTCTGGCACGCATCTTAACCTTGAATTGATGTTATCCACATTTGTTCTACTTCTTATCAGTATGCTTTTTATGAAGCTAAAATCATCCTAATAATGGTGGGGATGTGTCACGGAATAAGAACCAGACAAAGAAATCCAAAGGGGGCATGACCATGGAGGTACAACAGGCTGCAAGGGATTAATGACCTGTGAGGAACAAAAGCCAGACAAAAAACCCAAAGGTGAAGGCCCAGTAGCTAAAAGCGTAGATTGACATCACAATAGCAAGCCACAGCTAAACCTGAGCGAAATTGAAGTTATTCATCTATATCTTCGCCAGTACACAGAAAACATGTCATTGCCCTTACACGCCGTTATGATGACTTCGTCCAAAATGCACGTTCCAAAGCATTTGCAATAAACTGGAATCACTATCTAGACATAAGCAGAAAAATAAATTGCAATATTATGGTAGAACTCACTATGTAGGGAACAGGTGCATCCAGAAAGTCCAGCATGTCATTTGGCAAAACCTGAAAGGCCAAGCATTAATAGAAAACGACCAAAATGAGAAATAACCATGAACCCCAAGAAGAATGAACACCTTAGAAACTCTAAACAAAATCATTTGGGCAAGCAAGAAAAATTACTGGCATTAATAAGCTCTGCCACTGATAAGGACGAATAAGGGGGATAATTGATAGAACTGAAGCAGACAATACTCCCTGCATATCCAAAAAAACAAACATCAAGTCAGCACTACCAATTTGGATTCTTTTTCCTTTAACAAACAGATAACAACAACATCATCATCTAAGCCTTCATCCTACTATGTGGGGCTTTAAGAAACAGATAAGGGGGAAAAATTCAAAACAAGTAAATGTCTCGTTACAAATGCATAACTAAATCAGATGAACCATCTTCAAACCACAGTTTAAAGAAAAATACAAGAATTACTTAGATCAAAGATACGTTTCATGGACTAATTTACTTCACAAGCTTTTCACCTTATATTTAGTTTGGTTTCATGCTCACCAATGCTACACTAGCATTCTAGTTTTACCTACTTCAAAATTTTCCAAATTGGACACAGGAACTGCTAACATTGTCACTTTCAAATCTTCAAATTGGATTATTCTATCTGGCAAATCATATGCACACTCAAACAAGTTTGAAAACATTAGCAAGAAGATCATGTATTGGTAATAATATACAACATCATCTTTATAGATAGTTTGAGGGCAAATTAAAAACATTTTATATTTTCATTTTTCCAAGTTGATGTTGAAATTGGCTTCCATTAGGTTTAAATCCCACATGAGGTATGTCGAAGCAAGACAAGACTGATACCAGTCATACTCGTTATTCCTGTGCTTTATCCACCTGACTTGGATTTATGAAAGATTCTCAGCTCGATCTCAATTAATGATCAATAGGCACTCATAAAATTACTTAAATATTGGCTTGTCTTCTTGCTCACACTTTCTTCTGTGTCTTGTTTCTTTTCTTTTCTGGTTCATTTAACGTCTATTTCTCTTGCCAGAACATGGTGCTTGCCATGACTGGCCACCTCGACTCCAAACCTATTAGAGCACCTAAAGCAAACACCATACACAAACATATCTCCCCTTTACTCTCCCAGCTCTTCTCTTTCACATGGAGTTTGTTTTAAGTCCTGTATTATGTGAGGGGTGGGGGTGCTCAGCAGATGCCAGCCCCTGTTCTGGCTAAAGAACAAGGACAAAGGCAGCAAATACAGAATGTGCAGGAAAAGAAAACAAAGAAGAAGACAACAAAGAAAATGTTACAAATAGTTGCCCTATTAGGTCATTTGTAATTCAGCCCAAAAGTTTGCAGCATGTGAATAAAACTTTTGCATTTTCAGATTATATCTCTTTCAGCGTATTAAAAGAACACATCCTAGAGAACCCCAAAAGATAAACTGACCATTACCACTTTGCAAGCTTAGGAAAATACACCAGTTATGAAGAAAAATTAGCAAACAATACTCGTATGCTCCTGTGGACAACATATAATAACCTACCAAATTTGAACAAACAACCGCAATTTGCTTCTCCAAAAGGGCCCCCGCAACAAATGTTAACACCTGTAAAATGCAGGAATTAACAATACTTTTCAAACTTCATCCTCTCAATTTTAACCTGTTAGTCAACAAAAGAAAATCTTAAATTCATTTGACAGAAGCTAAACAAATGCAGTACAGGAGGAACATTGCACCATATAAAACAAGAAATAAGACATTATGCTCACCTCCTTCTATAAAGGAAAAAGGATCTACCTAATGCATAAAATATTTTGCAACAGTCTGAATTTTCTTTTAACTTTGTGTGCAGAGTGCAAAGACTGATATCATAAAAGGCTCCAGCAAGGAGGCAGCAAATTGTACCAAGGATATCCCTTGATGAATAAGTCAAAGGAGACATTTTCGCCATAAAATCAACAAATCCAGATTAAAGTTTGAGCATTAGTGATGTCAATTCACAAGTTTATGGATACAAATTGTTTACAGAAAGCTAATTTACGCATCCTTTTTAAACCAGTAAGGTGGCAGTTGCGCACAAACTAGTAATGCCATCACACAAACACAGGGAAGGTAACCTGAAAGGATATTTGAAATTTAGTTTATATTATTCTATACAACCCAGATGTATTCAATTTTAGCCAAGAAGATTCTTGCTATTCAAGAGTTAAAAGAGTCTAGTCTGCTATTTAAAATTTCAATATTTTGGGCATTGCTTATGTAACTTTGTCAACTCTGTAGCATCGTACATATGTTCCTCATAGGGCAGTTGAGTAAAGTAGGTAACCTCCCGAAGCCTACTGCAAGATGCAAGTGAAGATGTACCAGACAGAACTATTGAACAGATAAACTTCAAAATATAATAGACAACAGTTGCTCTCCCTCAATTCATTACTCAAAACATTCTTCATTTTCAAATCTAAAAATCTGAGGGCCAGTTATGAGGAGACACTGTATTGTGTCTCGGTAACTTTAATAGCTACGCTGCTCAGGAAACAAATTTTCAACAATTCTAAGACGACATGTTCTGGATTCAAGCTATCAGATAAAACTCAATAATCTGCTATTAAGACATCAAGCCAAGTGAAGAACATTAAAAACTATGCATTTATTGTCCGTTGATGCAAATTCCTTGCTCCATGTTTAGACCGGTTATTACACATTGTTATTCTTAACAATAAGTGTACAAACTAATAATATGCTGTGTAACAAACTTACATGCTCAAGTCGCAAGGAGCCACATAAGCATGCAACAGCCCATACAGATAAAGCATTTGCTTCCTCCTCTACCATAAGTGCACAGTGAGCCTGTAGAATAACACGACATGAAAACAAGCCTCAAGAGAAGTAACGTGTAAAGCAATGCATCAAAATACACCACTCTCCCTTCATACCAATTTTTATGATACCCCAAACTTACACAGTAGACAAAAGACAATATCAGCCATTCTGTTCCTCAATGTAAAACACAAGTATATAAAGATATATATCATAACTCTTCCAGCATATAACATTATGATTAGTATTTCAGTCAGAAAGCAGTTACAAATGATTCATCAGCCATTCTGTTCCTCAATGTAAAGCACAAATGACTAAAGATAAATATAATTACTCTTCCAGCATATAACATTATAATTATTATTTCAGACAGAGAGCATTACAAATTATTCTCATCTATGGAATATGTTAACACTTTGAGATGCCCCAAATAGCAAGCATATCATGTAAACCAACAATGTTGAGAAAGTAAATTTACAGTAGCGCAACCAACAATCTTCTTTTGCAGTATAACCATACATTTTATAGTTTCTCCATTTACATATCTTCGTCTCCCTCCAAGCTGAAACCCCCATAGGCCTCACCTCGCAGAGTAAAGAGAAGAGAAAGGGGCGAAGAAAACCAGCGATTAGCAGTTAATAAAAGGCCACAAAGTACCTCTGCTAATTCCAAACTAGTAGTGCATGACTTCAAATCAATTGTCGATCCAGCAATTTGTAGAACTGTTTCATCAATTCTATGATATTCTAAAGGATGTAGGTGATCCAGCGGTTGGAACTTAATTGTTGAACCACGTGGAGGGCAACGTAGTCGGTAATATTCAGCCTATTATTTGCAAAGATCCATGATCATTGGCCTGAAAATACCCAGAAATCCATGTTCATCGAAAGAACTTATTCTCAAAATTTCTTTTTAGAGCTTGAAATACAAGCTACACCAGCAAACAAAATCCAAACCTTAGCCCACTCAAGGATATCGACATGTTCACCGGAATCATCCTGGCCAGAGAAGGATGGCTCTTCCATTTCTACTTCATCAACATCACTTCTGAAATGTCTACCTTCACCCGGAGAGCCCTGGTAACTGAGTTAAACAATTGATTTGTCAAGTCCAAATCACTTGGAAAGGTCCTAAATAATTCTATCTGTCAATCTAGAGCAAAGTTTGCAAGGATGGCATACAGAAGTGTAAATACTAAAAAGTTACCCAATCTTTAAGGCCAATCTACGCAACAGGCAGAACATAATAATGCAATAAAGTTCAGAATTCTTGATGTTACATAAAAGTCATTTACAAGATTTAAAACATAATAACGTAGGCAACAGGCGAAACATAATAATGTAGTAAAGTCCAAAATTCTTGATGCCAGCATAAAAGTCATTTGCAAGATTTAAAACTTCATGTGGTATAAGATAAAGATAAAGAACATAGTATCTGACCTGGTAACTTATAAAAACGTTTTTGTCTTGTCAGAAATTAAAAACCGGCATGCCTTGGTGAACGTTTTCATATGATTCATACAAGAGTTTCCAAGATTTTCTTCAAGAATAATTGGCTACCACTAACCCCATCAAGCAAGTTCATGAAAGCAAACTACTGGAAGTCAAAATTATTCTATTCAATCAAAATAAAACCAGGTAGGAACTCAGGGATAGAGGTAAACCAAGGTAAACCAAAAACAATTCACTTTTCTTAAAAGTGATTTCCAGAGCAACCATGACCAAAATCACAAATCAAACGTTCCAGGTCTAATAGTCTTAAAGTATCTGTGAACTGAAGGAAAATTTTAAAATGAAAATTTTGAAACAAAAAACACATCCACCTTGCTCTGTAATTTAGAAATTGTTCACTATAAGCCAGAGTTGCTAAAGAATCCATGTGCAACAAACCAAGAGCTACTAGAACCTTGACAACTAGTTAGGTTAACTTCCAAACTCAGCTGACCCATTTCAAACACTAATCTAATGACCAAAAAAAGAAAAATTTTATGGTATCAACCATTCTTTCAAGCAACTAGAGAAGATATTCAATAGAAGAATGTATTTTTAACCATCCCGTCCACCTGAAAAACCTCAAAGAAAGAAGTTCACGAAATGCTAAGAGGGGCGGCATCAACAAAATGGTAGTTCATGAAATGCTAAGAAGTTCATACCTACAGGAAGATTCAGAGCTTTCATACTGTTGAAAACGTAGAAGGGGCAATACAGCATTAGGTAACCGCTTCTCTACGGATTGTTTATTTATTACAAAATCATCAAGCAGATGCATCACAGATTTCAGAGATCTGTGATCCAACTAAAGTTTCTGTTTTAGCATGGCATTTCTCCTTATCGGGCTCTACTGGAACAACAGCAGTACCATCACTACTCTTTGATGTGAAAATGTCCCTCTCTGAAATTTGATGCTCCAGTTGAGAATCATCATCTGTGACTCTTCCCGGCAAAGAATCACTCGAAGCTTGACTGAGAAGATTCTACGGTTCCATTCAGCATGCCTTGAGCCCTATCTTCAAATGAAATGCTCCCAGATTCTTCTTCTGAACTGTCTTCTTTATCATAGCCCACAGGTGATTCTAGATCTAGATCACCAATATTTCTTGTTAATCGTTCCAATCTTTCTTCAGTGAAAATGCTGTTATCCGAAAGACCAATATGAAATGTAAATTGAGGCCAACAATAAAATAAATCAAGTCAGATGAGGTTATTGGACAATCTTCACAAGATACCCCGGGGGGGGGGGGGGGGGGGGGAGTCCAAAAATTCCATCATACGAAGCTAAAATGTGCAGTTTTAGTAGCAGACTAGAACCCCATGATGGTGCCGATGAAACTTCGGCTAAACAGATGGTCAGGAAAAAAAATAAAAAATAAATTCAGTACATGATCATATAGCATTATCGTCGACACTGCAAATGCACACTGCCCCAGTGGTCCATCTTAAAAAGGCATGTAGACATGAGAGACCAAAATAATAAAGGAATTAGGTCCTCTTGTAAAGTTTTTTGCATGTGTCTATAGCCGGAACACATTATTTGTCCATAACCATAAATTAAGTACAAAAGCAGGTTTTGTATGCAGCTGCTCTAAACATATATAAACTATGATAAATGTAGTTCACATTCCCATGATCCTAACTATGCAAGCTCTTTTTGTAAAATGGCTGAGACGAAAAATTCAGGAGTACAGAAACTGACAAAGTAGGAAAAGTTGAAGGAATTTCACACATTAACACACACAAAATACAGTACAGAACCACATATAGCACCCAAGAAAAACACATTTCTTTGTTTCATAAGTTACTGTACCTGTTCAAAACACCAAAATGCAATTCATAAAATGGAAGTCTGGATAGAATGCAATAACATCGTTTTGTGGTTAAAATATGGCGGCTCAACCCCAAGTGGCAAGCTTCCCCATCTGAAACCATGGAAATCAATCCAGACGGCTTCTGTACTATCTCTTCAACTAAAACACAACAACCATACAGCGTTGAGTCATCAGCCACCTATACAACAAGAACTTGTTATTATCTAGACCAAAAAAGAAGTTTGGAAGCAGGGCGTGGAGAGAGAGAAAGAGAGAGAGAGAGAGAGAGAGAGAGATGAGATGTGTGTGTGTGAGAGAGATAGAGAGAGAGAGAGAGAGAGAGAACTTGATACAGCTGAAGAAAACATACTATGAAAACAACATATGAACAAGGAAACTGTTATAAAATTTTCAAAAACATATACTAAACAATCTTTACTTCTCCTTTTTAGCTTTACAACAAGAGCCCTCTGAGAGAACTTGATACAGGAAAGCATATTACGAAAACAACATATGAACAAGGAAACAATAACAACAATTTCAAAAAACAATGCTAAACAATGTTTAATTCCCCTTTTTGGCTTTACAACAACAACCCTCCAAGAGAAAAAAAAAGGCAGTTGCTAACAGAAATAGGGAAAAAAGGAACTCCAAAACTTTTCCAGCTTTATTCACGCATCCTCAAAAAGCAAGCAGGAGACAAACATTCTTGTCCACAAAATAAGCAACTACTGTTGGTATTTACATTAATTAAGGGTCCAAGAAAAATTGATTTGCATAAGTTTTCATCAGCATCATATCATATACAATCTGGAAGGGGCAAAAAAGCCTTGAAATGGCAGCAGAAAGCAGGTACAGACCAAACAACCATTCTGGTACTTGCAGCTTGACCATTAACAACTGAATAAAACATGGATAATGGGATCCATGCCTTGTCATCCAAATGCAAGATCAAAAGAGGACACAGAGCAGATACTTCATCACTTTTTATCAATCAGTTATGGAGTAAAACATCATCCAGCTTACACAATAATACGAGCAAAAAAGGTTATTTTAGTATACACCAACAGACTGAATGAGTGGATATATCCAAATTAATTCCAGTTAGCATCTACTGATGTTCTACATTAAAATGCCCAAGATGATCAGCTTCATAACATGATTAGTGTACCCAATCAAATGCATCAAATTCATCTTGATGGATCAAAGACAAGAAAAAACAGTCAAAGAGAACAAAAATTTGATTGCTAGAAAACGAAGTAACTAAAACTATCCATAGTTGGGAAATCTAACTAAAACTATCAATAGTCCCTCTAGGATAGTCAATGAGGTAAGCATTTCTTCCATGCATGTATACACATATAAATAATCAAGGAACCATAATAGATGAAGAATTTTCACACATGTCGCATATCCATCCTGAGTTTCATATTATGAAAACATTCACGAAAGATATATATATATATATATATATGTATATATATATAGAGAGAGAGAGAGAGAGAGAGACACACACACACACACACACACAGAATTTTTTAGAACATGAGAAAGATAGGAACCACTTACCGAAAAATCCAACACCAATCAAACTAACTCATGTAATCTTGATCTAAAAAATAATCACTGCCTAATGACCATGAAATGAAAATACAATTCCCACCTAATTATTATTATTATATTAATAAAATGCTAAGAAGTCTTAGGCCTACTTTATGAATAATCCTAAAACTCTAAGCATAACTATAACTTAATTATTTTTATTTAACTACTTAATAAAAAAGACTACATATTAATTAACCAATAGTTGAATTGACTTAATAATTTATTTACTAAATAAACACTTAATTTAAAGTAACTAATAAAACAATTCAACTTAAAATACCTAGAAAACTAATTTTTTTCTATTACATGTTCTTTGTTGTGGCTCCACTGCTGTGACCCGGCAATTTCATCCAACCAGGATTTTTTTTTTCCCTTTTCAAAAGCAATCAAAGGACCAAAAACATCTCCATGGAATCCACGTGATCATTAAATTTTCCTTCCAAATTTGGGAGGAAAATGAAAGAAAAGAAGGGAAAGTTTCTTTCCCTTCTTTTCTTTTCTCTCACTTTCTTATCTCTTCTTTTCTTTTCTACCCCAACTTCCAAACTAAGCCTAAGAGGAGTTTAATAGAGAACAGTTGCTGGAACAATTGCCAAACAATTAGTTCTCTAGCAATTGTTTGTTCCAAATAATATGTACAAGTTTTTATTGTAACACATTTTGTATAGAACATGTTTGGTACACATAACACACACACACATGCATACATATACATATACATATATATGTATGTATGTACACACACACATACACATGTATATGTATGCATATATAGATATGGATATGTATGTATGTATGTATGTATGTGTGTGTGTGTGTAGCTGTATGTATGTATGAATGTATCTGTCTGTGTGTGTCTGTCTGTATACAGAGCTACATACATACATACATACATACATACATACATATACATATATATATATATATAATTTACACACAATTGATGGCATCTAGTTCCACAAGAGGTGCAGATAAATCAATACCAGTTTCTCATTCAAAGAAAAACTTAATCCAATCCAGCAGATAGTAGATAGATAGAAGACAAACTTCAGTTGATATGAAACTTAAGCAACATCAAGCACAAATTGAATGCACAGGTGGCAGATAAAAATGGAGGCAGGGAGGTAAAGAGAATCTTTTCTATACCTGCAGCCGGAATACGAAGGATAAATCGCTCTGTTTAACGTGTTCCTACAAAACAAGAACCACGCTAATGTCACTAATTGTCAGCCAAAAGATAAAAATATAACATGCAGCTAAAGCAAAAGCAACATCATCTGCAACTAACTAAAAATTACACTAGTCCGTGTTTCTTTGAGAATTCCAAACAAATGAAGTTAGCCTATGGCATTATGGTTAGAAAACATAATGAAGTTAGCCTAAAAATGAAAACCAAACCCAAAAGTCAAAAACTTTGTCTGTTTCAAGCTTGTCTGAGCTTAGGAGATTAAAGTTAGGAAAGTAGCATTACTTGGCCCAGAAGTATCTCGTTCAACTCACTCATTGATGGAGTTCTCTCAACTGCATGAACCTGTAATAAATGAACCATTGTAAATCAGAGCAAAATAACATGCTGGCAGAGGAATTAAGTGCCTGATCTTGCACTCTTTTCAAAGACCATGCACTCATATCATTAGTGTAATGTTCTGGTTCCTATTTCCTTATAAAACAAATGTTAAGGTTTAGCCAGCTTAATTCCAATGATAACCCTCAGGGAACTGACATGCAGAAAAGAGAATGAACTAAGCAACAGAGAACTCATATAAGCCATATACACACACACACACACACACACACACACACACACACACACACACACACACACATACACATATATACATACATATATATATATATATATAGGAAGAATCAGATGGAATACAAGTTTTAAAATTCATGCACGTGGAAAAAATTTTCCAAAAAAATAGACAGGATACAAGGGAAAAAAATGAATGTAAAATGCCGAATGGCAAAGCAGGGTACAAGTGCCCTCTCTGACAGTTTTTGTGTTTTGTCTGTTTCTCATGGTGGAGGGGAGAAACTAGAAGTAATCTCCTAAATTCAGAACCTTATGCCGCTATATCAGGTTACACATATAAAAACCTCAGCTAAAAATTACAAGTCACTAAAAATTTCCCAATTATGCATGCATAATCCTGTACACAAAGACTGGAACATAAAAAAAAAAGGTTAACTTTTCAATATCAAGAAACCACCCCCAACAAAATATGCAACTAACAGAAATTTTTTAACATTGAACTTCTTGGTAAAATATACTTAGAAAAGAAAAGGATAATTTAGGCTAACCCAACCTCCACTCCTGCAGGAAAGCAGAACGAGAGAAGATCCTTGTATTTTAGCGGCAGCTGTTTTTCTGGTGGATAAACAAATAAAACCTGAAAGTGAAAATAGAATATCAGACTTATTTTTCTGATTATCAAAATTTCATGAACTGACATATTTTAAAGAGTTGTACACAAGAGCGTGCACCTGAGGCTCAAGGTTTGGTTCAATACGAGATTGATGCTGACCATTCAATGCGCTATGAAATCTGCCTGAGCCTTCAGACTTTCTACTAAAGTAAAGCTTTTGAAGAGCTTGAATGTCACAATTAGGATGGAGTCCGACAACTACCATGCTCTCAAAAAGCCTGGATGGCTCCTTCCAAACTTTGTGGTCCTGCAAACTTAAATTACACTATTATCTAGGAAAGGTGTGATCTTTATTACACATATTATCAACATAAAGAAGAAGCAAGTTATCAAATTGCAGAGACTTTCAAGTCAACACATAAAGCACCCAACGCCGATAAACACAAGAGAAAAAGCATACCAGGGACTGCAACTGAAAGTTTGCCCATTGGCGTTTTTGGCTAGTTAGTATTTCAGGGTTGTAAGGGCCACTTTTCACTTCAGAAGGACTAGAAAAGCCTTTCAGTAACCTAGACACATGATTCTGAAGTTTCTGAAGCTGGCTACCACTGTCATCTTTTGATGAATACACCACTGAGGGGTGCGGTGATCGAGGAGCAACTGCTGCCGCGGCTGCTGCAGCAAATGCTCTTCCAAAATCTTCAGTTGTCTGCATGAAGGATGCAGCACCCCACCCAGGGCTACCTGACTCTTCATTCTTCTCCATTTGTTAACCTAAGTCTCCTACTGCAATCATATGCAGAATGAAAACCAAACGTGAATTATCTGAAAAAAGAAACACCTCAATGCTCCATGCTCATCCTCCGACAATAAAACTATTCCACAAACATCGTATTCCATGAAAAAAATCCTGCCTGTGCGCTCTCCCTCGCATCTCCACCCCCAAAGAAAAAACCCAAAAGACAAAACCTATACTAGCATGCTTCTCAAACCAAAACTGAATTGTATACATGTTTAACCTAACCTGGCCATCAGAATAACGTGTTGATCATGACCCCTATTCACAATCAACCCCCTAAGCTTAAAGTTTGACCCTTATGTTCCTAATGTTGATAAAAGGCAAAAATTTACAACTGTACGCTCGATTAAAACAATCATAAGCTTGCACGCAATATACGGTTTAAACAGTCCATTTTTTCGTAAATAATCCTCCAATAAGGATCTCAATTTATAAACAATCTTCTGTTCCTCAATATAACACCAAGGAGTCAGAGATAAAACTGCCTCTTCTTACAGAGATAATTTAAAGGAGCTCTTAAAACAGCTTTAAGTGATTCCAATAATGAACCCAAAAAAAAAAAAATCTAACATTGGCCTAAAAAAACAAATTTGGCATGTTCAGCTTTTAATTATACTACTACATATGATCAGAAAAATCCAACTTCAAAAACCAAAATTAAACCTGATTACTCATAGAAAACGCAATCAAGCAGGAACCCAGGTGATTGAAACACACAAGTTTCAAACTCTATGCTATTAAACCATGATTTAACATAAAAAACACCATAAATCAAAAGAACCCACATACATATGCAGGAGACGATAAAAAAGGAAAAAACAACCATCTCTAGAAAGAAAAGCAAAAACACCAAAAAAAATAAAAAGAAAAGAGAAGGAAAAAAAAAAACTCACCTTAATATATTAAAAAATTATAACTGATTGGAGAAGCAGCAGATACAAACAAAAATTTATGTATCTGTATCTGAATTTGTGTAAATATTCTACATAGAGAGAGAGATATATATGGAAAGGTGTTCAGGCAGCCATCAGAGAGGGAGAAAGGGAAGTGGTGGTGTTGTTCTTCTTGTTTTTTGGAAAGAAAAAGAAAGAGAGAAGGAAAGTCCCTCAGGCTCAAGGGTAAGGACAAAAAAAGAAAATTGGAAAGAACTTAGGTTAAAGTTTATTAATGGCAAAGTTCCTCTGATTTTAGTTTATAATTGTTAAAAAAAATTATTTTGTGATGTTTTTAATTAATTATTTTTTATAATTTTTTTAAAATTTTAAATGAATATTAGAAGTAATTGATTTTTAATTTTTTTAATATCAGTTTTATAAAAACAAAAAACTATGGAGAACAAATCCTAAACTATTGATAACTATGGAATTTTGCTGATTATTTTTACATAAAACAGATGGGATTGGGCGACTTATTAAACTTTGCTTATCTGGGTAGATTTTATTTTGAGTAAAAATAACAGAAAATGAAAAAAATCTAATGAGATTCGAGGGAAAATTTTAATTAATTAATTAATGGACATGGGAAATGAGAAAGAGAGTGAGAATAGTGGACTGATGAAATTGCGTGGGGGACGGCCGCTTTCCGTCGCTCTTGAGGGGCTGTTTGGCATGTTTCATGATGAATCTTTTTCTTTCCCTTTTTTTTTTTTTGAAAAATGGAAAGTAAATTGGGAAAGAGTCCAAATGCTAAGTGATAATAAATGTGAGTACGTATCCTTTTTAATATATCGTTTATTAAATTATGCATATTAAATAGTGTTCACTAAACACCATGTAAAATTTTTATCTTTTTTAGTATATTTTTTATTTTCTGTGAAAACTAAAAGGTATTCATTTATCATGTATTTATTATATAAA
Source organism: Mitragyna speciosa (assembly GCA_024721245.1). Classification (NCBI taxonomy): domain Eukaryota; kingdom Viridiplantae; phylum Streptophyta; class Magnoliopsida; order Gentianales; family Rubiaceae; genus Mitragyna; species Mitragyna speciosa. The sequence continues at coordinate 24,204,027 of CM045556.1, read as the reverse complement.
AGGTATGTGTTCTATTTAGAGATTATGTAAAATTTTATGCATTGTGTTTGGGGATTCTAATATATTAGAGTCTATTTCTAACCTTATATTTCATCTGCACACTTGAATTATTGCAATAAATTGAGATGCAAAAGAATTTGTTGTTGCTAATTCTTTTTATGAATCTTTATTACGCAGAAAGTATGCTCTATATTTAGACATGATGATATCTTCGTATCTACTTTTGAGATTCTCTTTCATTTGCATGATAGGATTATTGTGGAATATTGAGATGTAAATGAATTTATCACAATTCTTGTTCATAATTTTGATTATTTAGTCATATATCAATACATTAAGAATTTGTTGGCATAAACAAAATTTAGCAAGTTGAGATGAAACTAATACAAAAGGATTGTAACAGGTTATAACGTGCACGCCAAAAGAAAAGTAAATAAAAGATTTTGTTAAATTAACTCACAACTTACATGTTAAAATTGGTTAATATATCATTTTGTGATTGGTCAGACAAAAAATACCAAGTAAAAGACAAAATGTTATACTTAATGAATTTTAATTGTGCATTGGTTAATATTTCACCATAGATAAAATCATCAATTCATAAAAGCTTTAAGCTTTGTTCTTTATCCACTACCAAAAATATGCCCTTTTATTTGAACTTTCAGATTGCGTAATTGAGATTCTAAACATTTCAAGACTTTATATTAAACCTAAGAGTAAATCAATTTATGACTCTAATTTGAAGAAAATAATGTTTGGTTGAGCTCCCACGCATGCCAAACATTCCTTTTGTTTCCGAGGTCCGTTATTGTGTACAAGTTGGGCTGTGGACTTTCATAATGCGTTTGACCGGTTTGTTAAACAAATTAATTAACCGAATAAATGATGTTTTGCAACAAGGATCCGATGATGGCTTTTATTGAGATTTTCGTCTCAAAATTTTTTTAATGATTTTGTCTACGGCCAAAATTGACCGTTTCGCACGTTACACAGTGGTAGTGCAAACGGCGTATGGCGCGCCCTATTATTTTCATGGGAATGTGGAGCAAACTTTTGCGCGTGACTACGTAGACCGCAATCACCCTGTCACGTGCCCCTTTATTATTTTTAGTTTACGGACACTTTTTAAGGGTAGGTGTCTCCCCATGAGGCACATGACTAGCAATTTGGTTCCTAATAATGTGTCTTTTTTTTTATTTTTGCAAAAAAGAATTGCAAATATTCAATTTTAAGGAGGTTATTCTAATTTGAAAATTTCGTTTCTTCATAATTATTGATTGTTTAAGAAGATTTACCAGTATTCAACTTATGATACGTTCAACATAAAAAAAAAAGTGTTTAATTTAATTTCCTACATTAAGTACTTGTCATGTAACATTCATATTTGATAAATTACTTAGTTCATACATTTCAAGTATTTTTTTTTTAAACAAAGTTCAAAGGGTGTAAAAATGTTATTGAAATTAGCTTCTCATTTTGTAAGTACAACATACGTTCAAAAAAAAATGTTAAAGTTTGCAATGTGTAGATGCAAGCCAATTAGTGTGGTTATTCTAATCCACTTTTCTCTATGTCATTATCAATTTTATACGCAAATTGTAACTATAATGCTAGTATATTTCCTTGTTCTTAGGTATTCAAAGTGGAAAAAAAAAACTTAACATAAAAGAAAATACAGGAGGTTGAACAGATGAATAATATATCCTAAGAGCTAAGATAAATTATTGTCTGATTCAATTTCATAAAAACTACTCAAAATACAAGAAATTTCTTAAATAATGGCATGGCATATAGATATGCATTTTACATGTATATTTCAGTTGCGTTTTCTGATTTAATCCAACTGGCTGCCACTAATTGAGTTTTTTTTTTTTTTTTTTTTTTGTAGTATCAAGTTCTTTGTGAAAAGGAATGATTGAAGGGAACTTTTGGTATAAAAGATTGCAAATTGCAAAAGATCTTTTGATGAGTAGCATTTTTTCCCCCTTTATAATAAGTTTCAAGTAGAGATCAAAAGTATATAAAAATAGCTCAAAACATTTATAATCTAAAGGAGCTATAAGTAGCTCTGGCTTGATTAAGCAATTCTGACTAATATATAAATTTTTTAGAATGAAAATATTTGGGGAAATTAATCCTTTTTTTTAATGACCTAGAACCGCTGGATTTCTTTTTTCTAATTTTAAGCAAATCAATATGTAAGTATATTCCTTTTTTGTTTTTTTTTTATTATTTCTACAATTGAGAATTTTGGAAGATAAAGCACTTCAATTCCATGAACTAGAATACAACGCAAACCTTATGTTTTTTTAAATAACTTTTTAGTTTAGAACCCTGAAAAAGGCAGAAAAGGTCCCTCAACATCCAGTCTAAGATAAGTAAAAAATTTCTAAATGCAAGCATTGAACTTTTTTTTCTTTTTTCCTAGTAAATCTGAACCTTAGACTTTAAAAATAAATGTTCTGAAAAAAAAAAAAAGGAAAAGAAATGTGACTCAGTTCGACATGTTAGCCATTTATGTCTTCATGCCGCCATGACTCGTGAAAATAAAAAATGTAAAGCTAAAAAAGAAACAACGCAATTATTGAGCCGCACGCAACTGTACGCGATTGAGAGGCAAAAACTTGATAGATTAATAAGTGAAGTGAAGAGCCGTCACAATTCTTTATATATATTATTAAAAAATAACGTATGTGTTTGGATACTATTATTAATAATTATTTGAAAAAAAAATTTAGAGTTGTGTTGGTTTGAGGCAAAAAAATTTTGAGAAAAGCAAAAAAAAAATGTCATTTTTTTTTAAAACTAGTATGTATGTCATATCTTGGGTTAAGAAATGGACAAAAGCCATTTCCCTTGTCAAACATGAAAATTTAACAGAAAAGTCAACAGTGATCATTTTCTTTTCTTCGTCCTGTCTTCCAGCCTAATGTTTTTAATTGGCCCTGATGCTGGCTTGCTCTTCATTTTCTATTGCCCAGAGCTTATTCGCCTAAAGTTATTGTTAATGAAGCTTATCTATTTTTACGATTTTTTTTTTATTTTTTGAACGCATTTTGAACAGAAGAATGGTGATTTTTAGTCATAACTGTGTAAAAAATTGTACAAGTTGTTACAAAATTTGTAAACAATTCAAATATTTTTTTTCACAATAATTATTCACTTTTTCACATTTTCAAAAAATCAACAAAAATCTCAAAATAATTACTTTAAATAATTCTCCAAATAATGCATATCTAAACGAGCCATTAATATTGTATAACTTTTTAAAAATAATAATTAAAAATTTATTATTAAATGATATTTTAAATATAGTTCTAAAAACAAATGGTTCCGTCTGGATGATTATTTTTTTAATATTTTTGAAGAAACACTACTATAACAACTTTAAAAATTCGTCTCGAAAAATGTATTTGTGAGATAAAAATTTAATTAAAAAATATATTTAAAATTTTTAAAAAACACAAACAATCAAACACTCATTCATTCATGAGGGGGTCATGATAGGGTCAGCAACTCGATGAGCGTTGGGTCATGCGGGGGGAAAAGTGAGTACTGCTATCTTAAGCTTGTCTTGAATGATGACGACGACGACGACGACGACGATGATATTTCTCATATGCCCCTCTCCCCGTATCATCTATTTCTACGACTATGGTGCACGAAGACTGACTTTGTGGACTCGGACCAAAACGGGGCCCACCAGCTATGTTTATCATTATCAGGGCTTGTGGTGCGAGGGAGACTTTGGAAACATCTCAATTATCAATTGTCCTTTATTTATTTATTTATTTATGGTTGTGATTCATGACTTCATCATGCATTTTTATGGTGGCTTGTTCTATTGTTTGATGCTAATTACTAGTATGATGTAAGATTTAATTTGGTTTAATTCTTTTTTATTTGCATTGTTCACGTCAACAATTTTTCTTTAATTTACTCAGGAAACTAAGACTTTATTTGTTTGTTGGTGTTTTTTAAAAATATATTTTTTAAAAATTTAAACACCTTTTTCAACAATTTTTTATCTCATATACACATTTATTAAGAAAGATCTTTAAAATTATTACAATAATTATTTAAAAATAAAACACCTCAAAAAACAACTATCCAGACGCAGAATAGACTACTATTATCTATCCATCATGTTTCCGTATCAGAGAAGTCTCTGCTTAAGGCTTTTAAGCGGAAATAATATTTTACTGTAATGTAGAAAGTAAACACGTCCTTCATGGCAGCTGTTTTCCTTAAGAATGGCTCAAATTTTAGTTGCAGAGACAATGCATATCGTATAACATTTTTTTTAGAACCGGATTTGATAAAAAGAATTAGTCTAATGTTAAACTAGTAAATGGTTGAAGGAGAGATAGAGCGCAAGATTGTTAGCTACCATAGTATCTGTACACCGAAGGTATAGCCCATGAACCAAGTAAAAGTCAGATGAAGAAAGTTAAATTTAATCTTTACTATGTAGTGCAATAAAAATAAAAATAAAATAAAAATAAAAACACGCCTCAATCGTTTCAGTTGAAAGAGTCAAAGTAAAGCTTGAAGCCATGGAAGGGTAATCATATCTAACTGTAGATAATATACATGTAATTGACTCTTCTTTTTTTTTTTTTTGAATTTTTACATATAATTGACTTTAAAGTACAAGATTTCAACTTTAACCGCAAATGCAATGCATTTGGACGACAAAAGTACCAGAGGGTGCGATTTGAAATGAGCCTACCTACCTCTCATACTTGCACTAGGAAGAGTATTATTATTGTTTATTTATTTATTTTTATTATTATCATTATTATTATTATTTGTTTTCTAGAAAGAGTATTAAGTTGACCAAGTTAAGACACTAATTTGTTATCGTTTCGAAAAGTCCGGAGTTGAACTTTGGATAAACGAACCATAGCGGAGATTAACATGTATCATGAATTTGTCAAATTGGACATCAATTTTCAAAACGAAAATGCTTTCAAAATCTTTTATTTTGTTTAAGTTTCTGATTTCTAATAATCCATTTTTGACTTGGTTCTAAGTTCTAATTTACCTGTGTTAATTACCCTGCCATAGCAAATTCCAAACCTTTGGTCATTCATGTTGATTTAATGCCGAGACTTCCTCACCATGCTAAGACTTTTCAGGTTCGTACAATTCTTTTTTTATTGTTTTGTCAAACTATTTTTGAGCGGTAAACAATGGCTCCGTTTCGATACAATTTTTTGGAGATTTTTGAAATTTTTTTTTTACAATTGTGTTTGGCATGAAAAATTTTTTGATAACAAAAGTTAAAAATTTTTTAGTCAAACTTTTTCACCAAATTTTTCCATTAAGTTTTTATTTGAAATTTTAAATGAACTTTAGAAACTTTTTCGTAATTATTCACAAAAGTAAACACGTTATTTAAAATTTGTTTTAAAAAATTAAAAAAATCGAGAGTAACAAAATAAAATTTATTTTCGGTAGGTTTTGAGATCGGACGACGAAGCAGACGACATAGCAGACGTTCACTTCTTTAAGCGGACGTCTGTTTTTTTCAAACCATCATTATGTCACATCAAAAAAATTTTCACATCCAAATACTTTTTCACCTTTCTAAAAAAGTTAACAAAAAACAATCCAAATAATTTTTCTAAATAATTCTCAAAAAACACTCCAAATAATACTATTCAAACGGAGCCAATATTTCAAGAACCAAACTCAACAGCAAAATTAGAAAAAGCATAACAAACATATCTTTCTCAAGTTTCAGGTTTAATTTTGGGCAAATGAAAAATTCCGAATCCTCTCAAGTAGTAGGAGCTCGTTTGGTACACTAGAATGACTCAGAATGGAAAGGCCTTTCCACCTAGAATGGAAAGGTCTTTCCACCCATAATGCTTTTCCTCCCAGAATGGACTGGAAAAAGTTTTCTCGTCCATTGTTTGATAACCCAAGTTAGAATGGAATGCCTATTCCCTTTCCAACGTTTGGTATAATCATATTTAGATGTCATAATGGAATAAAATATATATTAATTTGACTTAACTGCCCTTAATTCTTTGCACTAGAATATATCATATTTTTATTTTGTTTGTAATTCTATGCCTACAAAAGATTTTAATATTTTTTATTTTAAAATTCTTAATATTCTTGCTAAAATTAAATCAATTATACTTTTTAATTAATTTTAAAATTTTTATAATCATTAGCATTATAATTAAAAATGTGAAAAAATTAATAATGAAACTACATTCACAATTTAATTTAATTAATAAAAATTTTAGTTTTTACACATTTGCATAAAATTTAAAAAGTATTTTAAACATTTTTATAGCAAAAAGAAAAAAAATTTCTAAGTATATATTAAACTGATTATGATTTAAAAAACATAAAAAATTATTAATTGAAGTTATTAAAAACTTTATATTTTTTAAATTTTAAAAATAAAAATTAGTAAATGTATAATAGGTAAAAAAAAATTAGCAAAAAAAAAAGTGTGGGGGATAAAATTAACTCTTATTTTTAAGGCCTTTCCAAGATGAAGTTGGAAAGGCCTTTCCTTAGATTTTGTTAAAGAATGGAATTCCAGGAAAAAGCCGGAATGGCATTCCAGGTAGGGAAGGCCTTTCCAACTTAAAGTATCCATACCAAACATGAGGATGGAATGAACAAGTTGGAAAGGCCTTTCCATTCCACCTCATTCCTGCGTACCAAACGTGGGGTAAGAGGACATCTAGCACGTGGTCATTGTACAGTTATCACTCTTATCGCAAATAATATTGTCACAATAAATTTTTTTTAATTTGTCAAATTGACAATTTTTTGATGCACTATTTTTATTGATATTTTAATTTGCAAAAATTTTAAATTTTTTGGGTAGTTATTTTCTTAAAGCAAATTTAAATCTATTCAAGCGCTTTATTTAAAGACCAAATAATCACAAAACGTGGGATACAAAACAAGATTGTTTGATCTAAAATAATCAAGTGTAACAATATTAATAAAAGGAAAGGGAGCCGGAGCATTGCTTAAGTTCATTATGTTGTCTTAAGTATATTTAACATGAAAAATCATATATTTACACGGTCTGCGGTTGTCCATTCACTTATTTATCAACAACACCACTAGAACATTTTACTTGTTACAAAACATAATTTGACATGCTAGTTCATGTAATAGTTCATTGAAAATAATTTGGACAATTTGGAAATTGAAAATAGATACTTTGATCTATAACTGTTACTCTTTTAAAAGGAATAAGTCTCTCTTCAATTTTTTTTTTTTTTTTGCTCTAATATATACTACACTTATTAATAAACCAATTTTGCTTAGCTGTTTCAACCAACGGCGTTGGGTCATGGGTGGGCGAACAAGACATTGCTTTTTCAGCGAAGAGGATTAGAATATAAAAGTGATAGTTTTGTTTTGATCAACAGCCTGTGCAAATGATGATGGCCTAACCGAAAACAAGAAACCAAATGATGGCAGCATTTGATAGCCAGCAGGGCCGACCTTAATGTAAATAATTGACTCACGAGTGGGAGTCAGGAGTGTTCCTTTCTTGCAGAATCTTTCTGCACAAGGGCTCAATTTAGAGGGTCATGATCTCATTGCTAGTTGTGAAAGGCCATTTCGGAGAGAAATGGCGAGTGCCTGAACTGGAAGCCTCGTAAGAATTAAGAATTTAATCATGGAACCTCTTAAATTTGTATAAAATTTGTTGGAATATTGGGAAAGGGACTTGGCACTTAAAAAAGTTCGAGCTATGATATTTAGCAAGAACAAACTTTTCTTTAGGCTCTTAAGAGTTGCTGACAAATGTTATCTGATTATATTGGTCACTGAAAAGGTTTTGAGGACTAAAATTGTTATAAAAATAAATGATATTTCAAAAGATTTTGTCCCACATTAAAAAAACAAAAAGTTTTTATCACTTTATATTATTTTGTTAACTAATGGGCTATAATTATAGTATAGTTTATTTTTGCTATTCCTAATCCCTCTAATCTAGAGAAAGGCTTATGTAATCTTGAGAAAATATTTCGCTGCTCTAAAATAGTTTCTTAGGACAATGTTACGCACGGCTCAAGCCCTATTTTAATTGTCATTGTTTTACTAATTATTCCGACAAAAACAAGAATAGAACTCTTTTTTTTTAGAAGAACCATTTTAGAAACCTCTCTTGAGTTTTTTGACAATTTCATTTCATATCACTAAAATTTTAGTCATCACGAAATCCTTAAACTTCTGTGTTGACAACAGAGTAAAATGACATACAAAGAAAACTTTCTTCTCACAAAGCTTTTACTTTTTCTGAACCCAGTCTCATGTTCTCCATTTGCCGCAAGAATGTTCTTAGTAATAGACAGAATTTGAAGAAAATTTAATGATGAATTTAGGTAAAGCATTGACTCCTTTTCTGGAAATTGTGCAAGAGAAATTTAGGTTTTACTTGTACTTTTTCTTCTTGTATCACCAAATATTACAAATAAACATCAAGACAACTAAATTACGATGTTAGTTTATGCAACTTAGCATCAAGCTATAAAAGAAGTTTCCATAGGCAAAGAGAAGAGGAGAAGTGCATATGACTTCTTGTACATCGGAGTTCGCCAAACAACGCAAGTACATTATCCACCATCTAAACCAACTAATTGGTAGCACAAAGCTTAGGAGCAGATCTTGATTTCAAGAAAGTAGAAAACCATTTGAAATAATGGGTTGAAAGTTAGCCATTTTTAGTAGTTTGTAGCAGGCAAAACCCAATCCGGGTTGTGGAGCGAAAGCTTAAGGCCACTGCCTCATTGTTGGGCTATGGCATGTGCATCGTACATTTTTGGATCATATCATAAAGTTCGGCCCCTTTAGCTGGTGGTGTATTGCATAATCAGTTGGCCGTCATTCAGGAATTAGAGTGCATGAAATTTGGGCATTATCTGCTTAAAAATACTTATTTTTAGACATTTCGTCAACTATAATTTTACCTTACAAATAAATTTATTTAAAAACTCTACAGTAAATTAAAAAAATAATATTAAAAATAACTTATTAGAGAATAAAAATAACTTTATTAAAACATATTTTTTAACTGATTTCAAAAACACATTTATCGAAAAAAATTTTAAAACTTCTCCAATAATAATATTTTTTAAGAAACACCAAAACAAGCAATAACCTAAACGAAGGCTTAGGAATGGATAGAAATCAAATGAATCTTATCCTCCGACCATCCAAGTGGGCAGGCAGAAAATACCTGCGCAGTTGGTCAACGGAGTCCAATGATCCTCTTCGTTCCACGAATTATAACAAATACCAAGTGTGGAAATCGTGACTAAATTTTCCTCTACTGAAAACCCATATTACTAAAACACGTTAGTATTTTCAACGCGCAATAGTCCACCAGTGATCCCAGGGTGAAAGAAATTGACAACACCAGTCGATCCACTTTCTTTTCATCTTGTTGTACAGCAAACTAGCTCCCACCACCTTCTGCTTATTTATTTATGCACACACGATTGTGTACTTTAGAATTCTGATCAGATCACTTCCATTAATTTTCTCCAATTAATCTTACTATTGTTCGTACTTCATCTGAGAAGCTCGCCATCATGGCTGAAACAAAGTCTGATCATCAAGGGAAGCCCCTCTCTCTTTTCTCCTTTCAAGATGGGAAAGTTCAATCTCTCTCACAGGTTTGTGATTCTTGAGCTTTTGAGATATTGTACTATTTCTTGGAGCTGCAGAATTTCACTTTCTGGGTACTTCAGTTCTAAAATGTTTGGATAGGGTTGTTATGGTCTTTTAGTATTTTTAATTGGTGCGGATTGGTTGTTGCCACCTTGCTTGGCAGCTAGTTGGCTCGTATATCTGTCCAGACAAGGGACTTTCAGTGACGATTTTGTCCCTCGTACGACAAACTGCTGATTATTTTTTTTTTTAATTTTTTTTGGGGGGCAGGGTGGTTCTGGCGCCGATGACAAGATGCAGGGCTATAAATAGCATTCCTCAGCCAGCCCTGGCGGTGTACTACTCGCAAAGAGCAACCAGTGGCGGTTTTCTTATCACCGAGGGCACCATGATCTCTCCCACTGCTGCCGGGTATTTCTATTATTTATTATTGCTTCCTGACTGTTTAATTTAGTACTATTACACTCTCAATTATTAAAAAAATGTAAGGTCTCTTCGGCAAAAACAACGTTGTCGGCTTTTTTGTGCGTGTATGTAATGTTTGTATAATTACTTCAGTTATTAGCTGGGATCCTCATATCATGTTTCCATCACCAAACCTAGTACCAATGATAAGGAAATGCCACGATGCATTCTCACTTATCAATTGTCGAGTATGGTCCTAATTTTAAAGATAAATCAAATGATTTACCAAATGGAAACACCAACATGGCAATTCTTTGCTATTAGCATTTGGCTTGATGCCAGTCACATAGCACTAAGAATCCTAACTGCTTTATTGATTGTCACTTAAATCCACATGTTACACAGTATGGGGCTCATTGTAGTAGAATATTTTTATTAGGAAAATAACACTGTCAAAGACTGTAACTAGATTTTTAATTACAGACAAATCTTAACCATTCAAGAGTCATCATCAATTACAAACTCTAATTCTTGTTTTACCTGTAATCTGAAATACCAGTTTCTTATGTAAATATTACTTTTTTTTATTATTGCAACATAGACCCTAGGAAAAAAACTTTGGCTGATATTTTCATTACTAGATTTTATATTTACTTTTGAATTAGGATTTAGGATTTAGGGTTTAGGATTCAAAACGTAGGGTTTATGCTATTGGAATTTAGGGTTTTAATTAGATTAAAAATAGTGGCAATTATGGCTTTTTATTGTTAAGGGAAATTACGGTTAATTTTTTATTTATTAAAAATAATTTTAGATTTTTTTAGTAAGTTAGGCTAATATGATATTCTTTTAAAATTAAATTAAATTAGTATTAATTTATTGAAATACTTTTTTAGTAAGTTGCAATAATATAGGACTCCTATGAAATTATGTTAGGTTAGCATTAATCCAAAAGTAACATATTACGTTAGGTGTCTTTGATACTGAATATCACAGCGTCTTTAACGCTACTATTGTTCTTTTTATTATATGGAACATTATCCACTTTTTGGTTTGGGTTTTATGCAAAATCCTAGAGGCTTGAAATTTTCATCATTATCTTTTCCTTAATGCTATATATATATATATATATATATATATTATTTCGACCAATTCCCATTGAAAAATAAAGCATTGATTTGGATTTCTTTCCTGATTTTCGGGATGCGCGTCTAGGTTTCCCCATGTGCCGGGAATTTTTACGAAGGAACAAGTGGACGCATGGAAACAAGTGGTTGATGCAGTGCATGCCAAGGGCGCTATCATTTTCTGTCAACTGTGGCATGTTGGCCGTGCGTCTCACGAAGGTACCTACAAACATTGCTGATGCTAGTGTAACATAGGAATTTTGACTCAAAACTGTAATCAATGGCCAGTTTTGATTTATTTTGGAAGACAGTTTTAGGAGTTGGATTTTGAATGATAAGGAAAGGAGTTGTACTTTATTTTGTTCTGCTCTGATGGTTTGAAGAAATGTAGAATAAATGTTCGAGACCAAAATAAAACGTAAACAGTTCAAAAAGCACATACCTGCTTGGACTTTTACTCACTGGTGGATAACGTTCTTGATCAGTTTATCAACCTGGTGGGGCTGCGCCCATATCGTCCACGGATAAGCCTATATCGAAGAGGTGGAGAATATTAATGCCTGATGGCAGTCACGGGATCTACCCAAAACCACGTGCATTAACAACAGCCCATGAAATTGCACAATGTGGTGGAAGATTACCGTCAGGCAGCCTTGAATGCCATTGAAGCCGGTTAGTCCATTTTATCTATCTATACATATCTTGACAATCAAGTGAGAGCTGAATTTGTTTATCAAATTCATGTTAGTTTTAACGATAAATTCTGCATCTATTGAATTGATGGATTTTCCGGCAGCCCATCCTTGAGCTTAATAAGCATATTGCTAGGAGAATATGTTTGTGCTTGTATATCTAGCTAACTAAATGACTAAATATCCAAAAAGCTCATGATAATAAGGATGGAAGTTTCTATGCAACAGTAGCACAACAACCTTTCCCCATAATTTTGCTCACTTCCTATGCTTGCAATATATGTCATGCCTTGTAATCCATAATGAATTTGCTAAGATGATGATGCTATATCTGCTATTCTTTGAAAAGTCGTATGGTTGTTTTTCCATCCTGTTTCACCTGGATATTTATCCAGTAAAAATTTCTATTAGTAGTCTATCCTGCAGATTTTGCAACTTTAGTGGTCGGACCTGCATTTTGGCAAACCTTTTCCAAGCTACCTGTCTTCTGGTTCTTTTCTGAGGCACTGTCTGTCTAATCTGGTTTTTAGTATTTAGTGGCGGTGTATAACCGGCACTTTGATGGTAGAACGGGGGTTACCCTTAACCGACTTCCATTGCTTGGTTTTCATGTACGATTGTCATAGTACGGGGTCACTCTGCAAGATTGTCACAATCACCGAAATCTGTTTCTGCATGACCCTTTGCAATATTTGTCATGTATATTCAATTTTTTCCTACTAGAATTTGCCAAAATGGGAAGTACATACTCTTAAAGACCAACTAGGGATTTTGTCTGCAAATCTCACAAAAGCAATCTTTTCTATGATGCTTCCTCCTTTCTTTCCAGTCATGTGGGGATTCACTTAGTGTTCCCAGCTGTTTCTTGTTTGTAGTAGCATACATATTAATAGTGCTTTCTTCATTATCTTCTTGTAATAAATCAATTATTAGAACAATATAGGTAAAATTACTTAGTTAACAAGGACGAAGTTAACGACTTAAAAATGAGTGATGTGGAATGCTGGATGCAATGTAGCTTAGATTGCACTTGTCACTCCAATATCTTTAATCGTTTGATTTAATTTGAAAATCGTAATTAAAATGGAAAATTTGACCAAACTCCAGTAAAAATCAGTCATTTGCCTATTTATATTGGCTTGCAAAACATTGAACTACCATTTGCTGCAGTACAAAGAAGCGTAACGTGGTTTTATTTTCTTAAATATCTTCATTTGTTTCTTTTCTAGTTTACCACTATGTTTGTGTATAAGTTTCCTAAGGGTTCAGGGATTTCTACTGTAACAGGTTTTGATGGTATTGAAATCCATGGAGCACATGGATACCTGATTGACCAATTCTTGAAAGATGGGATCAATGATCGTAAAGATGAATACGGTGGATCTGTTGCAAATCGCTGCAAATTCATACTGCAGGTGGTTCAAGCTGTTGTTTCAGCAATTGGTGCAGATCGTGTTGGTGTCAGAATTTCACCAGCTATCGACCATCTTGATGCCATGGACTCTGATCCTTTAAGTCTAGGCCTGGCAGTGATTGAGAGACTTAACAAGCTCCAACTGAATTCAGGCTCCAAACTGACATATTTGCACGTGACTCAGCCTCGTTACACAGCCTATGGGCAGACGGAAGCAGGCAGACACGGGAGTGAAGAGGAGGAGGTCCATCTAGTGAGGACTTTGAGAAATGCTTATCAAGGAAATTTCATTTCCAGTGGTGGGTTCACCAGAGAGCTAGGAATTGAAGCTGTTGCTAAGGGTGATGCTGATTTGGTTTCCTATGGTCGCCTTTTTATCTCAAACCCTGACTTAGTTCTACGCCTTAAGCTAAATGCGCCTTTGAATAGGTATGTTCGATCTACCTTCTATACGCATGATCCTGTCGTTGGATACACTGATTATCCTTTTCTGAGCAAGGATGCCAGTGGCCGTGTACCTCAATCACGTCTGTAATTGGCTTTTTATTCCACAATAATAGACTGGATTTGATTCACACCTTCAACTTGATTGGTCTTGTTTAACATCTTAACTGGCTTTATAATGGAAGTTCTCAGTGTGTTCTGGGAATCTTGATATCAATACATGTAGTTGACCCACACGGATCTTTACACGTTCTGAACTAGTCCAAAAATAGAGAAGATAACTGATTTTATCTGGTTTTTAGTCCTCCCCCCCCCCCCCCCCGCCCCCCCAACCCAAAAAACACCCCAACAAAAAAAAAAAAAAAGAAAAGAGGCCCATAAAATTTATTTTGCTATATAACGGTTCTTTCTTTTTTCAACTTTGCTAACGATTACAAAATGAGACCATATTCAGAAAGAAACAGCATATAAGCCACGCTAAAAAACCAAATTTGCCTATCCAACCATTACAAAATTTATTGTGACTTCAAGATGTCCATTTCGCAACTTCAAGAGGAAATTGGAGGGAACGTTGGATAAACTAGTGTCACGCCAAGACAGAAAAGTTCCCAGGTTTTGCTCTATGCCAAGAGGCTTGTGATCTTCATTAAACATGGCAAAATAAACCCTTCCATGTTTAGTCCCAGGCATCTTAGGCGGACCAACCCTATTCACAATATGCTGTATAGGATTCTCTTGTAAGTAGATGCAAGCTCTGGTTATAAAATCTTAATCGAAAGTGAAGTATTAGTAGCATACAAGTTAATTTTTACCACAATGAAGTCCGTAATATGCTATTAGATATTATCCATAATGCCTACCATAAATGATTATGCCTCCAGGTAGCAGCAACTTTCAAGTTCCCCCCGGTAGTCTGGTTACAAAAGAGTCCTTTATTTTACAAGATTTTTCATGACTCTAGTAATTAAAAGAATAAAATGTAGTCAACGATATATAGGACAAAATTCCTAATTATAGTTTTTTTTTTATCAATTGCAATAAATGAATGACCATTATATTTTAGTAATTAATGGCTATCCGTAAATATATTATCTTCAGTCGGCTTATTTGCCAAATTAGGCTGGGGGCACTAACCTTTTTCTAATTAAGATGTTCTGCGCATCTAATATAAATGGATTTTAATAGAAAACAAGAAAGTAGGTGACTTTTATATTAAAACGTACTTGAGGTGAGATACCAATTCTTATTTGAAATACTTTGTATTTATAAGAAATCAACGCTTCATATCTCAACAAGGCCATTGTGTGCTAAATTCAGTCAATCTGTTTTACGACAATTTAGCATATTTAATTTAAGGCAAATTTCCTCAAAATGTCCACCGGACCTTACCCCCTTTATGTTGTCCTATGTTTTGGTGATTTTCAAGCTGTGTTCTGTCACACTGCATCAGCATAATAAATTGTTAATGTTAATATGAAAGATTTTAACCGTAAATTTTGAGGAAGTAGAATATTTAAACGAAGTTTCATCTACTCTAGGACAGTAACTTATTGATATATTAAAGAAAATATTTAATTGAACGAAAGCCAACAACTTAAAGAATATTTCAAATATTTAAAGCTAATGATAACTTTCCAATACTTAGTCTTCACAGACCAATAATCAAAGAACTAAATATTGATAATTAAAAAGAAAACTTCTTGCACGGATCCGATTCATGAATCCATTTTTAGATCTTATGGTTGCAACAATTATATCAATATGCATTCATTATGGACTAGTTCAAGTAAAAATCTCCTGCCAAATACCAGTAAATGAACCAACGAACAGAGACCAATTGTACACTTATTAGTACAATATCTGGTACTTAATTTTGTTTTCAACCTTTTGATCTGGATATTAGTACAATATCAAATTATGTCAAAACACTGGATAAACAGGTTGCTTATTAGGATAAAAAAGTCCAAAGTTTTGCTCTATACCAGTAGTCTTGAGATTTTCATTAAACATGGCAAAAATGAAGCCTTCAATAGGTTTCCCTTGCCTCTTCGGTGTACCAACCTTACTCAAGATGTGTTGTTTAAAGTTGTTGTTATATGTTGATGCAATTGCAGGAGTTGTAATATTTCCATTCCCAGCTGATGGCCAACCGCTCTCTGAAACCACAACACCAACATTATCTACCCCTTGTTTCTCGATTGCCCAGTAGAATGAGTCTACCATTGCATCAAACAAGTTGTAATAACTCAAATCTTTATCCACCACCACTGCCTCTTTTGCTGTGAATAACGCATAATCCAGCCGAACTCGAGTTGGATCTGATGCATAGGCAAAATAAGGGTACACATTTACCATCAGAGGTGACCCTTTGATGGCAAGAAAGTGTAAGATATCAACAAGTGCAGCTTGTGTATCGGCCGAGAAAATGGCGGCTGAAGGAGGGAAGGAATTTGCCAACACCCATGTAGCTATCGAGGTGGTCACTGTTATACCATTTAGATTATTGTCACTTAGGACAGCCTGAATATTTTTCATGGCAAGAGCAGTTTTGCTTGCAATTTCCCCTGGAATTAAGTACTCATTACCCACAGAAATGTACTTAAAATTAACGTCATTAACATAAGGTTGCACATTTGTTGTAAACCAAGATTTTGCTGCGTCAATGCTTGAGGCTATATTTGTTATGTCCTCATTCCTTACTCCTAATGTGACATCAAGGTTGCTGCCTCTTAGTGCTTGAAGAGCACCAGGATTTGGATCAAAGAGCCTTATTTTGCCAATATTGTATTGTTTGTAAAGGCTAATCACTTCTGTAGCTGGAGGTAGGTTGTTGGCTACCATTCCATAACATACCCCTATATCAATTTTTTCTCCCAGAATGGTAGTTGGGCATTGCATGAATATCATTACAACAATACTGAGGAAAATGCACAAGAATGCCGCCATCATTTGAGCCCTCAAATGGATTTTTACTTGTCTTCCCTGAGATAATCTGCAAAAGTAAAACTCAAAGCTATTGGCACAATGCACTAGAATGATTTATATGTTTGAAGCACCTTCACAAATCTAAAAGATATAAGAACTATATATCACATTTGAAGATCTAACAATTTTTTAGGTGCATATTAATTAGCCATGGTACGTATATATGACTCCTTCTTCTTCATTTTTTGGCCTTTTTAACAATATACCTGTAATTACAAATAAAAGATTTTATTTCCAATTTCACCATGTTTAACTAGTATGAGTATAAATTAAAGTTTTATATTCAATTCTCAAAATTTTAGTCATACTTTGCGTGTAGTCGATATTAATTACAAGCCACCATCGAAACATTTTCTTATCCTAAAAATAAATTGAACACCGATGATGACTAGTTCTTCATCTAAAACAAAATTAATAGGAAAAAAAAAGAGTAGCCAATATAAGAGCATAATATAAAGATACCTGTAAGCTTGTCTCCTGTGATTAGAAATGCATCAACTACTGGGTAACAGCATTCAAGTCCAAGTTGATTTGGACTTTGTCAAAGCCGTCTAGAGAATGATGAAGTTGATTTATAAAAACAGATGCATTTATAGGAATTTCTATATCCATATAATAAATCATTAATCGTTTGCCATAAATAATTACGGTTGCTAGCCATTAATCGTAGCTGTTTTAAGTTGGGGATGAGACTTGTTTATCCATTGACCAAAAACGAGTCCGTATGGTTACCATCAATCAAGACGAATCTAGGAGTGAATATTGCGTGCACCACGTGGCACTAGAACCAATCACACATCGCCAAATAATACAAGATATGACCCATCATTACCACATGACAATAAATTATTGGTTCTAGTACACCACGTGTCAATGCACGTAGTGTATTGTATACTTTTCCACGAATCTAGAGCTACTAAAGTATAGATTCTTCCTCTTGATAATTATCAGAAACAATTGTAGCTGATTATAGATATTGTATAACCCTTGCTTTATGACAGAATGAAAAATATATGGTAAGATGTGCATTCAAGATATATTCAATTATTTCCTCAAAAAAAAAAAAAGATATAGTCAATTATTTTCAGAAAAAGAGACATGGTGAATCATTAGTGTCAAATATTTTTATTAGCTGGATTGTAGAGATTATCTTATAAATGGAATTATAATTGGAGGTGTTTGTCAAGGCAGGTTACTTTGTATCACTATATGTGTGTCTCTATACATACATACGTATGTTTGTGTCGCAACGTTTTCTTTCTACTGAGTACACCCAATGCAGTTCAAAAATTGATTAAGGTAGATATGAAATACAGATTCAATCTAGTGCCTGAAATTTAAGCTTTTGTATAACAATTTGTAAAATAGAAAATTTATATTAAATCCTAGAATTAATAAACTACATGGATCTCCAACAGAAATTTTTCTGTAGATTATATCGTATACCTCTCAAAATTAAATGAAATAGAAAGGTATTAAATTATAAAAAAAAAAAATCATGTATAACCTATAGTCCAAATATATCACACGCACGCACACATATCCACGTAGGCCCTGATGTGGACAGTTCCTTTCTTGCTAAATGTTTTATATTTACATATTAATTAAGAAGTAATATAATAGTCTCCTAAAATCTCTCATATCTTAATTCTTTCCTTTTTTGAATATCATGTAATTTTTTCCATGTCCATCCAATCATAAATGATATATAATTTTTTTAATTTTAGGTAAAACTTTCCTTACTTATCATCCCTCAATCTATTCCAAATCATTTTTATATTAGTTTTCATGTATATATCAATGTAAATAAGTAAAAAGTTCCTTATTTTCAAGGTCTTTATTTTTTTGTGACTCATAGAATGTGTATATTACATATTTTATTAAATTATAAAAATTTCATAAGTATTCCATTTATGTCGTTTAAACTTTTAAAGTAACTTTTTTTAAAATTTTTATATTACTCTGTGTAAGTTTCTATAATTTTAAATTTTATATTAAATTTTGAGTGATATTTTTTTTGGGGATATTTTTGTTTACAAAAAATATATACTAGGAAATAAATAGAAACAAAAATTAAAAGCAAATATCTAACAAGGACTGTCTGGGATGCCGGATGTTGCTAAAACAAGGATGGAAGTTAAGTCTGATGAATGAGTGACCGGGGCGAAAGTAAATTTTCTAGGCAAAACTGTTTATAGAGGATGGCTCCCCCAATTCATAACCCTTCCTAAAATAAGTAAATAATTTGTATGATTCCCTTTTAAAGTACGTATTGGGGCATGGAATTTTAACTAAAAAACGTAATCTTAATTTTTTTCTTTTTTTAGTGTCTATGATTCCGTGCATATGCACCGGTGTTATACTAGCTTGTATGTAACCTCTTTTGCTGTCAATGTAGTCTTGAACGATTTCTGAGAAGTTCTTTTTTTTTTTTTTTTTTTGTAATTTTGAAAAGATTTTAACAGATGTTTTAATTTTAGTATTACTTGAATTTTGAATTTTATATATTTCTCTGCTTTATAATTTTAATAACTATTGGATACAGTATATAGATGGAATTCCAATTGGGTCTTGCATGTGCATTTCTTAGTTTAGTTTCCATTTTTGTATTTCAAATTACTGGGTTAGGGCCTTCAGTATTAGAGGGTCCAAACGTAAGTCTTTGTAAATCCTATGTTATAGTGTGTGTGTGTGCGTGTGAGAAATGGAGATAGTTGTAGACGATTAAAATTTTCCCTTAGAGCATGTGAAAGAGATTGTACATATATTCTCTCTTCTAGTATAATTTTCTTATCTTCTCCTTCAGTAGATGTTGACTAATTGCTGAACCACATAAATCTTGTGTCGTTTATTTTGATTGTGTTAACACAGATCTTCTATTTTAGCCTTTTTAAAAATACTAGCTATATTCCATAGAAGGATACTCCTATAGCCATTTTTTTTTTTCAAAAATTAGCATTCAAATATCAAATGTTTCCTCTTACAGAGAATTTTGTATTTTATATCTTCTTCAGTTATGGGACTTAAAACGGAACTTTGTCATTGGGGATCTTACACATACAGTACGTTATGCACTTATACAGAATTTGGGTTAAATATATAGGCATGCCTATCAATATAAGTTATAAGTTTATTGTTTTTAAAAAAGACATATTTCGTTAAATAACCATTTTAAAGAATTACAATTGTGTATTCATTACATCCTATATGACCTCGTCTTCTTTTTGCTTTTAATGCATTTCAAATTGCGTCAGAACACTGGATAAACAGGTTCCATGTTAGGATAAAAAAGTCCCCAGTTTTGCTCTATCCCTGCAGGCTTGAGATCTTCATTAAACATGGCAAAAATGAACCCTTCAATATAAGCCCCTGGCCTCTTAGGTGTACCAACATTACTCAAGATATGCTGTTTAAAGTTGTTGCTGTATGTAGATGCAAGTTCTGGAGTTGTATAGTTTCCATTCCCTGCAGAAGGCCATCCACTTTCAGAAACTGCCACTCCTACATTATTCACACCCTGTTTCTCCATTGCCCAATGGAATGAATCCACTATAGCATCAAACAAGTTATAATAACTCAAATTACCATCGAATACTACGGGATCTTTGGCAGTGAAGAGTGCATAATCTTGGCGAACATTGTTGGGATCAGACGCATAGGCAAAATAAGGGTACACATTGGCCATCAATGGAGATCCTCTGATTGATAAAAAGTTTATGACATCTAAAAGTGCACCCTGTGCCTCAGGTGAGAATACACTAGCTGAAGGAGGGTAAGAAACTCCCAACACCGTTGTTGCAACCGTGGTTGTCATTGTTATACCATTTAGATTTTGATCATTCAGAACAGCCTGAAGATTTTTCATGGCAGGAGCAATATAGTTGGCAAATTCCCCTGGGATGGCTTCATTTCCAACAGAAATGAATGGAAATGTAATATCAGTGAGATAAGGTTGAACAGTTGTATTAAACCATGATGTCGCCCCCTCAACACTGGCTGCTATACTTTGTATATCTTCATTCCTCACACCCAATGTGACATCAATGTCACTGCCCCTTAATGCTTGTAGAGCATCAGGATTTGGATCAAAGAGCCTTAGTTTGCCAATGTTATGTTGCTTGTACAGGCTAATCACGTCTGTAGCACTAGGTAGATTGCTAGCTACCATTCCATAACAAACGCCTATGTCAATTTTGTCTCCCATAATGATCATTGAGCTATGCACAAATATCATCATCCCAACAAGAAGGAACATCTTTAAGGATGTCATATTTTGAGCCTTCAAATGCATCCTTTTTGCTTGTCTCCTACTTGGAATGATCTGACAAATACAACTTTTACTGGGTTACAACTGTTATGATTTTGTTGGCACAACCCCACTAAAGTATAAGAATAACATTTTGTATCACTAGCAAAATTATAAAAAGCAGGAGAGCTTCCAAAATTGAAGATGTGACAATTCTTTTACGAAAACACGAGCTATTCTATACATATGCATGGTTCTCATAAGATAGTTTGCCTGTGATATTTAACAAGCGAATGTATTAGAAATAAAGAATATATACTACAAACAGCTAATGCAGTATAAATATTAGTTCTAGACATGCCTGCCAAAATGTTAATTCAACATTCATAAAGCAGATTCTCCAAAATCTTGTCAATACTAAATTAATTACTAATTTACTACAGGGAACATAGAAAATTATAAATTGCAAAGCATGCAATACTATAGTAACTGAAAATGAATCTTAGATGGAGGAATGTCCTTTTTTCTAGCAGATGCACCTAGCTAAAGTGCATTTCTCTGAAACAGATCTCGGAATATTAATAAACATTTTTAACTTATTGTGTATAAACTCTTTTTTGTATCAATCTCTATCCCCCATATGTTTCTTTTCTACGTGCAATTTCACTTATAACAAAAGTTAGACACAGGAAGTAGAATACAGGATCCAAATCTCTTCGAAAGTTGGAAAAAAAAAAAAAAAAAACAAAGATTTCAATGTGTCAATTCATATTCTTTTTGTAGCATGGTATCTTCAATCCATGCTTGCTTTAAATTAATTTATCGGAATTTCTGATATTGCTCTTCCTCGTTGGTGCCATTTTTCTGGTACAATCGTTGGAATACTTATCCCATTATCCTAATTATAAACTAATAACTTATAATTTCTTCATCAAAAGCAAAATCATAGCATAAAATAAGCAGCCAACATGCTAATTACTATATGAAAAAAGATACCTATTTTCAAGCTTGTCTCCAGCAATGAGAAATATTGCTGCCGTCGAAATTTTTCAATTCCAAGAAGTTTGGTTCGGAGAAATTATCCCTTCTATTTTTCTCCTTGTCCGCAAAGAATAATGTCACTATCCATTAATTCAAAACCAAGCCGGTTTACATTGTACAAAATAATACAAAGTGAACAAAATATTGAACTTCGTGATATATGATCATGATTTATGGACAAAGGAAAAGAAATTGTTGTGGTAACTTGTGTCTTTATGAAGATATAATCAATATTATTAGCTTGGGATATGATTAGGGAAAATCCCACTTAATTATTGAGTTTAGATAGGAAAAGTATCAAAATATAAGTGTAAGCAATAAATATAAAAATGTATCTTAAAATAGTAAATTTGTGTATTTTAATGTGCCCGCTCTATTAGTGTTAGAAAAATCTATTTTTATTCATAGAATTTGTTTATTAGGCAAGACTACTGCATATAATTCATCAATGATTGACTTGAACATATTTCAATCCAAAATTGTTCGCATAATCAAAGATAAATTTAACATATTTCGATCCAAAATTGTTGGCATAATTAAGATAGATTCCTTGCACCCTGGTTAGCTATCACTACAAGTAAACAACTAAATGGTGCTAAATTCGATACGTTATTTTCTTTTTCTTTATAAACCGGAAGGAAATGAAATGGGATTCGATCCGGTTATGTGTACTTAAAATTGGAATCTGAAGGAGAATTTGAAGTTGAAATTAGCTTGAGATGTGTTAGAAAGAACTTTAACTGGTTAAGAAAAGGATATTTTGCAGAATTAATAGAACCATCCTTAACCAATTCTTTTTTTTTTTTTTTGTGTAAGCTTGAATCATTAAACCAAGTTAGTGTTGTCAAGAGCAAGAACATGCAAATGCAACTGAATAGGTCAAAAACAAATGCATAGTGCTCATAATTAAGGTCTTGTCAAACTGGTCCTGATATCTACCTTTCCTCCTGTGCATTAAATAACGGTTCAGCAGAATAGGTCAAAAACAAATGCATAGTGCTCGTAATTAAGGTGGTTCTGTTGTCAAATTCGTCCTGATATATACCTCTCCTCCTGTGCATTAAATAGCGGTTCACTTGGGAACGTAAAATTGGGACATATCAAAAGTAAATCATACTACGAAAATATCATGATCAAAATAGCCAAATACTATCATGAAACCGCTATCTGTTTTTCAAACAATAGAGGGCCGCTTCATATATGTCAATCCTGTCTCCAGTAATTGTAAATTCTCTTCTCTTGCAACAAAAACTTATTTGTTAAATCTTGAAGCTATCTGATCAAATTATATGTAACATATCATCTCAAATCAAAATAACTATGGACGTTAGGGAAGAAGAAATCATAAAATTGGTCCAATTCCCCTAAATACAAGTGAATTTCACATTCTGCAAAATGCTAACCTGCAAAATTAGTAGTTGTACTCGCAAACTTTCAATAATTGACTTCTTAGACATCCAAACAATCTCTTCCGTATATTAATTTTACCTTTCAGTTATGCCATTCGTTTTCTGAGAACACGAATAATCTTTGAACAATATTGCATGCATGCATGTGAAATGCTTTAAGGCCATATCTCCAAGAACCAACAGAATTGGTCCAAAGTTATCTATTCAATTGCATTTTCGATTAAAATACCCATGTCCCATTGTCAGGGGCTTAATTGTAATTTGTGAAAAATGTTTGAGACCATTATGGAGTTTTGAAAAACTTGAAAAGCACTATTATAGATTAAAAAAGAACTCTACGCATAAGATGTTTTTCCCAAACTTATAATCAGTGCTTTACTTTGTGGGGCAAGTGCAAGACTGAGGATTGAGTGGAGGATTCTCAGTTAGGGGCAGACAATCACATTTGCGTTCCCTAACACGATCAAAGTTTGTCTAGTTTCTGACTTTAAATTTTATTGAGCCTAAAATCAAAGTTTAAAATAGATGGGTTTATTGAAAATTGGAGTTCAGGGTTCTTAAAATTTTAGAAACATTTATGTCTAATCATTATTACTGAGATTTTAATTCTTGGTTTACTGAAGAATAAGATGGACTATGATGTTAATTTGATTGAGCAGAAGAATTGAATTTTTCTGTTATTATGATCTTGGTATATTGTTGCATGAAAAAAAAAGGTCGAATCAAGTTGCCCAGCAACGAAGAAGGAAGAAAAAGAGGAAGGGGCGGGGGGAAGGGGGTTGAAGCAATGCTGGGGAAGGGGGCAAAAAAAAAAAAAACACTACGGTCAATAGAAAATGCTGTGGCCATGGTGGCATGAATTGAGCAATTGCCGGGCCTGAATTGAGCAATTGTTGTGGCCTTCTTTGGTTGCAATTGCTCAAGTGGACAACTGTGGACCAAAAAAATCAATGGAAATTAATGTGAGATTCTGAGGTGAATTAGGTCTCTCTCTAACCCCTACTGTTTCTATCGTCTCCGCCAGTTGCCGGTCATGTTAGTTTTACTGTCCACCTCATCTCTTTTAAATTTCTGTTGTGAGATTTTTGTGGTCTTTTAGTAGGTTTTTGAGATTTAGTTTCTTGTGGTATGTGACTACATGTACATGATTGGCAATGAAAAAGTAACTTATTGCTTTATCTTTTGCTTATTTTCCGACTGTTATTAAAAAGAGAAATTTCTGCACTAAGACAAGTATATATTGGTTTTGGTTTTAGTTCTAATTGGCGGAGTTTTAAGTTTATCCAAAAAAAAAAAAAAAAATGGCAACCAGAAAGGAATGCTATTGAATGAATTTTCTTTTCAATTCACTCAACCTATTGAATGAATGAAATGAATGAAAGGTGGAAGCGTGACAACGTTGCAATGGGGCTCGGGCATCTATTTTTGTTAAGTTGGAGTTGTGTAACTATTTTAGATTTTTTTTGTATCTGTTCAGTATTTTAATGTAATTGTACAGAATTGTAATATAACAACTTTTTCTTCTAAAATCACGTTATTTTTTTTATTTTTTTCTCTCAAAACTTGTTAACATGACATATATCTTAGTTATTTATTTTTTCCCTTTCAATCTTGAGTATCAAATTGAAGAAAATGGTACTTGAGAGGTCAAATTCCGTTGTAATGACACCGGAGTCTTTAATTTGAAGCGTGTAGCCGTACGCCGCATTAATGATTGGCAGGGACACCCCCGGGGTCTTCGACGTGAAGCGTGTGGACTTGTCCTGCCTTACCGATGGACAGGGGGTTAATTGATTAAAATATTGTTAAAAAAAAATTCATATCTCATTTGTAGTTACTGTAGAGATTTTGATAAGTTTTATGCCCACCGCGTTTGACAAACACGGTGGGCTAATTTTTTTTTTTAATTCAACAAGTCACCGCGTTTGGCTGCCAAATGCGGTGACCAATAGATTTACCTTTTTTTTTTTGTTAGTTGTGTGTTTCTTTTTTTTATTATTATTATGGTGCACCATAATTTTCGAGCTAAAAAAAAAAAAGATTACAATGTCAACATATTTGGGGATATCGACCTGGAATCCGTGGCCCACTAGATATAATTGACAATGAAGACTTCCACTTTGATAGGAAAAGATTAGACAATATCAATAATTGAATGCATTGAAAAAAAAAAAAAAAGCTAATGTGATTTCAAGTAAACTAGTAGAATTAAAGTCATTAAAAATATTGATAACGAAGAAATACTTTAACAGATGTTGTGCATTTTACCTATTTTTAGAAATCGAAAAATGAACCTAAGATTTCCTAACGAGAATAAATATCGTTATAGTTCAGAATTAATTTTGAATTATATTAAAATTTAATTTAACATGAAATAGAAATTGTAAAGAAATGTGTGAGAAATTAGAAATCTGAACTTATGTTTAGCAAGAGACAATGATTAAAAAGTACAATAAAAATGAAATTTACTTTTACTAAACGTTGAATTTGATAATGTAAACATTTGATTGTTGTAAAATAAGTGACTCGGTCATTGAGTTCAAATTTTACAGGGATAATTAAGAATATCTAGAATGGTGACATTTTATTTTGAATTCAAGACATGTGAGAATGATTACATATTAAACTTTTACACGAATTTCTCAAGTACCAAATTCGGCATGTGCTAAATTACAATCCAAAATTTTCTCGTCGATTATCATTGTTAATAATACTAATGCCTCATTCAATTTTTTACCTTTTAATCTTAGTATTCTAAATAATAATAGTTGACGAAAAGTTAAACAAATGCAATTCGACAAGTACCAAATGTAACATACAAGAAATGCCAAAATTTGCACTTCTCAAAAGTGTGCACAACTAACAAAAAAAAAAAAAAAAGTAAATCTATTGGTCACCGCCGCCGCACCTGCCAAACGCGGTGACTTGCTGAATTAAAAAAAAAAAAATTAGTCCACCGTATTTGTCAAACGCTGTGAGCATAAAATTTATCAAAATTTCTATAGTAACTACAAATGGGGTATGAATTTTTTTTTAACAATATTTTAATCAATTAACCATGGACAGGGACATCAGCAACCTATCCCTCTTCTCTTGTAGTAAGGTAAAATCGTATACTAGCGTACTTATACTTACTACTGGCGTCTTCTTGTCTACCTAGCCTACATAATTGGCAGTAAGCAAGTGTCGATTTCCACCAACCACATTGAGAGGAACGTGTTGAGTGAACAATGGTTTGTACATGAGAAAGGGACGCAGCCATTTTGAATCGGTCACAACCATTTAACTTTTTTTTAATTAAGGCTTTTGATGTAATTTATCTTCAAGATCATTGAACATTTGTGTTATTAATAATTTAATAATATTTTACAGTTTCATTGTTAGTTTTAAAAAACACAAGTTATGATGGATCGTTCGAGTATTTAGTCTATGCGAACCAATTTCCCACCATATGTGGATTGGTTTAAAAAATTTGTTCGTAGTCAAATTGCTCATTCTATAAACACCCCTACTCCTAACTGGGTAAAAATGAAACTTGATATCCAGTATTGGTTCATATATTGAAATCTAAGCATATGCATGTAAGAGCATGTATGTAGTGAGCTATATTTTGTTTAATTTCCCACGACCTTGCATATGTCTTTGTGCTATTATGAATAGTGTTATGGAATGAATTCATTTTATATTTATATACAAATATAATATAACTAACTAGACTTGTGAGAAAGGAATAAAATTACTTACTTAGCTTGTTGGTTGCTCATCCCACATATGTTATTTATTTTGCATGTACTGTTAATTCAGGCTAGGGTAGCAGAATTGTCTTAACTTCTAAATAAAAGAACTTATTTAAGGATTACTAGTTGGTAGATTTATGGGTATGAATTAGCGACATTAATTTATTTTATATTTAGTATTATTTATATTCCCTAAGTAAATTTGATGACTCTTATACATATCAATTATGAATATCAATTTTATTGTTTGAGAATAACTGTAATAGTTAAATTGAATATCCTGATATTGTGATATTATGATAATATTATGGTATTATCCTGATATTATGTAATTCATGATTTAGAATTATTTTAATTTTTAAAGTCTTAGGTGTTCTCTGAACTTAATTTGCGATGTGTTACACCCGGGTGTGAAATCTATAAGTACAATACGGTAAGCCTCCACCAATAAATCAAATATCTACATTTCTCTCTAACTAAACTCATTAGCTTAGCTAGCAAAGATGTTCATCCAAGCCTTCTTCATCTTTTCACTCCTCTTTGCCTCCACTAATGCTTCAGCCCTAGACTTCTGCGTGGCGGACCCTTCATTGCCTGTAGGACCTGCAGGCTACTCTTGCAAGAAAACTACTGATGTTACAGTTGATGATTTTGTTTACAGCTTAGCTGCTTCTGGCAACACATCAAATGCCATGGGTGGTGTCGCAGTCACCACTGCCTTTGCACCCGCATTTCCTGGTGTGAACGGTCTTGATATCTCAATTGGGCGTGCGGAGTTCGCTGTGGGAGGTGTTGTACCATTCCACACGCACCCGGGAGCATCAGAAATCATTGTTGTTACACAAGGGCAGCTCTATGCGGGCTTCATTTCTTCCTTTGAAAATAAAGTCTATACCAGAACCCTGTTCGAAGGAGACGCTATGGTATTCCCACGAGGGTTGCTTCATTTTGGGTTTAATTCTGGAAAGATTCCTGCTATAGCTTTTATTAACTTTAATAGTGCAAACCCTGGTCTCCAATTCCCTGACTTTGCATTCTTCAAGAATGATTTGCCATCTGAAATCGTTGCCAAGACCACTTTCCTTGATCTTGCTCAGATCAAGAAGCTCAAAAGAGTCCTTGGTGGCACCAATTAATTGCTCACACAAAATTATGATTCATTCTCTTCGCTACTCTGTTTGTTTAAGTCAAGTATTTCTGTTTTTGGTTAGTAGGAATCAAATGTCTTAATAATGAAAATGGTTTTGTATAATTATTCAATCAGTCTATGGTGCTTGTATTTTAGCTGTCCTACTTTTTAATGCCAATTTGAGGACTTGTTGGGAAAAAAAATATCTTTAGATGTCTTGTTTTCTAACTGAAATTTGGGGATCAAGAACGAAATCATAATAACTCTGAATGTTAGGGAATAAGAATTCATTAAATTGGTTCTGCAGAATTTGTCCAATTTCCCCTTGTCCATACCAGTGAATTACACATTCTGCAAAATATTAACCTGCAAAATTAGTAGTTGCAGTCGCAAACTTTCAACAATTGGAGTCTGTTTGGTTGGACTGTAAAAAGTTTTATTTGTGAAAATATTTTCATGAAAAATATTTTCCAAGAAAAGATTTTCTTTTTATAAATTTTCTGATGTTTGGTTAATTTTAGAAAAAATCTTTTTTGTGTCAATTGCGTATCTTCCACAACCTTGACTTTTGAATGCTGTCCCTTTCCTCCGTAGCAACTACTTACTGCAACCAATCCATTTCTCTCTATGTCTCCCCTCTTTTCTCTATCGCGTCTCTATCTCCCATCTCTTTCCTCCATGATCGATCTCTCATGGCAGCCCTTTTTCTTATATCAAAGATGTCTCATCTGCAACAATTTCCCAAGGAAAATCTCCTCTCTCAATTGCACGAACTTCATAGATTTCTACCCGTTGTTTGTCTATTCCATGAGGTGGATCTATGTATGATGCAGAAGAAGAATAAAGAAGAGTAATAGAATATGAAAACAATCGGATCGGCTAATTTGAGATTTCAATTTTTTCAGAATATTGTCTTTTGAAACTAAAGCAAAAAAAGCATACGGAGGTGGCAGGAGCATACAAAGATAGCTGGGCGCTTCACATGGAAAACAACTTCAGTATCTTGGCTTTGGAAGTTGTTTTACTCCAGTCGATGTAAAATCATTTTCACGGGAAAATATTTTCTTAGTCCATAATGAAACCAAACACAGGAAATTAATCTAGAAAATATTTTCAGTTCAAACAAACACAGCTTTGATTTCTTAGCCATCTAAGCTATTTTCTTATTTGTATTGATTTTACTTTCCATTCATGCCATTCCTTTCTTGAGAACGCGAATAATTCTTTTTAACAAAATAATTTGCTCCAACCAAAGAAGGTATATTTGTGTTACCCCGTTGGCTTACAGTTAGGAGTAACTGGAGTAATTTCTGAGAGAACAGTACATGCATATTCTTTTTATTGTTAGACTTTACATTATCTGATTAAGGGAGCTGACTGGTGCACTGTTAATATGAGGAGATCCAATTATCTATTTTTACGAGGGAAAATATCTTTTATTTTTTATATTCCTACTTTCTATGGTTTAACTACTCATAAATACTGAAACTAACTCTAACTAGCCGTTCAGTCTCTCTAAATGATACTCATTTAGTAAAAATTACATAAATAAAAACTAATTTTTAAAGAAAAGTTATTGAATTGCACACACAAAACAAGCATGTCACTATCACTAGTTTATATTTATGATAAGGTTTAATGATCATGATAGCAATTTTGGTGATGACAGTAAATTGATTGAATGGAAGTAAGGGATTAATTTTCCAAAAAAAAAAAAAAAAGGTAAGAGATTAAAATATTTAACAATGCTCCCAGCGTAACTGGTTTGATAAGGTATGTAACTATGCTAAAATTTTAGTATAACTCTTTTAAAACGTAGTGTAATTATTTGTCACTACAATCGAAGTTGTTTCTTCATTACAAATTTGACCTTATTGATTCAATTTCAACCGTCTTTTTTTTGTTTTTTTGACTTTTTAATCTGAATAGTAAACTTTGTACCAAATGCTACTTGTAAAATCCCATTACCAAAAATAATTGTCTTTTCATGGGAATTTCCCATGCCAGTCTATCTAGGGGTCAATAAAGTACAAAATTTCGGAATGGCACGTCCAGAAGATTCGAATCCTCACTGCAGAAGAAATCTGTTGCATTGTACAATTTGAAGATGATTCTTAATGAGATCTGTCCTTTACTTCCAGTGTTGCAATGCAAAGCTATCATACACACTGCATACCAAAGCTTTTGCATTATGTCAAGGAGAATGCTGCATCATAAGAGATATCCATGCCCTCATCGAACGGCTCAGTGTATTGGGAATTTCCCCATCGATCCAGGTCATTTCTCCGTGACCTTCTCTTCAATTCCCAGAACTTTTTGTCGCTCGGTCTCCGCAGGGGGCTTGTGTTTCATCTTTTTACCTAGTTGGCTTTAACAAAATTTCATAAATGGTGCTCAAGCAAAACTCGTCATTGATGAAGACATGAAATTTGAGTTGATATTACTATTGACTACTAAATGTAGTGAGTTATAACTTCAATTTGTAGGGAAAAGTACCCATCTCAAATCATGCCCATTTGACATCATTCCATATGTTAGATGATAAAAATGTAACTAAATTTAAGGGTTAATATCACTTTGCCTCCCTAAAGGTATGTGGTAGTCATACTTTGCACCCATGAGCTTTAAATATATACATTTTTTCTCCCTAATAAATGAGTGAAAGAAAATATAGTTAAATAAAATACTTATATGACACAAATACCTTTGCCTTAGCAGAGAAAAAAATTTTGAAAAAAAAAACTTAGCTGTTATAGTATTTTTTTAAAAATATTTCTAAAAAAGTTCCAAATAAAGCAAATTACTGAATTTTGGATAAATTAAATATGAGAAATACCTAAGAAGAAGTATGACAATGATATCATAAAATATTATACTTCTAGTTGGAGAGGTCTTTTACTAATTTTATACCAAATAAAAATTACATTGCTATAAATGCAAAGCGAAAATTGAGATTTTTGAGGTTGTAAGTTAAGAATTTTTGTTAAACCAAGAAAAAGAAAAAGGTGAAAACAAAACGAAACTCTCCACCCAGACAAGGGTAAGTTGAAAATTTTTGAATTTTTTTAACTATTTCTTTTTTTGATTTAAGGAAAATTCTTAACATACGACCTTCAAAAATCATCGGTTTTAGCTTTACATTCATAATAGTGAAATTTTCGTTGGCAATAAATTAATAGAGGTCTTCTCCAATAGTACTAGAAATATAATTTTTATGATATCATTGTCACATTTCTTGTTAGTTATTTCTCATATTCAATTCATTTAAAATTTAGTAATTTGTTTTAATTGGAAGTTTTTGAGAAATATTTTTAGAAAATATTGTAACTAGATGAGTTCCTTTTTTTTTCCAAAATTTTCCTCGCTACCAAGCTAAAGGTATTTATGTCATTTGACTATTTATTTTAACTATAGTTTCTCTCACCTAATAGATGATGGGGAGCAAAATGTATATATTTAAAACTTAAGGGATAAAGTGTGACTATCTGATACCTTCAGGGGATAAAGTGTTATTAACCCTAAATTTAATCACATGATTTTATGACAATTCAAAAACTAATTCAACCTTTATACGTTCCCAAGTGTTTGGCCCCTTAATGTACCAACTACCCAGGGAAAGTATGCTCATAGGTCCCTAATTAGAAGTTTTAGCTCATGCTAAACCCTTGCACTCATCTTGCAATATATGAAATCAACTTCTAAATAAAGGAACTTATTTAAAGATTACTAGTTGGTAGGTTAATGGGTGTGAACCAGCGACATTAGATTATTTTATATTTATTATTATTTTTATCCCCAAAGTAATTTTGATGATTCTTGTGGATGTCAATTTTATTGTTTGAGTATGACTGTAATAGTCAAATTGAATATCATGATGTTATAATATTACCTGATATTATGACATTATGAAATTCATGATTTAGATTTATTTTGATCTTTAGAGTGTTACTTGTTGGTTGAACTCAATTTTCGACGTGTTACACCCGAATATGGGTGTGAAATCTATAAATTCAGGACGCCAAGTCTCCACCAATTAATCAAATATCTACATTTCTTTCTAACTAAACTCATTAGCTTACCTAGCAAAGATGTTCATCCAAGCCTTCTTCATCTTTTCACTCCTCTTTGCCTCCATTAATGCTTCAGTCCTAGACTTCTGCGTTGCGGACCCTTCATTGCCTGTAGGACCTGCAGGCTACTCTTGCAAGAAAACTGCTGATGTTACAGTAGATGATTTTGTCTACAGCTTAGCTGCTTCTGGCAACACATCAAATGCCATGGGTGGTGTCGCAGTCACCACTGCTTTTG
Organism: Mitragyna speciosa; assembly: GCA_024721245.1. NCBI lineage: Eukaryota > Viridiplantae > Streptophyta > Magnoliopsida > Gentianales > Rubiaceae > Mitragyna > Mitragyna speciosa. Next base: position 24,171,424 of record CM045556.1, on the reverse strand, counting down.
CACCCGCATTTCCTGGTGTGAACGGTCTTGATATCTCAATTGGGCGTGCGGAGTTCGCTGTGGGAGGTGTTGTCCCATTCCACACGCACCCGCAAGCATCAGAAATCATTTTTGTTACACAAGGGCAGCTCTATGCGGGCTTCATTTCCTCCTTTGAAAATAAAGTCTATACCAGAACCCTGTTCGAAGGAGACGCTATGGTATTCCCACAAGGGTTGCTTCATTTTGGGTTTAATTCTGGAAAGATTCCTGCTGTAGCCTTTGTTAGCTTTAATAGTGCTAAACCTGGTCTACAATTCACTGACTTTGCATTCTTCAAGAATGATTTGCCATCTGAAATCGTTGCCAAGACCACTTTCCTTGATCTTGCTCAAATCAAGAAGCTCAAAAGAGTCCTTGGTGGCACCAATTAATTGATCACACAAAATTCTGATTCCTTCTTTTTGCTACTCTGTTTGTTAAGTCAAGTATTTCTGTTTTTGGGTAATGGGATCCAAATGTCTTAATAATGAAAATGGTTTTGTATAGTCATTCAATCAGTCTGTGGTGATTGTATTTTAGCTGTCACTCTTTAATGCCAATTTGAGAACTTGTTGGGAAAAAAAAATCTTAAGATGTCTTGTTTTCTAAATGGAAATGGGGGATCAAGAACGAAATCATAGTAACTCTGGATGTTAGGGAAGAAGAACATGTAAAATTGGTCCTGCAGAATTGGTCCGACTTCCCCTAACCCATATAAGTGAATTACACATTCTGCAAAATGCTAACCTGCAAAATTAGTAGTTGCAAACTTTCAACAATTGATTTCTTAGCCAGCTACACAACTTTCTTATTTGTATTAATTTTACTTTTCAGTCATGCCATTTATTTTCTGAGAACACGAATAATTCTTTTTAACAAAATAATTTGCTCCAACCAAAGAAGATATATATGTTTTACCCCGTTGGCTTACAATTAGGAGTAACTGGAGTAATTTCTGAAAGAACAGTACATGCATATTCTTTTTATGGTTAGACTCTACATTATCTGATTAAGGGAGCTGACTGGTGCACTGTTAATATGAGGAGATCCAATTTTCTATTTTTACGAGGGTAGAATATCTTTTATTTTTTAATTTCATTTTTTATATTCCTACTTTCTAGGGTTTAACTACTCATAAATATTGAAACTAACTCTAACTACCCGTTCAGTCTCTCTAAATAATGAAGAAAAAATTACATAAATATAAACTAATTTTTAAAGAAAAAGTTATTGAATTGCACACACAAAACAAGCATGCCGCTATCACTAGTTTGTATTTATGATAAGGTTTAATGATCATGATAGTAATATTGGTGATGACAGATAAATTGATTGGATGAAAGTAAGAGATTAATGTTCAACAAAAATAAAAGTTGGAGATTCAAATATTCAACAATACTTTCAGCGTAACTGGTTTGATAAAATGTGTAACAATGTTAAAATTTTAGTGTAACTTTCTGAAACGCAAGTAGTAACTTATTTGTCACTTCAACTGACAATATTTTTCCATTACAAATTTGACATTACCAATTCAATCTTATCCATCTATTTTTTGATCCTTTTAATTTGGTCAATAAACTTGTGTCAAATGGCATTTGTAAGGTCTCGTGGTCAGAAATAATTATTTTCTTGGGAATTTCTCATGCCAGCCTATCTAGGAGTTGATGAAGTTCAAAATTTCGGAGTGGCACGTCCTGAAGATTCGAATCCTCACTGCAGAAGAAATCTTGTTGCATTGTACAATTTGAAGATGATTCTTAATGAAATCTGTTCTTTACTTCCGGTGTTGCAAAGCTATCATGCAAGCATAATACCAAAGCTTTTGCATTATTGTACGGAGAACGCTGCATCATAAGAAGATATCCATGCCCGCAACGAACGGCCCAGTGAATTGGAATATCCCTATCGATCCAGCTCATTTCCCCGTGACCTTCTCTTCAATTCTCAAAACTTATGTCGTTCCATCTCCGCAAAGGTCCTGTGTTTCGTCCTTTTACCTAGTTGGCTTTTAAAAATCTCATAAATGATGCTTAAGCAAAACTCGTTTATTGTTTATTGATGAATACATAATATTTGAATTGATATTACTATTGACTAGTAAATGCAGTGAGTCATCATAACTTCAATTTTTAGGGAAAAGAACCCATCTCAAATCATGCCCATTTGACATCATTCCATATGATAGATGACAAAAATGTGGCTAAATTTAATCACATGATTTTACGACAATTCAAAAACTAATTCAACCTTTGTGTGTCCCCAAGTGTCTGGCCCCTTAATGCACCAACAACCCAGGGAAAGTATGCTCAAAAGTACCGAAATTAGAAGTTTTAGGTCATGCTAAACCCTTGCACTTACCTAGCAAAATATGAAATCAACTCAATATTACGTTTTCGTAGAGAAAAATTTAATTCTTCAATTAAGGTGAAAAGGTGTCTTCTGCGACGAGATTCCACAACCATGAACCTTGTACTCTGGGGACGTGTACACATCCTAAACAACGCCCTAAAGGATAGGGAAGTTAGCAGCAGAACCGTACATTTTTCCATGGCCAATTTGCCAAGGAAGTTACCAGATCCAAACCTTTTTTCATGGTCAATTGGCCCTAAATGATAAGGAAGTTACCAGGTTCATACATTTATTCATGGCCAATTGGCTAACTGTCTGTAATATGACAAGAAGACCTGCAGAGACATCACTTTTTGCTGTCAAATGTCTTCTTGTGCCCTCCAACCCATCTTTTCTCGCGTGATCATGGACCACATTACAAGATTTTTTCATCTTTAACTCTTCGGATTGCTGTAGGATGCTTCTGAAATTTGTAAGATTACAATCTGTAAAATCCTTTCTCGTGTACGTGGCATTAAATACTCTTAGAAAGAGTAAAACGGTGATTATGATTTAGTCCAATCAGTCACTAAGGCTGTAAATTAACCGAGCTGTTCGCGAACATAGCTCAGCTCAGCTAGTGAAAGCTCGAGTTCGGCTCGTTCGTGAAGCTAAACGAGCCAAACTCGAACACAAATTTTGGCTCGTTTATTAAACGAGCGAGCTCGAGCTCGCTCGTTTAATAAACGAACAAGAGTTCGAACATGAGATACTCGGCTCGATTCGGCTCGAATAATACTTTTACACTTATTTGAACCGAGCTGTTCGCGAACAAAGCTCGACTCGGCTCGTGAAAGCTCGAGTTCGGCTCGTTCGTATAACTAAACGAGCCGAGCTCGAACACAAATTTGAGCTCGTTTAATAAACGAACTCGACTCGGCTCGGCTCGGCTTTGTTTATTAAACGAGCACAAGTTCGAACCGGCAATACTCGACTCAACTCAGCTCGTTTACAGCTCTAATCGTCACCATCTTTTTACAAAACTATAACAAAGTTGGTGTAAGGGTATTTTGCAAAAAGTATAGAGAAATTGCCCTTATTAAATGATTGATCTTCATCTACCTTAACATCTAGATTTATATTGGATTAAAGTCTTAGCTCATACTAATTAAGAACTGCAATCAAGAAATGTTATACTCTTCGTAACATCTCAGAGGTGGACAGTTCCTTGTTCATGGGCAATCTCACAACGTCATAGACGTGTGAAATTCTGAGTGTTTCCTATTTACAATCTATGTCAATCCATGCAGGTAATTTGCAAATTAAGTTTCCAGAAGATATGAAAGCTTATTCATGAAGACTAACACTAAGACACTTCCATTTTTTTTATAAATAAATAACAGCAATATAAAATGCATCCTTGATCTCCATCAACGTGCAAAAGATTGCTTTTTGCTGACTGGAATTATGACAGTTTCCATATTAGTGTCGTGTATTGGAAAATATGCTTGTAGAATCTTTTATTCAAGCATCTACGATCTTAACCTGTCAAGCAAAGAAACTCACATGCAAGGAGATTTAGTCCCCATAAACACTTCAATGATTAAGTCAATTAATGAACTACCATAAAGAAGAGAGAAGGAGGAGTGTTTTGTTTAAGGTTCTAGCTTGTGTGTGTTCTCTGAATGATTATTGTGAGAGAAGCATGAAAAAGATGGAAAATAAGACAAACCATACTTTCGGTAATAGTAATGAGTGTCAGAGCTTTTAATGAAGATGTAATAAGGATGTAATAGCAGTCGAAAGTAGATTTAGTCTTCCCAATGTGAGTAACCGAGCATCCAAGCAACAGAACTCCTAGAAAAGTAATGTGACGAACTAGGAGATAAATAATGAAAGTTTATTACGTGGCCGAGCTGACGTGGAGCTCGGCCACTCAGGGTCCTACAATGCTATAAATAGAAACTTGTAGCCCGGCCAGAGATAATTGGGTCGAACCATCATAACCTCAAAAACACAAAGCTAGATTTTTCTCTTCCCTTCGTTGGATTCTTTTTGCATTAATTTACAGAATATGCTTCTCAGTATCCCACCACAATTCCAAACAAAAAGGATATTTTTGTACATGTCGAAAGAAAACACAATCAAATCACATGCATCATAGTCCACACTCTGTCCTTTCTTTGTTCAATTTTGCATGCAAGCGTGCCTGCATGTGAAATAATTCAAGGCCATATCTCCAAGAACCAATGGAATTGGTCCAAAAATATCCATTCCATCGCATTCTCTATAAATTCAACATATTCCCAATATCACAAGTCTCCCACAATTAATCAAATATCTACATTCCTCTCTTAGTAAACTCATTAGCTTAGCTAGCAAAGATGTTCATCCAAGCCCTCTTCATCTTTTCACTCCTCTTTGCCTCCACTCATGCTTCAGTCCTAGACTTCTGCGTCGCGGACCCTTCATTGCCTGTAGGACCTGCAGGCTACTCTTGCAAGAAAACTGCTGGTGTTACAGTTAATGATTTTGTTTACAGTTTAGCTGCTGCTGGCAACACATCAAATATCATCAAAGCCGCAGTCACCCCTGCTCTTGCACCCACATTTCCTGGTGTGAATGGTCTTGGCATTTCAATTGTGCGTTTGGATTTGGCTGTGGGAGGCGTTATCCCATTCCACACGCACCCGGGAGCATCGGAAATCCTTGTTGTTATACAAGGGCAGCTCTGTGCTGGCTTCATTTCTTCCTTTGAGAATAAAGTCTACTTCAGAACCCTGGTCAAAGGAGAGGTCATGGTTTTCCCACAAGGGTTGCTTCATTTCCAGTTTAATTCTGGAAAGATTCCTGCTCTGGCTTTTGCTAGCTTTGGGAGTGCTAACCCTGGTCTCCAAATCACTGACTTTGCATTCTTCAAGAATGATTTGTCGTCTGATATTGTTGCCAAGACCACTTTCCTTGATCTTGCTCAAATCAAGAAGCTCAAAGGAGTCCTAGGCGGCACCAATTAATTACTTGCGCAAAATTCTAGTTCAGGGTCTTTGCTGCTCTGTTTGTTTGTTTAATTCAAGTATTTCTTTTTTCGGTCATGGGATTCAAGTGTCCTAATAATGAGAATGATTTAGTAGTGCACTTATTCAGTCAGTCTCTGGTGGTGTTATTTCAGCTGTCCTAATGATGGCTTTTCTTGTAGCTCCTCTTTAATGCCAACTTGAAAACTTCTTGAAAAAAATCTTGCTGTTGTGGAAATGCAATTGGATGTCTTGTTTTCTAAATGAACTGGGGGTTCAAGAACTACATTTGCAATTAATGCAATTGTATGCTTGTTATCTTTGCCAATTCTTTCACTATCTATTCGCCATCATCTTTGGTCAGCAATTCCTTTGCGATTAATTTTTATTTGCATTTATGGTGGAAAGAACTTTCCAACTTAAAAGGCCCATATCAAACATGAGAATGAAATGGGTATGTTGGAAAGGCCTATCCATTCTAGGCCATTCTCATGTACCAAACGTAGAGTTAATTTTTATTTTGAATAATTGTTAGAACTGCTAACAGAAAATGTTCGAAAAAGTTTCTTGTAAGTTTTCACACGTAATTGTGCAATGGAGCCTATATAGATTTGGACGCAATCTTTTCTCATTTGAAGCACATCTGGTTCTCCAAAGTGAGCTCTTAGCGGGCTGTGATCAAACTGCTGGACAATTCACAAATATTAGTCTCTCCGTACGACGGATTCAAGAAATTATTAATTGTTTCTTCGAGCTTAATGTCTTATCCCACATTTTTTAAACTGGAAAGAAAATTTGAAATTTCTTTATGCATGTTTACACTACTTTATCATGCTTGCATTGACACACGGACACACCTATCGTCCTTGTATCAAGTGACGTACCTATACATATCCATACAGCCATACTCAAATATCGTCATAATTGTCACCACAAGAGAATTGCAAGATCAAAAAAAGAAAGGGTTCACTTGGTAATCCTAGGTTTTTATGAATCTTCTTTTCTCCCCTCGTTATTTTTATCTTTAATATTACACAGATGGGCGAGAAAGGCAAACCGGATCTCAACATCTCCTAATACTAGTTTGTTGGCGCTAGCCACAGGGCTAGTGGCCCAGGGCACGCCCAAAATCAGATGGGAAAGGAAACTAAGGTCAGCTGAGGTGAGCAATACCAATACGAATGGGAATTACCTTAGCTAGAGTAAAAGTCTCCCCTGCCGCACGTCATCGAATCAAATTCTACCTGCGGCAATTTAGTATTTGGGTTTAACGAGGGAGTTAAGTATATTTCGAAAAGTCATATTCCTAATTATGTATGAAAAACAGTCTGAAATTTCACCCATCACACCATTAAGAGTCTCACAAACATTGTAATACAACAGTAATTGATAAAAAAAAAAATTTATTAGCGCTACCTTCCATAACACTGTTTGGATGATACTCTTGATATATAACTTTAAATTAAGTCTTACATATGACCAGGAAAACATATATTTTGGTAGTAATGAAACAGAATGACAACTAGTGAAAACATAGGAAAGCCAGAATTCGCACCCTAGTATTCGGGAACTTGAACGCTCAAAAAATAACATCATGAGGTCTTAGAGCGCAAAATTTTAAGCAACTCATTCTACCAATATTATTATCATCACTAAATCAGTGTCTTAGGGATACATACATGACACGATAAAGTAAAGATGAATTGACTGCAAAAATGAAATTCACGAACATGATAATATCAATCACTTGCATACTCTGCATCTTGCAGCTATACTGTAATTAGTAGTATAATTTTCCTTTTTCCTCAATTGATAGAAATGTATGTACTTGCTACATGGAGTTCACTAATTTCACATCAATTACCAAAATTCATCTGGTATAGAATGTGTAATTAAAGAAATGCACTAGTACTGTGTTGAGAAGAGTATCCTTCCAAGCCACTGAATTTAGCTGAACTTGGAAGAGTTTTACCATAAAGATGCCAAAATAGCGAGAAGTCGTATCTCTTGTCCAGTTTGCACTTGTAAATGCTATCTGAATGGACTTCACGGACAAAAGCCAATCACACTTGAGGAACGTTGTATCTCAGGCTCTGGCAACAGCCCTTCAAGTCATTCAACAAAGAATCTAATTAGCAAACCCTGTTGAGTTGAATCTTCTATCTTTCGTAGGTTTTTTCACATAAACAGCCAGGAAGAGGATTTGCATAAAAGCTCTCTTCTAGCTTTGGAAATTCACCAGGCTCCCTCAGATAGGGAGCTCCAACATGGTTTTGTGAAGCTTTTTAACCTTAGAACTGAATTTCTTCCACGAGATTATCCCTTCGTCAAGATCATCAACTAATCTTACAAATCTCATCCTGCATCCAGAAAACAAGAAGGCAATAAGTTTTACATGTCTAAACTCAGTGAGATAGATTCTCAGCACACAGACAAACTTCAGGAGTATAATTTACATCCATTCTCTGTAAAATTCTTTTAAACAGAGGCAATTTTAGAGTTATGCCAGATGTAAAAAGATTATCACATCATGCATATAAGATGAATCTAAATTTCAAATGCTATAAGAAACTCAATTTTGCCCTTAACAAATTTCTCAGAAGGCTCTGCAGCTAGAAACAGCACCTGTCTGGATTGACAGTTTTCTTGAAGTCCTCAAAGCGCCTGTGACCTTGTACTGCTTTTGCCATATTGCCATCATAAGTGTAGAGAAAAACATCACTCTCAAGAGCAACTACATAGTCCAAGCCAGCCAACATGTTCTGGTGATTTCTGAAAGGATTTAGTTCTTCTTGGGATGATAGAGTCAAATGGGAGAAGATATTTGGGAAGCTCTCCCTAAGATATTGCATACTCCCATTTCCATAAGCTTCACCAGCTACCAAGTAAATTCTGGTGTTGGATGGATACCCTAGCCCTTGAAGCAAAAGGCCAGTCTCCCTGGGAGTCAAAGGGCATCCGCCGAGCTTTCTTCTCTCTGCCCCATCAATCTCTTTTTCCTTCCAATGGCTAACTTCATATCGCATCTTACGAAGTTCCTCATCTTCTTCTGTAGTCAAATTGTGACTGCAGCCTGTGAAAGCAAGCATATCCTTCTCATACCTGACACAACAACAAATAACATTTAAAATGCAGTACAGCAAATGAAATTTATTTCAAGTCACAAATGAGTACACAAGGAATATCTTACTCAGAAACTATATCACCAGATGCCTTGTAAAATTGTTATGTTTGGTTTCCTAACATCAATAAGGGGGTAAAAACTTTCAAGACAATTAGGTAGCAACAATTAATGGTTTTGGTATTGACATACTAGTATTTTCTTTTTTCTCATTTGGATTAACACAATTATCAACTTCTTTCAAGTCCACAAGCACTGGTATCAAATTTTGCAGAAGGATTAAGTGCCGAATTATCAATGCATTTAAAGAACAACCTTAACGTTGTACAGATGTTCAATTCTGTTCAAATGCAAACCAAGGGAGAGAAATATAATCAATCATTCAAGTTCCTAACCTGAATGAAAGGATTATAATCATTCAAGTTCCTTAAAACAGCATATAAATGATACCGTAGCTAGAAGGCAATTGATTCTAGGATAGCTACATGCAAATGTCCAATATCTGGGTTTCAAACTCCAAACAAGCAAAGTCTTAGAGCATCAAATTCTAAGAAGTCATATATGACCACCATCACAAACCTGAGGTGGAGAGCAAGGTAAGGGCTTCCGTCATGCTGCATTCTTGACACCAAAGTTTTCCCTAATTCTTCAATTTGGGCCGAGTACTTCAAAGCTCTGTAATTTACACGGCATCTTAGCTTTTGTATTGAACTTGGTAGACCATTGTTGGCAAGCCGGGAATCGGAATGAGTAAAGTAAATTACTTTATGCTGCTTCAGAAGGGGGAGGACTTCTGACTTGTAATAACTAACCTGGACAAGAAAAGTTTTGGGCATAAGCACGTTGGAAGCCAATAACACATGCTATAACCATATGTGACCTACATAACATCACAGACCCTTCATGTGGCCTACATAACATCTTAGAATTACAGCAAACTGAAAAAGACTTCACCGGGACTACCTTAGACCAGGAAACTGGCGTTTTGTTAAATGGTTCAATTCCAGCATATTCAGGTGGCAATGCCTCGACTATGTGAATATCATCTTTCAGTGTCTCAATAAAGTGCTCCCAGTCAAACAGATCTTTGAAACCGCTGCACATAAACCAAAACAGCAAATCTTAGGAAGAATGGTATGTTAGAATTTCCATAAAGGCATGTAAATGCTAGCAATGTACGATACATGATGGCCCATGCACTGGGCATATTTTATGACATTTGCATGGTAGAAATGTACACTTCTTAAAGCTTAAGTGTATGTGCCATCCTTCCTTGAATATTAGTGTAAGTGGTCGAGATGCAACTGTTTTATTCCATGTATAATTGGATAATAAGCATTTCAGGCAAAACATGCCTAGGGAGTACCCAAACAATGATAAAAGAATTCAATTAGTGAAAAACACAAATGAAATACAGCATTCAAATGGAGGGTGAAAGTATTATTCGTGCTATTTCATGCACTGAATAAATGGAAGATAACTGAAAGTACCTTTCATCAGCCCAGTATGAAGTGTGATCAAGGGAGGGAAGTACAAGGGTTGCCTTCATGACTCTGGCAACAGCAACCATGTCACAGATCTGCACTCTAGAAATACTTGTTTATCAGAATAATTCATTATGTTCTTCAACAAAAAGTCATACACTCATTGAACAATAACCAGACCCCAAATCTCATCTGATTCAAGCCACCGTTTGCATTTATCAGAAGGTAACCATTTGTCTTTTCATCCAACTCTGTCCAAGGATCATAAATGGAAAATGGTCAAGAACAGGAGTATGTGCAATTACATCAGAAAGGAAATCAAATTTAGAAGAAGGGTATAGAGCTAATACTTTTGTATTTTGACTGATCAATGCACCGAACATAATTCTCACTATTTGGTTTGGACCATATACCTGAATGCTGAATAATTTTCACTCAGAAATGATACAAGAAGATTATAGAAATCAGTGAACCAAGATTTAGTGCTCACATCAGCTGTTCCACTCTGGCTGCCAACCACACCCGATTCTACCATCTTTAGAGTCCTGTCCACATCATTTTCTCTGCCAGCATCATCATTTTCTACTGTCCTATATCCATAGTCATGAGCCCCTTGATCTCGGGTGTCAGGAGAGTCATAGAAATCCTAAAAAGCAAGGCAGATCAATCACAAAATAATAGCAGCAGTTACTTCTATTTTATGATAAGACAGTGCACCAAATATACACAACGATACATGAATCAAGTTCCATTAGAAGAGGAACTGGCATTCTCAAACAAATGCATTAGCAAACACGACAACTAATGGCCATATTATGCAACATAACACTCGACATAAGGAACCACAGATCATTCGCCAGCATATAGACTCATACAGTATCACTAACCTACTCCACCAAAGCAAGTAATTGACCAAAACTAGCCTGTATTTCCATTTTTGTGCATTATATAAATATGTGAGAGAAAGAGAGTTAAGGCCGACCATTTCAACACTCAATTAGCAAATATTTAGCCTGCCCTTAACAGTATCGTCCAGTAATCAGTAAAAATGAACTAATTCCATGACTAAAAAATACTAGAGAACTTGATCAGAACTAAACCCAGGAAAAAAAAATTAACAAAAAATCATAAATCCAGCACCAATTATAACAACAGAACGGGGATTCAGTTCAAATAAAAAAATGAATCAACCTGATTGTGATCGGACCCAACTCTTTCAATGGCAGATCCAAACCATCCATTAGCACAAAACTTCAAAATCCCAAGAAACAAACAAACCCCACAAAACACAAAAAACAAATAATGCCCCAACTTTCTCTTTCCCTTGAACTCCAACCCCAACCCAAAATCCACACGCAAAGATCCAATCTTTTTCTTCAAATGCACCCTCTGAGTCAAATTCCCCAAACGGGTCGGCTTCTTTTCCACCAAAGAATCGAACCCATCTCCAGAACTCGCATTAGCACGGCTTTCAGATCTGGGGGAATTGAGATGCACATTAATCTCGTAAGAACTACTAGTACTATTACTGCTGCTATTGCTTTCTTTGGCTTGGGAGGAGGAATTATTGTTGTTATTATTGTTATTACTGTTGTTGCTATTGCGTTTGAAAGATTGGGCTCTGCGAGTCATTGGACCGGAGAATCGAGGGCTGATGACTCGTTGAGAAACGCCGCCATCCGCGGCGGCGGCTGTGGTGGTGGTGGCTGTGATTGTGATGCTGTGCCATCCCATATACTAGTAGTTAAAGAATATATATGCGGGCTAGGTATGAATCTAGTGATTGGGTTCGAGTAGAATTCTTGATTGAATGGGGAAGCATGAGACGATCGATATTTCATGGACCAAGCAAGCAAGTCACTGGCAACAGCTAAAAGGTGAGAGAGAAACAGAGCATGGATTTGGGTCGAAGTGGACTGATGGACGCGGTAAAATAACAAATCGCAATTCTGTTAGTTTGCTTGGGGACCCCCAAAAACAATTAAAAATACAATGACGAAGTAGGCGATTGACTCAAATGAAATGAGAATTGGCTCTTCTGATTTTTTGGATCGTTGTACTTGTATTGGGATCTAGCTAGGAAGGGACTCAGAGTGTCTTTTTGTTACATATCGTTATCGATGAATTTTGTATTTAATTCACAAAATGTCAATGTAGTTTAACGTAGAATTTACACAATTTATTGTGACTTTTATAAAATGACAGCAATGATTTAACAACTGTTGATACCTTGATTCCAGTAATAGGTTTGGAGAGTTGCTAAATTTTTTATAAAAGTGTTTACAAATTAAGCAATTCGAGAATATAGTCAATCACTAAATAATTCATCCCTTCTACTTATCAATGAACGTAATTAGGTTCTTAACTGTTTAAAACTTGTGCTTATAAACTAAGGAGAAAGAGGAGCAAAAATTTAATAATGTAAAAATTGCTTATAGTAATGTAAAATTTTACATTATTTATCATAAATCTTAAATGAATGTCATCTCAAAGAAAAATTCAAAATTATCATTATGTTACTTTATATATATATATATATATAGTATATATATATATATATATATATATATAGGAGTTGCTAAATTTTCATATTTGTGTTCACAAATTAAAGAAATCAGTCTCGATGATTCATTCTTTCTATTTATCAACAGAAAATAATTATGTTCTTAACATTTAAAACTGATGCTGGCAAGCTAAGGAGAAAGATGAATATGGAACCACCGCACTTTGAATTTGAAAAAAAAAATAGATTAGATTTTGTTTCTCTTTACACAACATATATTATGTTTTCTTTTATATTGAAAAAAAATAAGTCATTGTATTGAAGTGACAAAATTTTTACACATCCTTTATCACAGTGCTTATTCTTTTGGTACGATGATTTCCTTTACTGGGTAAAATGGTTTGATGTGTGGGAGACGAGGAGAAATAGAAAGATATGGTAGAAATAGTATACAATTTAATAGTGCTAGTTTGGATTTTGAAAATCTGTGGCTGCTTTAATTAAAATAAATAAATAAGACGTTTGGATTTATAAATAAGTGGTTTTTACTCGTGTGGAACGCATATGTGGTTTGCTGTGGAAAATTGCAAGTTATAATCAATGGGACCACGGACATTATTGTAAGTAAATCCCAATGACGTAATTGAAGTACTAAAAAATTAGACAAGACTCAAGTTTTGTACTCTCTCCATACTGTAATACAAAACAAGTATATGTCATTTTCTTCAAACTCTAATGATAGTGTTCTGATAATTGATAATGCTGATTATCCCTAACTAAATCGCAGAGAAGACATTCTTGGTCGTCGTCTGTCGGAAATTTTGAGAACTAAAATAAATAAGAATGCCAAAATTTTATGACGATATAGTTAATCTGCAATCGTAATCAATTAAAAAAAATACTATACTAATTCAATTTAAAAAAAATTGGGCCGCCATCGATCGTTTTTGTAACCAACCCAACTTGGTTGTGTTGGCCATCACAAAAACCTTTAAAGGTTATATGGGGTGGGAGGTCAAGAATACCTTACCTTCCATGAAAAATCCAAACGAGTATATAATGCACTCAGTTTGATTCGATGGTAGTTCAGTTTTCATCAGTTTTCTAGGGCTCAGTTAGGCCCCTCCCCTTATAGTTTGGATGAAAAGTAAGATAATATACTGTTTGACTATTGCAAAAAAAAAAAAAAAAAATCGATCCTTTTTGTACTTTTCATGACGGAACCTCAATGAGTCCTTATTTTTTGGCTAAAAAAAAAAACTGATTTTCATATTTTGATAGAAAAAAACTGATTGGGAATATGGATTTTTTTTTTTTTTGAATAAGTCAACACAAGGTCGACAGAGGGATAGGGGAAGGGGAACCTAAACCAATTCCACAGAACCATCCCAAAAGGCAATTGCTGACTTAAGGGATGGTCCGTGGGGCTTAAGAATTCAAAACTGATTGGGAATATGGATTGAAGTTAAAAAAGAATATTTACACACGGGCGAGCCATTTGATTATGTATTTTCCAGTGCACTGCTGCTGTCTGCTGATTGCCAAGGAAGGAAGGAAGAACCAGGGCAAAGGCCCATTTGGTCGCGGAAGATACCAATAACGTTTCTTTCCTTGCGCCACCATTTTTTACCCTTTCCTTTAACACGAGTCTTCTATTACGCGGGTCTTATATATATATTTAAAATAGTCCTTTGACTTTTACAATTACAATATTTTTAATTATAAAACTTTTATGCAACATTTTGTATCACTAACCATTAGAGGATGATCCAAATTTGGGCAACCTTAAATGGACTAAAAAGTCTAATGCGTAAGGTCTCTCTCTCTCTCTCTCTCTCTCTCTCTCTCTCTCTCTCTCTCTCTGAGTGTAAAGGCATTATATTTTTGTCAAATTAAAGAGTCATCTAGTTTATGACAATTGGGATAGTACATACATTTTTTTTTATCACTTTAGATTAAAAAGAAAAATAAAACAGTGTCAAAAACAAAATTTAAAATGGTAATAAACAATGTCAAGTTGTAAAATATGGAACATCTTTTTACTCCCTTTATGGCCTGGAGAACTTTACCTTTGCTAACAGAGTATCTAGCTTTACGTAACTTTTACTTTGGCTTTTTAATTTATTTTGTCACGATATAGTCAAATTGCTTGTTATTCAAGCTGTGATTGCTTAGGTAATTAACAATGTTTTGGATGGAATAAATTATATTGTCTTATCTGCCATTTTCTTTCTCTTTTGATGTTTTTAACAAAATCAGAAGTACATAGTTCTATATGATATTTATTTTCTATGTTGATGTTTTTAACAAAATCAGAAGTACATAGTTTTATATGATCGAATAGACTCTCTCTCTCTCTCTCTCTCTCTCTCAAGCAAGGATAGATATATTTCAGTAGTATATTGGGAGGGCAAAATTCCAGAACACATATCTTCGAGAAATTCCAAGTCTCTCTCTCTCTCTCTCTCTCTCTCTCTCAAGCAAGGATAGATATATTTCAGTAGTATATTGAGCAGGCAAAATTCCAGAACACGTATCTTCGATAAATTCTAAGTTTTGTTAGGATGCCATATTAGTATGCTGGATACATATAACTTAAAAAAGGATTTGAAGAGTTGAAATATTCTAAGTATTACATTATCGGATAATAGAATCTGCACACTTCTTTGTTGGCGTTTATGTGTGAGCGCCTAGCAACAATACTGCCCTCTTTCTAGGCCGGAAAATGATACGAGATCATAATTATTTCGCTCGGTTAATGGGCTCCACCAGAACTTACGATAATAAAGGGATTGAATCGACAATATCCAAGCCAATAATTGATGAAACTTGTGCTAAACCGGCAATTGGTTAATCCAGCTGGATGATAAAATACCCAAAACTAACTAGGGTTAATTACTTCCAATAGTCCTCAAACTATTTCATAAGTGTCAATTTAGTCCCCAAGCTTTTATTTGTGTCTATTTGGTCCCTCAACTTCAACATTAGTGTTCAATTGGTCCCCAATACCAATAAATGGCAAATTGCACTTCTATTTAATTGTGTTCTCAAAAAACTCAACCAAACTTACTTTTTTATTCGCAAGTTTATATTATTTGTTTATCTGAAAATTTAGAGTGTTTTTCATAGTTCTTGAGATGAAGAAGACTATTAAAAGAAATAAAATAAAAGAAAACTTCAAAAAAATATTAAAATAGAAAAACATAAGGTTTAAGATTTCAATTTTATTTACTTGATTGTAGACATTTACGTCTTTCTTTTTTAATCATTTTCTTAATTTTTCTTAATTTTTTTCTTTTATTTGTCCTTACAGATCTCAAGAGAATAAAAAAAATTCTAAACTTGTCAAGTGAACCAATCAATATAAACATGAAAAAAAGAAAGAAGCTAATATGCAATTAGGTTTCTAATGATGAGGACAAAGATGGTGAATGTGGAGAAAGGATAAATTAAAAATATATATAAGAAAGGAGATAAACAGTAAAGGTCATAAAAGTAGAAGGGCAATTTTGTCATCAATTGGTATTGAGGACTAATTAAACACAAATATAAAAGTTGAGGGACTAAATAGACACAATTAAAAGTTGAGGGACTAAACTGACACTCATGAAATAGTTTAGGGACCAATGAAGTAATTAACCCAAACTAACTTGCATACCCCTCCATCTCATGCCCCTGTTCATTCATTTATAATATTCTTCCTGGAAGTTAAACTCATGAGTGTATTTAGAATTTAGAAATTTTTTTAGGGGTGTATTTAGAATTTTCTTCCTCTTACATAATTGCACGCACTTTTATACATATATTTTTACATATATACACACACTTTTTCTCACGCAAATTCTCATACACAAATACACTTGTCATCTATTTTACATTCTCACACACACTTTTTCTCACGCAAATTCTCATACACAAATACACTTGTCATCTATTTTACATTCTCACACACACTCTTTCACAAATAAACACTTGTTCATTCATTTAAAATTTTCTTTATGGAAGTAAAACTCGCAAGTTTGTTTATAATCTTGAATTCAGAAGTGTTAAAGCATGGTTTCGGACTAAAAGACCCATATTAACTGAATTAATCAGATCTTTAAAATGCTGAATTCGTCCAGAATTTATTTTATAACTTCGTTAATTCAATTGAATTTTTCATTATTCTAAAATCGAAGCTCAAAAATCACATTAGCTACATCTTTCAATTACACGTGCCTAATCACTATTTGTATTGAAGACATCATTTTCAATCCTCTACCTGCACCAATCTACTGGGGCAATTTTGATGGTCAATTTTCAGATTCATTTATGTCAAGGGAGAGAAATTTAAACACCAGACATAGACAAGCCCAGAGATGTGGACTAAAACTTCATCGGCCCAATTTACAATCTAAGTTTGTCACAACCTCTTTGTCAAGAGATGCTCTAGTATTTTAAGGTTGGGCCTGACAAAGAGAACAGCAATTCGTTTTGCCGGGCATTACAAATATTATTTTTTCCTTTACAAATATAAGAGTTTACAAATATAAGAGTATATGTACGGTAAAACAAAAAAATTTAACTTACAAATAACTTTTAAACATTACCTATGCCATTCTTATTTATAAAAAAAAATATTTTTAACACTCAATCTACTTGGTAAGAACATTAGCCAAATAACTATAATGTACTCTTTTTTTTTTTTTTTGGGGAAAACAATAATGTACTCTTAAGTCCGTCTTTTATACCTCATCCTTCGTGACTTAAACTTATAATCTCTCTTAAATCAAAAAATAAATAATCTTAAACTCATAATCTCTAAAAAGCTCTCACGTTAGCATGGATGGACGGAGCAAAAATTATTTTAGGCAAATGAACTAATCTATTAGAAAACTCAAAACAATATTTTAAGAGCTTTAGTAGCATATTTGACTAACCAAAGATTACTCAGTCTCGTTTACTAATAATTACCGTGTTTCAAGACAAGCACGTGTTTCGCCAAAAATATTCTAAATAAAAGGGATTTCAACTGTCAAGTTATCCATAATTAATCGACAATAAAAATGGATATATTGTAGTTTTGATTAATACCCGGTGGAGGCAATTGTGCTTTTTATCCTAATTTTTCCCATTTATTATTGGTAAAAAAGAAACCACTTGAATAATTCCTAAATTTACGCATAAAATTGCTCTGTCAAACCTCTTTAAAGAATCAAAGGATTTCTACTATTTAATAGAAAGATTGTCAAATGTATGCCTAATGGGCATTGCTAAAAGAGAAGGGTCTTAGTAATTTAGAAAGTAAAGTTTATTTTGAGAAAGTTTGTAAAATGGGAAACAATAATCTTACTATATATTAAAGGGGAGCATCGTTTGGTTTGTGGTTTATGGCGTCTCTCATTTTTATCTTTATTTCTTTAAAAATTAAAAAATATATATATAACTACATTAATAACTATCCATAATATTATAAATAACATCAAATAACTAATCATTAACGATATTTTTATTTTACATAATTGTTCATTTTTGTGAAATTTAATTTTTACAAATGATCTTAATTTTTGTGATTTGCATACACATTGAGTTTCTTAACCACTATTAAATATAATTTTGTACGGTTAAATGGTAATGTGTGTGAATAAATCAGTGTTATTGTATACCAGACAGTTTTTTTTTTTTTAAAGCTTCATAAAAAGAAGCGTAAAAATTGCCAGAAAAGCGTACGTGGAGAGCTAATAGAGTTTTGGCGGGAAAGAGAGCAACAGCATCTCAACAGGCGTATCAAACAAGCTTCTTAACCTTCTCGCTTCCCCAAAAGAAAAGGGTATAAAAACCCCCTATACGAAACTCCAAAACCCGCCGTCAGTCTCCAGTCTCCCACCAGTTCACCGCCACGTGCCGCCTCCCACCGCTCGCTGCTAGACTTTCAACCGTCAATTTCCTTCGTATTTCGCTATCGCCGTCGTTTCTCGATATTCGCAGCTCGCCGTAAGCTTTTATACTCTTTATTTCTCTGTATATTTTTTCCATGAACCATTGACATATAAGGAATTCGTCCATTTCATTTATAGGTTTTTCAGTTGTAGACTTCTGATCATTTTTGTTTTCACTTAATATATTTTCAATTTCGTTTAGCTCTGTGTTGAATATTTACTGTTCTTTTTTTTTTTTTGCAGAATTTCTCTGATTTTAATGTTTGTTACTTTATATCAATATTGAGAATATAAACAGTATAAAAAATGACGGTGTTGAGGTCCCGAGAAATTGCTCCTCCAAGAATGATGTCGAAATCTCCGGCTAAAGACGAGGATAGTGGGATATTGGAGCCAGATACTCCCATGAAAACCCTAGAAGGGTTGAATAATCAGTTTACTACTAGTCCTTTGAGTTTAAGCCCTAAGGCAACTAGTCGAAATAACAAGAGGTTGGAGACTGGAATTGTACGTAGGCGGAGTCTTCGGTTGGCTTCCAAGTTGGACTTGACTGAAGGTGTAGAAACTGTTGAAACTTTGAGTCGAAAGAGTGAGAGACTTGATGCTGGGGATGAGGGGAATTTGTGCGATGCAACAGTAGAAGGACAGGATAAGTCTATCTCACTTGCTGATTCGGGAAATTTTGGCCACAGTGATGATGGGGTTGAGAGTGTGAAACAGGTAAGCAGGAAGAGAAAATCTGTTATGGACGTGGGATTATCGGGATTAGAGCTTGTTGGGAAGGATCAAGAAGAGCAAAAGATTTTGAATCTACAGTCTGGGAGGAAAATTGTGAAGAGAGGAGGGAGACATAGGAGTGGTGATAGTTCTGAACGAATTGAGAATGGTGGAGGTGATAAGTTGTATTCCGCTAATGATACTGGGTACATGTCAAATGGTTGTGTAGGAAATGATGTTGTGGTGAATGACTATGAGGCAAAGGTTGGAGGCGCTGAAGATGATAGTATGAACAAACACAAGAAATGTAGTGGTGAAGATAAAGGCAAAGGGAAAGTAAATGAGAAGGCTAGCGGCGTTGATTTGTTGAAATTGAAGTTGGAGGAAGAAGAAGCTGATGGAAATATAACCAGACCTCAAAATCGGGTTCAGACCAGGAGTCTTAGGAGTAATAAAAAAGGGAAGGAGAAATTAGTTGAGAACGGTTTCGCATCAAAATCCCCGGATTCAATAGAATTCAAACCTGAAACTAAAATGGAAAAATATAATGAAGCTGTTGCTTCAAGTTCTTCTTCTTTGGCAGAAGATGCATCATCCCAGAAGGCAGAGCAGATCAACATAGGTGCGACTGCTGAAAGAAGGGCTTACAAGGAACGGTTTCGTGATATAGCTAGGCGAAATGCATCCCGTTTTGCTCATTTCTCTTCTCAAGAGGAGGAGGATAACAATGTTGCCGATGTCCCTGCCAGAGAAAGTCCACCATCTGACATTGACATTGAAACAGAAGACTGGCCGGGCCCATTTTCAACTGCAATGAAAATTATTAGGGATCGTCAGATGAATGCAAGTGTGCAACAGCAGAATTCTTCTTTAGACAGAAGGGGAGTTGCATCAGTTGTATGGATACCCAAAAAAGATCAAAAGCGTAATCTTCAGAAGCAGTTAGTTCCCTCATTGCAGGATCTGTGCCTGACAATTCTTGTAAAAAATGCAGATGCAATCACTTCACTTGACTGCGTTCCTGATGTTCTGAGGCATAGGCTTTCTCAATTGCTTTGTGATTCTCGGAGAATGGATAATCATTTCCTTGGCCTCCTTGTACAGGGCTTTCCTGCTGAGATTCATCTTAGTGACTGTTCGTGGTTATCTGAAGAAATATTCACCAAGACATTTGAAGCATGTGATATTAGCAATTTGGTGGTACGACTATTGCTTGTTTGATGATGTTTTGCTGTTGTCATTTTATTGCAGTACAAGTCTTTTTATCACCTTGAGATGTATTATGCATGTTGCTAAGTTTTTGCCTAGCTGCATATTCTAGTCTGATTAGATATTTATGCTTTTACTATATTTAAGGCATGACCTCTGAATTACTTGTTTTTGGGGCATGTTTATTGAGTACCAACCACATATATTGGAATAATCAAATGCTATGTGCATTCTTTTGGATATTGCCTGTTTAGCGGTTTTGCATGTAACAGTTCAGGCTGATTGTTTTGTTAACAAGTGCTGAAATTTCTTTTAAGAGCTACTGGAGAACTGTATAGGCATTTGCATGTAAAAATTTTTATTTCTCTTCTCTAATTGATCTTGAAACATCTGAACCATATTCCTTTGCAATCAGGTGCTACAGCTTGATCAGTGTGGAAGATGTTTGGCAGATTATGTTCTATTTGGTACGTTAGCTTGTGCTCCAAATTGCCTGCCTTCATTGACTACCATATCATTGAGGGCTGCATATCGTCTTTCTGATGTTGGGCTAAGTGCACTGGTTTCCTCTGCACCTTCACTTAGATCTATCAATCTCAGCCAATGTTCCCTTCTCACTTCTGATAGCATTTCCTGTTTGGCCACTTCACTGGGATCAGTTTTGAGGGAACTATATCTAGATGACTGCCAAGGGGTTGATGCCATGCTTATTTTGTCGGCTTTGTTAAAGTTTGAACACTTGGAAGTCTTGTCATTGGCTGGCGTAGAGACTGTTTGTGATGATTTTCTCAGTAAATTTGTAAGGGAAAGAGGTCACAGGCTGAAGGAACTTGTTTTGGCAGAGTGTGTGTGGGTATTCTGAATGGGCTGCTTTTTGAGCTTTGAATTATAAAACAATTTTTATTTAGCTTGTGAATCCTGTTTGTTTTGTCATTGGTGCAGGAAATTGACAGATTCTTCTTTTAGAGTTATCGCTGAATACTGTTCAGAATTACGTGCGGTTGACCTGTCTAACTTGTGCAAGTTAACAGACACTGCAATAGGGTACCTTGCAAATGGCTGTCGAGCAATTCAAACTCTTAAACTCTGCCGCAACACATTCAGGTTTAGTGAATTTTTTCTTTTCCTAACACTATTTGAGAAAGTAATGTAATAATAAGAGTATAAAACCGTCATATGAAGTATATAAAGATAAAGATCACTCAAGAGATGTCCATTTAAAATCCATATACATAAGGAATTAGGGATGGATGCTTACTCCTAAAGCCATGTGAAACAATATTTCCTGTTCAATAGTCTACAAAACTTTCTTCATGTCCTCAAAAGTCCTCCTGTATGTTCATTTCCATGAAACTCATAAGTGGCTTCTAGAGCACATCTCCAAGCTTTTCTATTTAGCTTGCCTTCAGCAACGTGTTAAGTGCCTCTTCTTGATGAAGCCCAGAGATGCCCAATGATCTTCAGAACAAGGCTCCTGCATTTGTATCGCAGTTTTGTGGTGCAGTGTGAGAGGATCTCTGTATTCACATTGACTTGTTATAGTCTTGCATTTCCTATGTAGAGTTTCAGTTGACATCCAACAGTATAATTTTTCTATGATGTTGTGGCAGTGATGAAGCTGTTGCTGCATATCTTGAGACCTCTGGAGATGCATTGAGAGAACTTTCACTAAGTAATATTAAACAGGTACTAAACTGTCGTTAAATAAATTATTTGCTTCTATCTCCCATCTCTCTCCTTTTGTGCATCTTGGCACTCAAGGATGTGTGGTCTCACCAAATTGGCTTGAGAATATTATCTTGGGAGCCTGCCTGCTTGTTTTATCCATTACACATCTGCTAAATATGTATTTGATATTTTTTGAACTGGTCAGATATGGGGGGTGTCTTCTCTTGGAGCCTGGTTTAGCTTCATTTATATTTGGCTTTCCATGTTGTGCTTGACTTGGGCCTTTCTGATAACTTCTAGGTTGCTCAGTATACTGCTGTATCACTTGCCAGACTCTCGAGAAACCTTCATTATTTGGATTTATCCTGGTGTCGCAATTTGACTAATGAAGCCCTTGGGTTGATTGTGGATGGCTGCTTGTCTCTGAAAGTACTCAAACTGTTTGGTTGTACTCAGGTACAACATGATTATTAAATAAACACTTGGATCTTGCAGTAGAAGTTAGACTTTGTCTTTTCAAGATTGCCCATTCCCCCTTTTGAGTTGTATATGGTTAGCCCTGTCAATTGACTTGCATTTTGCAGTAGAAAGGAAGAAGAAGCAAAAACAGTACATATCCTCCGGTTCCCAATATTTCCTTTTGAAATTCATGGACAAGTTTCTGAATCTTGTTGGATATTCAAAATTTTCTCCCTGACCTCAGTCTTGTTTTCCCAAAAAATGAGAAATAAAGAAAATGAAAACTACTAAAATGTGGAGTCTGCTCAGAACTTCAAAAAGAATTTACTTCTAGAGCAAAATGAGCTCATGTATCCTGCACTGGTGATCAGCTAACGTGAGTTCGTATGGTTGTGTTTAGTTTGTGTAAACAAAAGTTTGAGTTGCTAAAGGAGAAAAATCTGATTCTAGTGGCCAGTATGTATGAATTTATATATGAAGGAGATTCATATATAATTTAGTTTTGCTGTGTGACCATTTGGGGAATTCAGCATGACAGCTGGGACTTAGATCTTGTCCCCTGTTTCTGTGCAATGTTTTTGGCATCTGGAAACCAGCTAATGAGGATATTGTTTTGATGCTTCATAGGAAATTGTATTATTCTTGGAACCAGTAAGGAAGCATGAACTCTCTCTCTCTCTCTCTCTCACACACACACACACGCTCACACTCACTCACAAACATGATATAAGATAGCATTAACTATTGCGGTATTGCAGTTTTCACTTTATTTGAAATGATGTCATGCTTATAATATATCCGCCCACGCCCATGGCCCCGCCCCCCTCGTTTCCACCCTCTTGTTCTCTCACTGTACATATTTAATTTTTTCCTTATCTATAAATATTCAACTGAATTTTTCTTAAGGGCATGCATAATTTTGTTGCTTATGTCATGGAGCATTTTCACAGATTACAGACGTATTTTTGTTGGGCCACTGTAATCCAGAAGTACAAATAATTGGATTGAAGATGAACCCCATACTGGAACATCTCAAGGTGCCTGATCTTCTATAAGGACCACTGCATTATTCATCTCTCTCTTCTACATTTTGATCCTGGTTTAACTTGTTCAAAACCTGAAGGTGAATTTCCTAGTTTCAGCTCCCAATTTTGATGTGCCTTCTTGGTCATACCCTATATGATCTTATGATTGTAATGAAGATGATTTTTGTGGTGTTATCAGGGGATGAATCTTTCTTCAGGTATTGACAAGTCTTAGGTTGCTAATTTTTTGGCCATTTGGGTTATTATGTGGCTTGTCATGCATGCCTGTTTTGTAATGAAAGCCTCGACATTTGTATACATTTAGTAGGTGTCTTATGCTTACGTCTGAACAATTTACCTTGTTAATTCCCAAACAAGGGAAAACATCGCATTTCCTTCTTTCTCCAGATCCTATCTGAACTAGTGCGTTGAGTTCCTAAATCCAGGGGCACCAGATCCATTGCCACGCTTGTTTATTGTTAGTCTACTTAAGAAGTTCCTTCTCCTAAAATGGGTGTTACGGGACCTTTGCATTTTGTTAGAAACAAAGTGCAATTTAAGTAAACTGATAACTCGAAGGAAGAGGACAAGGCCCGAAAATTGGAATGTCAACATAAAATGGCTTCTTTTCCTGATGAAAAGTTGGACCGGCAATGATTCACATTCAATGTTATTTTCTTTTTCAGGTTGCTATCTCTGTTCACTTTAAGAGTCTTGAACGCTTTTTTAGTGCTGCTTAATCCAATTAGGCACGTTTTGACTTCTGGATGCATACTAATTGACCTCAAGCACATGAATGATTTCATCTTGTTTAAAAACTTTGTTATTTTCACAAGATTCTACTCTAATCAGTCCTTTGTACAATACGCCCGTCTACATATGTTATACTTCACATCAGCCTTGATTGATTTTTATAGCCATTTGGCGTCTGTGGGCCACCTCTCTATATAGTCAAGTCATCCCCACATAACATTAATTTATGAAATCAAATTTATTGGTTTTTGATGGGGGGCACAAGCATCTTGCAGCATTATTGAATGACATATTTCAGATGAGCTATGATGCTGGTAATATGATGTTGCACATCCATCACTATTTGAAATTGAAAATAAATCTAAGGTCCATT
Organism: Mitragyna speciosa; assembly: GCA_024721245.1. Lineage (NCBI taxonomy): Eukaryota > Viridiplantae > Streptophyta > Magnoliopsida > Gentianales > Rubiaceae > Mitragyna > Mitragyna speciosa. The sequence continues at coordinate 24,146,831 of CM045556.1, read as the reverse complement.
ATTTAGTATTCTTGTTGTTCCATTTTGATAAGTTTACAGATTTTTTTACACAGTTTAAAAAAAGTAAATTAACTTTATTAAAAGAATGAATTAACCTATGATGTTTTTAAAATATATTTATATTTATCATTAAACATTTGCATTAAATATAAATAGAAAATTATACCATAAGTTAAATTAATTTCATTTGATATTTGAATGCACAATTTACTATGCACTTTCACTTATAACAAAGTAATTAAATAAGAATATTTTAGAGAAGTTAAAAATTAATTACATTCTTAAATTGGAAAGTGGATTATAATTTGGGACGGATGGAAAAAAAAAAAAAACAAGCTTATCAAAATGGGACGGGGGGAGTATTTTGCTAGTAGATTATTGATTTCTTTGCAGTATCCATCCTCTAATTTGAAATTAACACTTCTTTACTGGTGGCTATTTGTCATGGTAGCTTGACAAGTTAATTACGGATTATTAATAATGTCGGGAAGCAATAGTTTGATTGTAAAAGGAGACGAATAATTGTCATATTTAGATCTCTAAATATTGATCTATGGCTGGGAGGTAGGTGGTCTACATCAAAGCCTCAAACTCAACATGTGGGTGCGCTCTACCGACATGGATTTGGGAAGATGCCAACTTCCAGTTAGTGTATGTTGCGCAGACAGGAAGAGTTCAACAGGAAAAATACAAGAAAAATAAAGCACACAACAATGTGCATGTGTCAGTCAATGTAATCTACGTTTACGAATAGAAATAAAACTCTAATTCTTTTAGAAAATTGATACAAAGTATATTATAAGACCCTGTAACATTATATTTTTAAAATTGGAATAATACATTGTAAAATCTTATAGTCATATATTTATATAACCCATCGGCTCTCACCCTTTGCTTCCACTATAGATTTCAATGTGCGCGCGCACGCATAAAGTCGAGCTCTCAAAATTTCGAATCGGTCATAATTTGAGTCACATTACAAAATTCAAGACATTCAATGGTATATCACCATGTAATTTTCTCTCATTATTGTGTACATACGTTCTTTTATCCTTTTCTTTTTCAACATTCAAGTGGCTAGCATATGTCTGAATTATATGATGAATTAGCAACAAAATACCAAAAAAGAAAAAAGAAAAAAAAAAGGAAAATTGCTCAAGCGCAGATTGGTATGAAGAAAAATATTATGCAATTCTCGAAGGCAGTCTCCGTATCACAAGCTCACAACCAACTCCAATGCCAATATAGTAAGCCACCCCCTAGTGACTACGATTGCCATCACCAAAAGCAAAAGATACGCCTTTTAACCGAAAAACAACATCTTCACCTTATATCGTACTAGTAGGAATCTTACACTACTCTTTTTCAGACTTCCAAATCAGTTTTAACCCATTGCCCATGCTTGTTCTTCACCTTCTCATCCAATTCTTTAGATTTAACCTCAGCCAATTTTGCTGCATCCGCAATGGACTCCTCCTGCACCTTAGCAATCCTCATACACCTCTTTTTTTCCATTGCCTCTCTATCAGCTTCCAATCCTTTGTACTCTCTAATCCAACAGCTATGGACGGCACAAGTCAACATTAACACTCCCAATTGCATCACAAAAATTGCCATCAAAACCCCACATTCCAGCCTTATCAAAAGTTTTGCTTCTCTTGGATCCCTTGGTGATTTTAGCATGGAAAGAGTCGATTTCTCCTTCGTAAACAGAGCTAGAATTGCGAGTATTTGACCGGTTGATGAGGCGAGAAGAAGGGAAACATGGGTTATGAAGCAAAAATGAGTGAGTTGAGAGCAGAAGCCTATGAAAGAGGAGCAAAGGGAGATGCAAGATACCATCAAAAATGCCCAACCAAGAGAAGTTGGTAGGCGTTTTGAGGAAAATTATGGGACCAAAAGAGGCTGCAGAGAGGATGAAGATAATGAAATTCAGGAATGAGAGAAGGATATTTAGGAAAGAACATGAGCTTCTTCTGAGCTTGGTGGAAGCCATTATTAATCTCAACCAGAATCAAAGTCTGATGTTATTGAGCAAGACAGTGCTTTTCTGTTGATGTTCAAGGTTATGCAAGAAGAAGCAGGGTGGTTTTTGAACTTTTATAGGAGGCAAATAAAATGGCCGTTGTACGAAAGGCCCAAATGCACAACGGCTAGATTGGATGGACCCTCTGTAAACCTCGAGTGAATCATCAGCTTCATACGTTATGATTTTTTTTTCAAAGAGTTTGCTTACTGAGAGATCCCAGTGGACTTCTGAACTTTTGAATGGTTACATACAACAGCTAAATTGCGTTGATTGCAAAATTGAGATCTCAATATCGAGTTGTTTATATTTACTTATATCCTATTAATTCTAAACTTGAGGTAGTAATGTCAAGTTGTTTATGTTAGTCTATACTTCCATAGTGGTACCACTAGGTAAGGGAGATTTATTTCCTTCCTTGGATGGATTGATCAAAATTGAGTTGTTTCATATTAGATAAGCTATAAATGCATGTCAATTGTACTATTTGCGAAGAGAGAATTTATTTTTTTCCCGTGATGAATGTAGCAAATGAATTAGTTAAGAATCTTTCCTCAACTTAATCTGTTAAAACCAAAATAATTTGGCTTTGCAGTTTTGTTTCCCTTCTCTAATTTGGGCAACAGGGTTGAATTCTTTTTTTCCTTTTGTGTGTATGTGTATGTGTGTGCGTGTTTTTTTTTTTTTTTGGGGGGGGGGGGGGGGGGGGTTCTTTCACTAAATAAAAATGCATAATTTACCAATAAGAAAGAATTGTTGGCGATGGTTCCACATTTCTAATTTTAGGTTTGCAATTTAAGATTAATTACTAAATTTGTTCGACCACACATTGCTATCTCAACTTCTGATAAAAAGGAGCTCTGGTAACTGACTACTTAAACAAGCCTACCACCGGAAGAGAATTATAATTTCATTCAGTGTTCGGCTAAAAGATCAGATTCTTCGGAGAAATGCAGTTCTGCTGATTTTACCTACAAATTGAATCATGTGTTAACCAGAATTTGAAAGAAAAACAGAGAAACGAAAATGAAGAATACAATTTACGTGTAATACATATTTTCCACGTCATGCAGTTAACGAGCTAAAGGTTCACATATTGTTTAATCACACAGGATCTTTCGTACTATTTTTTTCCAATGCCAATTGAGTGCCACTCTTAAAACAAATTCTTACCGAGAGAGAAGCTCTTTTATTTTGAAATCAAATCATGTGATAAAATTCTAATATTCTTAAAACAAAATCTTACTGAGAAAGAAGCTCTTTTATTTTGAAATCAATCATGTGATAAAATTCTAATATTATGTTGTTTGGAGGGTGACACTCAATTAGCATTGGAAAGAGTGGCACAGGATGCCATGTGATCGTTTAATACTTGCTAGTCTCTCAAGATTATTTACAAGCATCAACAAATAATAGCCTCGTTACTTCATCTATTCGTTAAGAGGGCAGAACTAGACCATTGAAAGGAAAAGAGAAGTGCATAACCGATGCCTGAATTATGTACCATTTGATTACAATAACTCATTTACGAATATTAATCTCCTAATATCAGCAGAGTAAGTTAAATAGTGTCCCACTGGCTGACAAATACATTACAGATGATCAATGATCATCTTGTCTTCATCATTTGTGCTGTTACACCTGACAATCCATTTCTTCCCAGATGATACTTATTCAAGTATGTGGTAGAAGGCATAACGAAGGAGTTGAATTAATGGCAGAATAGAACTCTTCCAACATATTACTACAGCCTGATTACCATCTGCCATGAAAGAGTGAATGCCAGATATTTGAAGACATCCAAAGTGCAGCAAGCTCATAATCTTGCTGTTGCTTTAACTGCTATGTAGTTGATTTTGTTTATATTAATATATCATGTTGTTGTTTCAACAAAAAAAAAAAAAAAAGACATCAGAATGGAATTGTCGAAGTGCATTTTTGTCAATCAAGACTTTCGAGGCAAAATGCTCCATCATACAAGATGGAATTGCATACTTTAGTGCTCCCTTCTCAAACAAGTCATCAGAATATTCTGATAGAAAAAACCTCTCTTTAAGAAAAACTAGAAGGGAGACCAGGCCACATTAAATTTACTTGATTTCTCAACAATATTTTCATCAGCAGCATGCAAGCTACTTTAGCTGGTTTAAGTTTATATAAATTTCATTGCAGAGATGCTTGAGATTTTCAATTGGAGAGAAGATATTTGGGGTTTGGGGGGTGCCGGGGTGTAGAGGACAGGAATAGCAATTAAAACAATAACTGGTGTATACACGAAGGAAACAGTTGCTACGAGCTCTGCTTCTTATGTGTCCAATCTTCTACGAGCTCTGCTACAAGAAACACATGAACCTACTATCATGTGGTATGCGTAAAAATGGCCTCAATTCTATCAAGTGATGCTTGTAATCGTCCAGAATTCATGTTAAACAATGGTTCACCAGTTCCCACGGCCCTGTAAAAGAACATTACCCAATATCCACTTAGACAAGTTAAAAAGCAAAATTAAATAATTTCAGACAATTTACTGTCACTGAGCAAAATTGCTGCTTCTCTCAAACACAAAATGTGCAAATTATATTCGTCATGACACATAAAGATATTTCAGCCCACTAATTTCTTCAGTAAAAGCAAAAAGGAAGTAGTTAACTTGCCCTGTGATTTCTGGAAAAACATAATCTGCTCTCCACCCAAAACGGAAATCAATGCCAGGGCATAAGCCAAGTGTTGTTTTATTCTGAATCCTAGACACACCATCACCACCCAAACATGTAGTAAGCTTCCACTTCCAACCAGTGGCATGCAACTTAAAGCTATGGCCTATTCCTACCTGCATCATATGAACAGTTATTGACATGAAAACTTTTGCACATCTTTGCTGGAAAGTAGCCAAGAAATGTAGGAAAGAAATCAACTATAGCATCAACCTGAAGATTTAAGAATTTTGTTATTGGGATCTTCTTAGAAAGAAGCCGCACATCATGATGCAAAGGCTCGTAAATAAACTTCCATCTGCGATCATGAGCTAAAGGTTTTAACACTAGCTTTGCCTGGTACTCATTGATTGGAGCATTGTAGAACTGAGGTCAAAATGAGAACTCAAATTACTAAGAGCCAGAATGGCAGGTGTATCGTAGTTAAAACCAGAAGCAGCAAGATTCAGCCAAGTTATACTATCACATTCTCAATACATAGACCAAAAAGTCAAGCTCCCACTGAGATGCACATTACCAAAATTCAACAATTAAGAATCAGCTTGCAAAAATGATCAGTATCATCTACTATCCCTCTTCACAGAAGGATGTCACAACCAGGCATCAAAATGATTGCTTCGTGCATACAAAATCTCCAACATTCTGGTTTGCACTAAAGTAGCTTAAGTAGTCCTCAAGGAGAGTTTTGGAAGACAAATGAAATCTCCATCAGACATTACCACGTGAAGTTCCTACCATAGTCCACATATAGTAATTACAGTTGATATTCCAAAAGAAACAACCTAGAACCCTAAAGGCTAAAAATAATATGCATGTCCTGAAAGGATGCCAGTTATAGCTAAGCTAAATAGTCAAGATATCTAAACTCAAATGCCTTGGTTTGGCTTTCAATCTAATCCTGGGACTAAGTGCATGAACACCCAAAACGTACATACCAAGGGCAAAATAAACACAAACAAACAAAGCCTTAGACATCCAATGCCGTCAAGAATGGAAATTGTAACATGTCCTCCATGAATAAGGTATGCCAGCCATTTCAAAAACTAAATTTGACAATCCAACCCGATCTTAATATTTTTGCACTGCTCCTCTCAATGGAATTTTAGATTAAAAAGAGAGTTCAATTAAATAACGGATAAAGCTCTTAACAACTTTGCCATTCAGGATTGCCCACCTCAACTAACAATATTATGCTCAAAAACACCTATTAAAAAGAATAACGACTAGCATAGAGCACCATTAGAGGAGATAAGACCAAACAAGGCCATCCATAATAGACGTTTTCTAAGGTATACCAAAATGTATTCCCCAAAAGCCTAGCCATTAAGGTACCACTTGTTTAAACAATCTAAGCACTTGATCACAGTAGAAAAAATTTCCCAACTTCAAAAGTAGTTCAAATAGTAGGTCAAACGTAAAAATCAAATCTTTTTTAGCACCTTCATCAACCTAAACTTTATAAATCACAAGAAATCGTTTACATCAACAAGCCAAGCATTAGCGGCAATATAAACATTACATACAATTTGTAATGCCTAAAACAAGTCTGAATCAATTGATTGATTCCATCTCAGCATATAGAATTAGAAGCAACAGAAGAAATAAACAATAGTAATACCTCCAAGTTGACACCAACGCGAAACCCTTCGATTTCTTTCCTGAACTTGACAAACAACTCTGAAGGGATCAAATTGACGTTGTAAAGCTCCTCCCATGATGTGGGCTCTTCTCCATTTGAGCCCGTCTCCATTTTCAACCCCAAGAATTCAAATTAAACAACAAAACTATTACAGCCAAAAAAATTCCATTAAGAATAATGCAACAACAAATTCAACGGAAAAGAAAAAGAAAATTATAAAGAACTTAAAAATTACTAATCTCAACTTTATTACAGTACCTTTTTCTTTTTTCCCCCTTCAAACTGCCTATAAACAAATTATTAGCCCACAAAGAAAACATTTGATGAATTATAGCATGGGGGTGAGTTTTTTTTTCCTTGTTTGGATTCAGTAGAAGCGAAGAGCTTGGACTTTTTCCGAGGAGGGGCACCTCTACTGAAGCCGTGCCTAGTATTCATTAAATCGTTTTCTAGATAGCGCTTTTGGAGAAGAAGGGGAGCCGGTTCCATACTTGGGCCTTTTAGTTTGGCCCGCTCTAGAGAGGGCAATAAGTTCCAGAACCCAATTTGTTATTTGGATGGGATGGATATAAAAAATATAGGATTGGGCCTAATTAGAAGAACATCAACAATACCCATACAAATAGGGGAATAAATAAAATTTACTTGGGAACTCTCATGATTTTGATAGCCCATTATTTAAATAATTCAAAATTACAAGTATGCCTTATGATTTGTTTATTTTGATATAAAAAATTACTATTGAATAACTTTTTTTTTGACAATTTGGGAAAGGGGGAAGGAAACCTACCTACTCAACCCAAATTGAATATTTAAATGGTATCAAAATGAGTCCACCCCATATTGATCTAATTACTAATATGGAATGTTTGAGCATAACTCATATTTCACCATTGTAATTAAATCCGGTCAATTTGCCATCTCTAGCCTGCTCATTTCTTCTTGTAAAGATTGAAATCTCCCTGAATTTAAAAAAACAAAAAAAAAATTTATCTTCATTCAATAACTTTCCTCTGGCTATATATTATGTGTTATTTAATTCACTTTTTCTATTAGAAATTACTTCGCTAAATATCCTTGAATTCTCATCTTTCTATTTTATCTTTTAAATTTTTCCCCAACTGTAATCCACACTAAAAAGTAAAACTCAATTTACCATCTCATCAAATTAAAGACAAATATTGGTAAGTAAGAAATTTTAGATTAACAGTATGACCAGAAATTTTCATATGTGTTGCGAAAAGAAAAAATTCACTCCGAAATATGTATACTTTTTTAGTGGTTACATTATGAGTTTGATCATCAGTTTTGCATAATTCCAAAATATTAGTATAATTAAGTCATGAAAAAGATTTTAGAGTTTTTTATGGATCAAAGGTTGCTTCAATTTTAAAGGGACATGAACTCAAAGGGTAAATCAGATTTGGATATAAAATTTTGTTTTCGGGAGCAGTGATATATGATTGAAACTTAACTCACGTTGTATATAACCAGCTCAAGAATTTAGTTGTTTGTACTTTTAAAACATGAACTGGAATGCTGGTTGTTTTGTACTAAATAAAATGATTTTCAATATAGAGCTAGTTGTTAGGGGGACCTATAATTAGGACTATTGCCTAAGCAATTTTGAGACATAATTGTCTTGTAAGCTGCACATGCTTACATGTACAATCAATACAATAATTTTGTGAACCTATTTGTTCCACTTTGTAATGACCTTAATCTTTTAATTGGTTACAAGTGTGAGTTACATGTCTAATTATAATTTCGAAAGTTCAAATTTGCAAACATGGACGAAATTCAAATGAATTGTAAACCATAAATTTAAGTAGGGATAATTTCACATACCTCTACTGAGGTTTGTCATAATTACACTTACCTCCCCTCAGGTTTTGAAAATTACACTTATATCCCCTGTGTTTATATTTTTCATAACAAAACAAGTCCATTTTGATAATGTAACCCAAAAATACAAACCAAACACCTCAAAATATGCTTAATTACTTTTGGAAAAGATAAATAAATATTAGAAATTAATTATTAGTCATAAAAATGTCAAACGTATTTATATTTTTACATCAAATTTTTAATCTCTATAAAAAATTACTTCTTCAAAAACTCAGTTATCTGACTAATCTAAATCAATTTACTTTATCTATTAAAATTTTACAAACAAATATATTAATAAGAAAGAAATGACCAATTTAAAAGCAATTAAGCATATTTTGAGGTGTTTGGTTAGTGTTTTTGGATTATATTATTAAAATGGACTTGTTCTGTTATGTAAAATATAAACACATGGGGTGTAAGTGTAATTTTTAAAACCTGAGGGGAGGTACATGTAATTATGACAAACTTCAAAGGAGGTATGTGAAATTATCCCATTTAAGTAACCAGAATTCATGAATTTGTTAAAAATAATTAATTCTCGCACTGGTAAAAACTGAACAAGGAGAGCTAGAATATACGTGCAAGAAGACCATTTTTACATTTTTTTTTTTCAAAATATTGCAGCTTTCTTGAGAGAGAGATTAAAAACATGGAGGGGGCATGAACCTAACCTCCAGTTAAAGCAAAAATGCAATGATAGCATGCTTGACATATATCCCTCTGTAAGGCACGTGTTGTCTGTCAAGCAAAACAAGACCATTAATTGGCGAAGGCAACCTATTTGTGTTAAATGAAGTACTTGAAGAACTAACTAGTCTAGAAAGAGCATCAGCAACAGAATTTGCTTGGCGGAAGATATGAGATACAGTGAAATCCCCTCCCAGAATGTAAGATTTTATCTGAGCAGTTTGGGAATCAATCCTCCAAGGTGGCGTACCACTTGTGAGAGCATGAACCAAAGATTGTGAATTTGTCTCAACAAGAACATGATTGCAGCCAATGGAAGCACAAAGTTTGATACCTTCCAACGTCGCATTGGCTTCAGCTTCCATGTTCGTACAAATACCATATAAAGATGAAAAAACTTGCAAAACATCTCCAAGATAGTTGCGGATGACACCACCACCTCCCGAGGGACCAGGGTTACCTAATGATGATCCATCAACGTTGAGCTTAAGATACTAGTCAGGAGGCTTTTCCCAAAAGATTTTGATGAGTTTTTTCTTTTTGGGCTTGAGAAGCAGAGGCAAAATTTCCCGAGAGAAAAGATAGTCCTCCATATCCAGGGCAAGGAAGGGATGAGCCAGTGCTATATTGGATAATAATGCCCATATTTGCTGAGTAACATGATGCGTAGTAACAAGGATGCTGTCATTCATCCATCTGTTACGAGCCTTCCAAATTTCCCAACACATGAGCGAGGGTATAATTTGAATGAGCTTTCCTGTAGTAGAGGTAGAGATATTGCACCACCATGTTTGAAGCATGCCATGGATATCCAAATTTGGAGATAGAGGGACGTGGAAAATGCAGGCAAATTGTCTCCAAATATGTTGAGCAAAAATACAAGCAGAAAAAAAATGATTTGAGTTCGTCTGCATGTTCACAAAATGGACATTTAGATGGCAAGTTGAAACCAAAATCAAGGAGTTTGTCCGGGAAAGGACGGGTAGTATTTAGAAGGCGCCACATGAATATAGAGAGATCTTAGTTGGTAAATGAGAGTCCCAAATCATTTTCCTAGATACCCGAACTGCCTTCTTGTTTCGGATGAGTTCATAAGCTGAAGATAGACTGAACTCACCATTGGGTAATGGTTGCCAGATGATTTTGTCCCTCCCATTAGTAAGATAAAAGTTGCTGCCCAATATGAGTACCACCCATTTTTACATGAGACAACTTTCAAAATGATCATCAACAATCAAACAATCGCCAGAAAACTAAACCTACTACAATTTCCTCATCTTAAAATGTTAGTAAAGGGGACTTGTTCAAAAGATTGAAAATTAAAATAAATGCTTTCCGTTATTGATGAACAAATCACATTTACTTCATGCATCCAGGTGCAAATAATACAGTCCAATCTGGGTTGGGAGGACTTAATATAAAGGCCAAAGGATGCCAGCACATGTTGGCAGAAAACGACACCGTGCTAACCACTGAAACTTTAATTTGATGCAAAAACCGTTGAGCTTCCATTCACTCTTGCTTCCTTTTCTCCCCTCCTCTCTCTCTCTCTCTCTCTCTCTCTCTCTCTCTCTCTCTCTCCGTTGTTTCTTTTTTTTTTTTTTTTTTTTGTGCATTTTGTTGTTTTGGTCTTTTCCACTTTACTTTAGAGGATTTACATGCACATTGTTGTCGGTTTGCATATAAACTGCCAACTATTTGACTAAAACATTAAGGTGTGTTCACATGGGAAAGAACATTTAAGGTGTGTTCACATGGGAAAGCCTTGAGGCATATCTTCTGAAGCGTGGCGCTGGCCACTTTGGACTCCATCAAGTCATCATCACTCCAGCGCGAAGGCTGGTGTTTTGCTTTTAAACAAGTTCTATTAAATGTACTTCATTTTATCAATCTAGTAGCAATGTAGATATATGATCTGCAGTCAAATATCGGATATTCATAATTGAGAAGACTGCTTTTTATTGCAGCATGAAAGGAAAGCTTTAAACATCAGTAGTACCGTATTCTAGCTTCCATTACTGGACTAAATTGACAACAACTTCGAAACTGAAACCGAGTCTCTGTTGCGAAAATATGGTAGGAGGACTAACAGACTTCCATAGACGAAAGGACGCTAAAACACCAGAAAAGAGGACCCGACAAAGACTAGCAGATCCTACGGCAGGCGGGTGAAGGAACTCCTGCGTTTTGGCACAAATTTGCGCATCCAGAGATGCTTCCCATTGATGGTAAATTTAGCCTTTGTAACACCATTGAGGATCAAGTCTATGATCGAAGGCTTAGTGAACACAACTCGAGCATAAAGTGCTTGCTCATCAGACCTCACCGGTTGCATGTGGAAGGCCTCTATGCAATTTCCGAAAAGCCTAGTGAAGAACTCCCTGACTTCAGATTCTGCAACGGGATAACCCCTTGAAAATGTAATAAACATGGTCCTGTCCTCTTGTGATGCCCCATTAGCAAGACTGCTGCCTGTGGATGCTTCACCTACAAAGCCCAAGTTAGAGAAGCTGTTAGCCAAGGACTCATATGCGTTATGCTTCCTAATGGCACCCTCTATGACATCCTGTAAAGCCATTGCACAGATTTCAGTTACAATCTTTCGAAGTTCTTTCACCACACTGGCCCGATTCTCATGAAAATACTGGAGAGAGATGCTCTTTTTGACAAGTTTAGAAGTCAGTGGGATTTCACCCACTGCAGCTGAAAACACAAATTCAGGGTCATTAATGCATTTGATGCACGTTAAAGCCTCATCAGCATATTTACTTATCAACATAGGGGGCATAGACAAGATCGTGAATACAAAATTCTTGAAACCTAGTCGCTCCATCCAAAGCCACAAGGCCATAATTTGCACAGATTCATAAGGATCCCGCCAGAGCTTAACAGCAAGGACACAGTAAAGTGCTCTGTCCATTGCATGGAAAGTACCATATTCATTGAGAGTAACAGGCAAAAGTTTAGGATCCATGCCAAAACCTGTTCACACCAGCATTTACATTATAAAATCATCAGAATCAAGTTACAAAACCTTAAAAAGAAACAGCACAAAATAATTTTTTGCACCGTGTAAACAACAATAATCATAGATTTTGGCCAAGAATTTGCATTCTAATAGACTGACTAACTTTGCTGAATCCAACCATTTTTGGTACAGCACAGACAGACATAGAGACTCAGAAACACCAAAAGTGCGGTCAACTGGAAGCAAAACCTTATTACTTAACATAGCCAATCAATCTATGCTGAAGTAACTAGCATATGAATTTGGTGCCTGGTCCTTGAACCAGAAAGGCATATGGAAGAGAGGACAATCGTGGAAAGCAGATTTCCATGATATGTCGTCCACCAATTCTTCCTAACAACTAGCTATCACATTCCAGGATCAAGTAAAATATTGAACAATGATAAATCAGGGTAAATAAATCTGACTAGTGTAAAAGACGGGAAAAGAAACCTGAAGGGAACTTGTTCAGAAAATTGGTTTGCAACTCTGCTCTTTAACTTGGATCATTTATAGGCAGTTCAAGACTCTAAACAGTCAAAAGGTGCAAAGAAGTCTTGAATCCCTCACCAATGTCCCACAAACAACAAACTACAGTTAATATTTTCCAAGAGAAATCATCTTTGGTAGGTTGTATTTAATGTTTTGAAGATCGCCTTGACAATTGGACACATTCGAAAATTTTCTGTTTTAGTCATTTTCTGGCTTCGTGACACACGTCCAACATGAAAAAAGAAAGGTGAAAGAATAAAAAAACTCAGCAAGTTACCATTTAGTGAAGCTGTAAGGCATATTACCATGTCTGAGTTATTTATAATAGGTCAAAAACTGTTGTAACGCTTTCTACTCATCAATCCATTCAAGGTCCCTCCTACTATTTGCGGAACCAGTAGAAAGACAGCTATTTTCATCTGGTGACCAATGATCAGTAAACCAAGACATCTACATTTTGCATGCATTCTCACAAATTTCAATGATGTAGAGAAACCACTACATGTTAAAATACAGGGTACTGCTTGGCTAATTCTATGCATTCTTGCATTATTCATCCAACTAGCCTCACGTCATACCATAAAAGAGTTCTCAGATGATATAATTAGCCTCTAAGTTACTCAGCCTAGAGATCAGTCACAATTATGTGACTAGGTTTCCTACACAATACCTCATTATCTAATGTGATGCGCTCATACAACAAGAATGATCCAGTTACCAGCAGCTAAATCATAGTCAGATACATTGGCAGGGAACGCCTTTTGTTAGGCGAATCAAGTAAACGCGGTAGAAGGCCAAAATAAGCAATAAAATATAGTAATTTGTGGTCTTAATTTTAGGTCCGACAAAAAATTTTTCATCTCATTTCAACGATAAGTTACCTAGTTTTTAAACCTCTAAAAGAACATGTGTCTTGATCGAACACAATGATGACATATGATCCATATAACCAACCCCATATAGCGGGATAGGCTTAGATGTTGTTGTTTTGTTATTTGGAAAAAAAAAACCACTTTTGTATCAGGAACCCTGTCAACAGGACTAAGACTTCTGTTTTCTGTTTTTCCATCCATGAAATCCTACAGTTCACTTTTAAAGTGCAAATATGTCGCTATACGGCTAATTATTTGTATACGGATGCCTGTTTCTCTTTGAAATCCTACAAATACAGTCCTCAAACGCAAAGTCGAATTTTGTCGTTTATTTGCTCATAAATATCACGAATAAACTGTTATGAAGCTGCTTTACACGGTCCAATTTTTACAGTCCTGTTTTTAGAAACCTCGTAAATGAGGTCAAATAATGGTTATGAAGCTGCTTTAGACAAATAAATTGAACAAACACCTATTTTTAGAAATCTCGTAAATGAGGTCACAGTCTGCTAATAGTAACTTCTATGGTCCTCACAGTCCTATATATTTACAAAGGAATATGCAACCATGTCACCGTGCAATAAAATACAAGGAACCACGCTACATGGATAGAACATGAGCACTGCACTTGTTCCTTCTGATGAAATCACAAGTATCAAGCCTCTTTTGTTCAGTAATTAGTTCAGAAAACTGGAATCTCTTCCTTCAATTTCTTGTTCAGTAGTCAATTTAACTCCTTAGATATACGTGTTATAAAATATGGTACGTTCCTGTACTAAATACATTCACCTACTCCTCCAAAGTCAGGAACACCACATTTGTTTTTGACATAATATATTCAACAGATAAATATATGAAGATGTAGCTACTTGGTCAAATAACTATCTTTACATCTCTATCATAAGGAATAGACCAGTAAAAGTTGAAAGACAATGGCAAATAGCCTGATCAATGGCACAGCATTATGTTTTAGGAAGTTTATTCTGCCATATATGAGTGCCTTAAGGAACTATAAAGTCTTTATCATTAAGATAATACCAAAGAAAAGCTCAGCATGACCACTTCGGACTGAGTATCTTAACATGCTTAATTTAGCATTAGCATAAATGCATTCAAACAACTTCTTGATTTCAGATTTCCTAGTAATGTTCTTATAATATACCAAGCTACAACTTGAATTCCAGCATGAATGCATGATAACCATGTCATATAAAACTAGACAAACTAGTATGATGCTCAAATCGACATTGAAACTACTGAATCATTAAGCAGTTAACCACAGACTGCTTCAACAAGCTTCTCGCAAAAGCAGAATATAGTTTTATACCTTCTATCACAATCTTAAGCTGGAAGCCCATGATCATTTCTCAACTACTTCATAACAGGAAGACCAGCTGCACATCAATCATCATGGCAACAGTTCCTTCCAGCCGTTGTAGTTTCTTTTTCACTGGTTTTACTAGCAAGAAAATTTGAGACATATCTGGAGTTCAACAAAAATTTAGTGGTCAAACTACAGCCTCAAACCATCTCGCAGTATTTCTTAGGCAAATATGCACAGCTACTAGGCAGGGAAGAAAGCATTTACATAGACAGATGCATAATACAATTGTCAATGTTGATTACCATGAATAAAATCCAACTAAATACATCTGTCCTTCCTTTAGCAGCCACCAAGTTTTCTCCCTGCAAATGGGTAGAACATGGTTCAGCCAAGCAAGGTAAGACACACAGTCAAAAAACAACCATCCCAGAACTGAGTACAAGGAAACCAAAAAGGCACAACCATGAATCTTTCAATGTTTGTGTGAAAAGTCTTTCGATTCTTCATCGACACATATCTTGGGTAAGGATGAAATGCAAAAACAATGAAGCCTAACAAATAGCAAAAACAAGGCATTCATATATATAGCAAATCAATTGCTTGGAAAAAGGACAAAATGCTAAGATAATAGTGTATCGGTTACATCACAAAGCAGCCCAGAGGTTGGTACATCAATGACAATACGTACAAAGAGCTTACAAAGACTTCCACCTCCATGAACATCTATCTAAGTTTAGATTCATAGGGTGACAATGAAAAAAAAAAAAAAAAAAGGGAAGATCATAGACTCAAACTGTCTTATTTGTGTCTATTATCGACCATTATGCCAGAGATGCTTGGAGTTGCAGTTGCACCTTGCAAATCAGATAAAGAGAAGGACCGCCATGGAGAAAACTTCTCTCCTGGAGGTGATGACGAGTCATTGTAGAGTGATCTTCTTGCTTGCGGGGGCAAAGGAGGAAGACAAATGCCAGGAGATGGTGAATTTGAGTTGGAACTATCGCTGTTATTGTTGCTCTTGGCACAGCCCATAGACGCTGCAAGAGCCAATGAACTTCTAGAGCCTGCGGATCTCTTTGAAATGCCACCACTATGGCTTCGTCGAATGCCATCGCAATTATTTTCCCAGAAATTACTGTGAGCAATCAAGTTTTTGCGCTTCCTAGTGTAAGCATTTTCTGGCTTAACAATATCTTTCATGGATGAACAAGTTGCAGCATCTGACAAGCTGGTAAAAGACTTGGATTTACCGCAATAGAACTGAGATATGCTCCTCCTGAAACAAGCAAATTGCAGAGTCAGAAAGCTTTAGACAACCCAAAAAAATAACTCTCCATCAACTTTTAGGTGAGGAAAAAAGAGCTCGGCTCTAAATGCCTTGTGCTAATTGCCTCATATTGATATTGCTAACACAGATGTCTTCATAAGTATGCAACCAACAATGCTTCCAGCTGTTAATCTACTGCCAGTGTCTAGAAAACGTAACAGCTCTACAAACGTTCCCCTTCCCCCACACCCAAAACAGAACCACATACTCAAAGATCCAACAATGGAACACCTAGGATCTTGCAACCCAAAGTAATCCAATTAAATTTTTGTAATCTAAGATTCGAATGCAAACTCTATAACTCCTCCATTTTTACTAGCTTATATAGACTAAAAGAACACGAAAACAGTGGACAAAGCCTTAGAGAAAAGAAAGGGGGAAAAAAAGAAAGAGAAAAAAACACTGCCTATAAAACACTGCAACAGTAAAATATGTAACTACAACTGCCTATCTAAATAATCACAACTCAATCGCCATAATTCATAAATTCCCTCCTAAAGCTTCCAACTAATATGAATATAAACTCTCAAACTAAATTAATCAACTCCAATTTAACAACTTTTGCTACTAAATCAAAACCACTAATCGAATAATCCAAAAATATAGCCGTAAAATGCTAAAATTAAACTGCAATATATACAAAAAAGTAACGACACAACAATTAAAAAATATTTACATTGTTTTCACTAAAAAAAATATCTTGTGCTAAAATATACCCCGAAAATATGCAGTTAAATATTCAAACACACACACACACAGAGGCTAGTTGCACATACTTGATCGGCAAAACCTCCTCTAACGCCTCCAATCTATCCAAAGCTCCGCCTTTAAACTCGCTCTGCACCTCCTCACCGTCACCGCGCTCGCCCTCGGACTCCTCCTCATCACTATTCTTCCCAATCGAAGAAGTCGACGACGACGTCGAAGAATCCACACCCCGATCCTCCCCCTCCTCCACGCCCACCTTCCTCCCCGCTCCAACTCCGCCGAACCCGCCACCTAACTCCGACAACTGATTTCCATTCTCAAATACTGAAAAAGCCATCATTTCCTGTCCGCCAAATCTTGACCGTCCGATCAAATGATAATCATGATGATGATCAAGACAATAATCATTATCATTATTGATGTTATTATTAGCAGTTGTAGCACTAGTGGTAGTGTTATTATTACTCCTCTCCGCCGCGATTGACATCGCTGCTTAGATTTACAGACAGCAGCAGGAGGAAGTTATAGATACAGAATTTTTTTTTGTGTGTGTGTGTGTGTGTGTGTGTGTGTGTATGAAGATGCAAAAAAATCAAAATAAAAAAATAATTAAGAGAGTTGGGGGCGGGGGGAGCGAAAGATGATGAGAAATGGAATAAGTAAAATACTAATCAGAGAAAATAAATATATAAATAAAGAGAGGTGACAAGGACAGCCTTATCTTTATCCATCATCCATCCGGACACAGTAATTAGTACTAATTGTCTTAAAAAATAAAATAAAATACTAATAATACTATGCAATTTGGATAATTAAATAATATTATCTGGAGAGATTCTTTGGTGTAGCGTCGGTGTAAAAGGTCCGCGATGCGGATCTTAGGAAAGGAGTGATCTTAGCCGTTGGTAGTTTCTCCACGGGTTTGGTTCTTGTTAGTTGGTTGGGGATTTATATGTCAGATAAATTAAAATAAATCAAAATTGAAGAGTTAATTGAAATAAAGATAGATAGATACCTGAGATTCGTATTTCCTTTCGATAATTGTGTTTTGATTGATTCTATATTATTATTAAAAACAATATGATGAGTTTGCTTGCCATAAAAATGGCTACTTCTACCGTGCTCAATATAAGTTTGCAAAGAGCAAGTAGAATTTTGACAATTCAGGTAGACTTGTCTATTTATAAATTAAATTAAAAATTTACGTAGATCCGTCCTTTTTATACTCATTTAATTATTAATTTTTTGTATGGTATAAAACTGATTCAATTTTGTATCATAGTCAAATCCAATAAAAATAGATAAGAGGGTAAAGGTACTTAAAAAGGTTTTTGTTATTCTATTCCCATTGGACACAAAATATACCTTGTATTAACGCCTGTGATATATGGTTTCAGTTTTGCATTTCGAGTAATACTTATTTTACATGGAGAAGCTGACTAGCTAATAATATTACACGGATAATGAGGATAAACGTGCTAGGTACATATTGATGTAAGAAGCACTTAGGTGTTTCAATTCAATTTTCACATGTCTCAATTACGTAAATGATTCTTCAAAAAAAAAATTAAAGATATATTAGTGTCATCTTCAATATACCATGATGTTAGTTTGAAAATCTTTGTTTGGATGGTTTTCTTTCTTTGTTATTGGTGTAAATGTATATATGTAAACCAAAAAAATCATTGGAAAACATGTTTAAAATTTTATAAAAATATGTTTTTGAAAAATATACGTCGATGGTAACACAGCTAAGTTGCTTTTTTAGTGTTGAGGTACTCTGTATTTGTTATAAAACACAAAAAGAAGGAGATAATACTCTCATCTGCGCTAACTTAAAATTTGTTCAAGGGGCTTAAATGTGCTTTTAAAAAGAAAATTATATAACAGGCTGAAGCGAAAAAACCAAAAACATAATCCAAAAAAAAAAAAAAAAAAGACAGTAGACATGAGTGACTCCAGAAATTACCATATAAAGCATACACAATACAATAAATCATCTCTGTCTAGCAAAATTTAGTGAGATGCGAAGATTGTTTCGCTAGACGATAAATGTCTGAGACGGTTTAAGACAAAACCAACAACAAAAAAGACAAGAATTACACAGAGCCAGATAGGATTTACGGATACTCAGTCTTCAAAGGACAACTTTGATAGTCAGTTGTTTTGGCATAACGACGGTTCTTAACGCACCTAATTTAATAAAATATAAACTGTAATAAGTGGTAGAAAATCTAGCAAAAGAATTTCACACTTGCAATTAGAGAAAAATTAAATTAGTCGCCTAAGCAGAAGGGCACGTGGTTCTGAGGTGCATGATTTGGAAATTGGTACCTAGATTCATTCGTGGAACATCAATTCTTCAAAGATTGCAATATATGAGATGGGGTCCAACTAAGGATGAGATATGTTTGGTCGGACTTCCTATTTGCATCTTCCTTGATTCCCGTGTCGTCCACTACTTGTGTTTAGATGGAGTGTTTTTCTTTCCTTTTTTTTTTTCTTTTTAGTTTTTTAAAGAAAAAATACAATTGTATATTTTTTTTTGATGGGCTTATTTGTAAGATAAAATGGTTGTTAAAGACCCCGGGTGAAAAATAAGTTTTAGAAAAAATTATTAACCAAATAAAGCTTATTTTGTTCTGACTTATCTCCATCGGCTACTTTTTACATGAAACTAACTCATTGGATATTATTAACCTCAACTAATTTTTAAGAGCACCTTATACATTAATTATATGATATGTATTATTACTAATTATGCATTACTAAGTAAAATAATAAACATTAATTCGCAACAATATACATTATACACATAATATTTTTTTGTGGTCCTACGAATAAATGTGGGGTGAATGCATGCCTATTCGGTCAAACTACCATATGTCTTATTGCCCATCCACCGCGCATCCAACAGACATGTGCCTTTCAATGTCACTGAGATGTTCTAATGCAACATAGATTTAGACATTTGCAACCGCTTCTCCCTTGAAAGAGAGATCTATGAAAGGTCTGCGTGACATGCAATCACAACACCGTAAATTACGCGGCCAAATGATTTCACTTCACCCGAGGCGATGACCCCATGTTATTTGATGATACACGCATCAATTCGTCAACCCAAAAGTACATCATCATCAACAATCGAATTGCATATATAGACAGCAGTAATAGTGTGTAAAACGTATGCCAACTGGGTGATTGTTTGGTTACGATAAACCGTTTGATTTCAGCGTGTCGAATTGAAAGCAATATCATATCCTGCCTGTACACTAGTTTGTGAGCTTGACTTGGTGGCTAACCTAAATGTAGTAAAAAGACATTGCAATCTCTATTTCATCTATTTATCTATTCATTTTTTTGCCTAGACTCTCAATTTATTGTAACACTTTTGCTCTGACTAATTTAGAGTCTAGTCGGATTGGACTCTTTCTGGAAAGTTTTCCCACTACCTATCGTTATTTTCACAAAATTCCAACATGAACTTTACTTAAGAAACACTGAACTCCTTTACACTCAACCTAACAAGTCGTTTATTCTAGGGAAAATTACAATTTTCATACCAAATGTTTGGAGTATCAATAGTTTCAGTCTCTAAAATTTAGACAAAAACAAATATAGTACCAAATATTTCAATTTTTTAGCATATTTAGTCCTATTGACCAGATTTACAAAAATCTTATCGAAATCTGGTCACGTGATACTCACGTGTCGGTTACAAATTTTTTTAAAAAGAATTAGTTTAAAGAATAAATTTTTAATTGGCATAATTTGTAATTAAAGACACTAATTTGAGTTCATGTACGATAAATAAGCAGATAAAACTAAAAAAAATATGCCTGGATAGTGCATTCGCATGTCTACCTTTAATTACAAATTATAGCAATCAAATTTTATATTCTTTGATTCTTTTTAAAAACTTTTGTAACTATCACGTGAGTTTCACATGATCGAATTTCAATAAAATTTTGAGAAAATTGATCAATAAGACTAAATGTACTGAAAAATTAAAACATTTGGTACTAGATTTATTTTCGTCCAAATTTTAGGAACTAAAACTGTCCATGTCTCAAATATTTGATACAAAAACTATAATTTTCTCTTTATTATGTTGTAATATATATATAATATTACGGATTACACACATTATTACCGGGGCTAAAGTTGGAAACGTCATACAAGAAGCTTATTTTATATAGTCAAAATGAGTGATGTGAACTTACTATGCATATAAGGCGAAGTTCATGAACAATTTATCCAGGGAGAAATTCTCAAGTCTAGCAATAAGACGTATTTGAGAGAATATGCGTGTCATTTTTTCTTTTTTAAATTTGTATTGCATTTGCTTTTCTTATTCCTTAACGAAGTTGCGTTCGATTTGGATGGGCATGTAAATGATATTTTAGTACCTCTTGTTCTTAGTATATTCTTAGGTAGGTTCTATTACCAAGATAGATGATATTCCGATCAAGATTCCACTCCAATTAAGAACAAGCCCACTTTGTCAGGGCTCCCTTCTAAAGTTTCGAGTACAAATTCTCTTGACCTTTAGAAAGGGGGAGCAGGGATGCTGGTGTTAGCTTAGTTTGTTACATCAGGAATCCTATCCGAAATTGTTTGCGATAAACTTTTGGAGTTTCACTTCAAGTTGTGAAATGAATATTGTAATAAAAATTAATTTTTTATTATATGTGACAAATATCTTGTAATGAATATTATAATAAAAAATTTTCAATAAAAATTTATTTTTGAACAAAAAATTCCAACTACTTTAGGTGGGACTAAAATACAAATTTTCCGAAGGTTAAGTGAGTTTAATGCGATTATCTCTAATTGTAAAGAGCCCTCTTATACAAATGCTATCATACTAATCCTTCCTCAAGTTTTATGCTCCTATTGCTTGATACATAATATCTCCCCGAGTTGCCGATTTCACACTCAATTTTCATCAAAATTTCGCACATACAATTTCAAATGCTACAAAAAGATTGATAATCACAAATTCAAAACTATGAATGAAAGAGCAGATAAACATTAACCTAAATGGTAAAATTTATTTTCCCTAAATTATATGATATAGAGAACAAAAATTTATAATCGTTATTCCATTTTCATTACTGCCATCATCGTCATAATTATATCCCCTACCCCTATACTTACTCCATTAAACTCTAAAGGGTTTAAAAGTTCAAGAAAATATTTTTTAGAGGAAATCCTCGAATAAAAATAATTCCCATTTTACTCTTATTTACCAAAAGGATAGTTTTTTTTTTTTTTTTTTTTTCAAGAAAGCCTCTAATCTCTAGTCCCGGACTTAAACCCTGGCTAAACCCCAGCTCCGCAGGTCAGAAGGAAATGGAAGCCGCCGCCGCCATTAACGGCGGCAACAGAATTCGAACGTACGAGGACTTTGTTAGAGTTCATGCTTTATTACTAGCAGCCTCTGGAATTCCACAGTCACTCCACCGCACCCTCTTCGAGAAGCTCACAAATGACACCTTCGACGGTGGCAAATTCTTCCAAATTGAGCCTGTGGAGGAAGTTGAAGGCCGCCAGAGAAGGTTGATTTTCACCTCTGAATTTTTGGGCAAGGAGTCTGATCTTTTTCTTGTAGACCATGCTTGGACTTTTCGCCTTTCCGATGCTTATAAGCAGGTTTCAAGCAGTGATTAAGATTGAATTTTTATTGTATTTCTTGAGTTTTTTAGTTATTTTATGTTAAATTTGTTCGTATAAGGATGTTTTGAAACATGGGTTCTTGCACTTTTTGTTGGTTTTTTGTTTCCCACTTTTGGGTTGCACTAGTGTAATATATTTAGGAAATTTGCAGTTGCAGGAGGTTCCCGGATTGGCAGAAAGAATGGCCGCATTGATGTGTGTGGATATTGATTTGGATGGAGAGGCTGAGAGTGGAGGTTTAGATGAAATTGATGTTACTAAACTGAGTGCTGTGGAGATAGTGGAGAGAGAATTATGCAAAATAAAAGATGGTCGAGCTGATCCTCTCAGGTGGTTGGAACTTGAGGAGCTTGACATTGATGATGATATTCTTGTTTCTTTGGATTTGCCTAGTAAATTTCCAGTAAGTCTTTCTTCACATCGCTAAAAATTGATTTTTTTTTCCTGATTCCCTGTGAAGTAATTTTGTGGAAGTCTTAATCCCATTTTAGCTAAATGTTGTTTGCAAATGAAGTTAAAAGATGCTATATTATTAGATTTTTAATCCTTATCATGTGTGTTTTGACAACTGTGTGATTGCAATGTTTGATGTTATCAGATTAGTGCCTTTTGTTTGATAGCTTTTCTTGTGAACTTTTACATTGGGTTATCTGTTTTGTTGCACTAGACATTACTTGCATTAAGCCTGTGTGGCAACAAACTCAAGAGCGCAGAAGTAGTTGCAAAAGAAATTGCCCAATTCAAAAACCTTAGAGCCCTGTGGCTGGACAATAATCCAGTACTGGAGAGTGGGTAAAAGTTTATGAATATGTGAGACTGATACTTCTTTCCATGATTTATGGATCTGGCTTTTGATGGTGGCTATTTCTCTGCAGAGACAGTTTTTTGGCTGATGCCATTCTTCAAGGTTGCCCCAAGCTGGAAATTTACAACTCTCATTTCACTGCTAACTATGGTAAATGGGCACTTGGATTTTGTGGAGGAATATATGAGAAAGAAAATCCTGGCTCTGATCTCCAAGGTGACCATCCATTGGAGAGTTTGATCTCTTTAGACCTGTCAAATAGGAGTATTCACAATCTCATTAACAAGGTCGGTGCTGTTTATCACCTCACCATTTATATTATCATTGATGCTTCTTTGGTTTGCAAGTAAAAATATTGTCCAGCATTGCATCAGCAACTGTTAAATGTACGTCTTTGATTGCAAGAATGTCCTTATGTATTCTATTTGCTTTTTCTTTTTCAGGATTTTTCCCCTGCTGAATTGCCAAGTCTTTCATATTTGAATATTCATGGAAACCCATTATATGAAAATTCAGTTGGTGACCTGCTGGACCTACTTAGAGGATTCAGCAGCTTACAAGCTCTTGAGGTATTTCTGTCAATACTAGCCTTCTTTCACTTGGAAGCATGCAAGTGTGCTAATAGATCAAAGTGATGAAACAGGTTGATATTCCGGGCCCCCTTGGAGATAGTGCTGTTGAAATTGTTGAGTCCCTTCCTAAACTTTCTTTACTGAATGGTGTTGACGCATCCAGAATCTTGGAGTCTGAGAAGTCTGTGGTTGATTCAATGTTACAACCACGACTTCCTGACTGGACAGCTGGTGAACCTCTTTCTGATCGTGTTGTTAATGCAATGTGGCTATTCTTAATGACGTACAGACTTGCAGATGAGGAAAAAATCGATGAAACATCTGTATGGTATGGAATTTATCTGTTCATACTTGATAACTTGCTTTTCGTGCTTTATATGTTTTATTGTTAGATTTGCTGGGAGCGTTTATTGTTGGTCAATTTCTGGATATCTAGTTTTCGTTTTTCTTTAACTAATTTACAACAGCATTTTGCATCATTTGAGGTGGAAGCATTTTCTGTAATGCTTCTATTAGTGGTGAAGTTTTTGGTCCTCGTAACAGTTGCTGTGGATATCTGAATCTGAAAGTGAGATTGATGGACAAGTGAATACTCATTAAGATGTCTAAGGATGGGACTACAGGGCCTATTTTTAAGGGACAAATACTGATACTAGGCTCTGAGATTTGCTGTGGCCTGAAAATTTATATCGCTTTCCATGTTGAGGATTAGTCTGTTAGCTGAGACTTTCTGTCAAATCCCTGGCCAAACATTTTTCACACCTGGGGGGGGGGGGGGGGGGCATTCGGCGTGGGTGGCCCCAACAAAAAAAATTTCTCTTTCAGTTTGCCATCTTGGTTAACTTGGAGCATGCTGTTGAGCACATGAGTTGCAGTGATTAACTAGATACCTTGGTTCTTGAAAGTAACGAGATGAATAAATGGCACAGATTGCTGTTTTTGCATTTGCTTATTTAGTTTGTTGAGTATTATAGTAATTACTTTTTGGGTGTTCTTGTAGGTATGTGATGGATGAACTAGGTTCAGCTTTGCGGCATAGTGATGAACCAAATTTCAGAGTCTCTCCTTTTCTATACATGCCGGAGGGTAACCTAGCATCAGCTGTGAGGTTGTCTTAAAGCACAGGCCCTCTTTTTTTCTTCTCCTTTTCTCCAAAACTGCATCAATAAACGTCTCCCATTTGCCTTAAGCTTGATTTCTGCCATGAACTGTGCTCAAATTGAGCATGAAGCTTCTTTGCTTTTTATTTTTGTTAAATCATCCTGTCTTTTCCCCGATAAGTCCTTGCTTCCCTAGTCAAGGATATAGGGATCCTTATCTGTCATTCTAGTTCCTTATGTAATTGTTGACTTGAACAAAAATTGCAGTTTTTCAATTGTTTGGCCTATTTCCAACATACAAAGAGGTGATGAATGCACTCGTGATTTCCTTTTTGGTATTGGAGAAGAGAAACAGCGATCTGCTAGACTTACTGCATGGTTCCATACCCCGCAAAATTATTTTATCAGAGTATGTTTTTATGCTTTCTTTTGTATCTTTGTTGTCCTTTTGTTAATCAATAGCCCAATACTTCCTATTGAAGTTTCTTTTCATCAATTTTCTAGGAGTATGAGAAGCGCAGGCTGAAATTGCAATCAAAGAAATTTCACTCCCCTCCAGTTGTATCTTCTACGGCAAATGCACCGTACCAGAGTGATGAAACTGCCTTGCATGTTTACACAGACATACCTCAAGTGGAGGAATTTTTGTCCCGGCCTGAATTTGTAATCAGTACGTTTCAACAGTAAAACTTTTCCTTCATGACTGTTCTCGTATCCACCCTTTCTACTGGGTGTTTGTCTATTATGCATTTTTGTCACTCTTATGCAAGTCAGTTCTATTCAAGCCTAATTATTGCTTCTTCTTTTGATTTTAACTCATTGAGGTCACTGAGAAATTTACAATATATTCACCTGTTTTGCACTTCTAAGTGACTGGCTTTTTTGAACTACCATTACAGCATCTGAGCCAAAGGATGCAGATATTATTTGGACAAGCATGCAGGTGGATGAAGACATGAAGAAAGCTGTGGGACTGAATGACCAGCAGTACATTAATCAATTTCCCTTTGAAGCTTGCCTTGTCATGAAACATCATTTGGCGGAAACTATTCAGAAGGTCCATACAGCTCATTCATTCTGCAAAATCAAAGGTTTCCAGGTCAACATGTGTCTCCATTTGCTAAATTTACCTCTCTTAACAGGCTTATGGATCTCCCGAATGGCTTCAGCCGACTTATAATCTTGAGACAGAGCTTACTCAACTTATTGGAGATTATTACATCCGTGAAAGGGACAGATTGAACAATTTGTGGATATTAAAACCATGGAATATGGCAAGAACAATTGATACTACTGTCACTGGGAACTTATCTGCAATTATCCGTCTCATGGAGACAGGTCCAAAAGTGTGTCAGAAATATATTGAGCATCCTGTGCTTCTCAATGGGAAGAAGTTTGATCTTCGTTATATCGTTTTGGTGCGCAGCATGAATCCATTGGAATTTTTTCTTGCTGACACTTTCTGGGTATGGACACCATCTTCATTGGGTTACTTCACTGATATAATTGTATCAGGACTCAGAAAGTTGCTTTGTAGAAGTTCTACACTTCAAGTCTTTGGATGTCAGACACCTTGCTAAGTTTATGTTGCTATTTCCATTTTCAGGTTCGGTTGGCAAACAACACTTATTCTCTGGACAAACACAGTTTTTTTGAGTATGAAACACACTTTACTGTTATGGTAAGTCTCTGAAAATTCATGGTTTCAGGTTGCTCAACTACCTTGTAGAAGGATAGATTGGTAATTTAGTTGGTCGTCACAACAAAAAAAGGCTGTTAGCAGTTTGCCCAGAATTAAGATAAAATTATGCATATCAGTGAAGTTTGTTTCGGTAACATATACATTAACAATTAGATTTATTTGTTATTTCAGAACTACAGAGGAAGATTGAATCACATGAATACATCAGAATTTGTTAAGGAGTTTGAAAAGGAGCATCATGGTAGTTTGAGCTTTGTATCTTTTAAATATTTTGCTTCCTCTTAACTGGGAGAACTTTGAAAGTATTCTGGCTATTGGACTAATTTTTGACTTTCTTTCCTGCTCTTACAGTTAATTGGATGGATATCCATTCACGTGTGACAAGGATGATCAGATCCGTTTTTGAATCAGCAACAGTAGTTCATCCAGAAATGCACAGTCCAAAATCGAGGGCCATGTATGGGGTGGATGTCATGCTTGATCACCATTTTCAGCCTAAAATATTGGAGGTATGAGTTATTTCTTTCATTTTAAGTTTTTGGTTAAGGTGAAATATGTGAAGTTTTGGAAAGAAACTTTGTAAATATATAACATCATGTATCTGGAGAATTAGGCTGTCTCAACTCTACTAGGACAAGCAGATGTTTATGTATGTAATGATAGAACGAAAGCTCTCTGCTAACATTAACATAAAAAAGCATCGAGAAACTTGTCTGAAATTCCTTGGCGTTTAGAACCTTGTAAAATTTGTTTATTTTGGTGCTTGATTTGGACAAATTGAAATTTTTGAGAAAGTTGGTTATGGGTGACAACCAACGAATGCATTGTGAAGGTTTCAAAAGTGTTTTGATTATGCAGCTCTCTATAACTTGGCTTCTTCGATATATAAAATTGCAGTCCATGCTTATTTAGTCATTATATTTTTAATGCAGGTGACATACTGTCCTGACTGTACTAGAGCTTGCAAGTATGATACTGAACCTGTGATCGGGCAAGAAGTTGTTAAAGGCAGTGACTTTTACAATTATGTATTTGGCTGTCTTTTTCTAAATGAAACTGCCCATGTATCCCCACTGTAGTCGAGCTTGTGGAAATTCTTGAGGTGTATAGACTGAGAAATGTAGTGTTGTATCTTATGCTTTCTTTTGCCTATTTCGAAGAGCCTTTAGACTAAACCTAATCAAGCTTGATTGCACGAGAAAGACGGTCTTAGTTCAAGTCTTCCCATTGAAAATTATAGTATAACAATGTGTGAGTATTTATTTCTCACCCTTATGGTTTATTCGTCGACCTCATAGTGAGTTGTGCTCTTATCCTTACTGAAAAATACCTTCATAAAGCTTAACTCCTTTCTCACACATGCCATCTAAATGTGTGACTTTTGATTTTTAATTCTTAATTGTTAGTTTTAGTTTTTGGTTCAGGGCCAGAAACTTCTGATGCTGCTCCTGCTCCTGCTCCTGCTCCTGCTCCAGCATTATTTTTTTACTCCATCGAATGTAGAAGCTAATCTCTCAGAATTTTATTTGCAAAAATTGCTGGAAGTCGTCCATTAACATTAATATTTTCGGTTTTCCATTCATTTATTAATATTTTTTTCTGGTTCCAGAAGTCGTCCTGTCAGAATGAATGGATCCAGAAATCCGAGGAATCGAGTGCTTTCGTATGTTGAATGATGCCGAAGAATCCGAGGAATCAAGTTGTTATTAGGCAACGTTTAATGATGCCGAAGAACCTTTCTGAAACAAGTTTAAACTCGGCAAATTTCACAAAATTTTTTTTGCACTTATTTTGAAGTCAAAGGTAATGTCAAACATCCTCACCTTTTGGATGGAGAAAAAAGTATGAACGGAAAAATGATCGAAAACTATGGTACAGGATTTGGAAGGCAAGCACCCAAAAAAAAAAAAAGGATCATCATTCTGTAAACCCTATTGCATTGCACTAAAAGATTATCGTGTATGGAAATATATACATTGGATCATCAGCACTTGCTGTGCTCTCATCATTGTTTTAATCAACAGTCTCTTGTCAGAGCCTAACAGGAAAAAAGAAAATGATCTTGTACAACATAGAGAATCAGCGAATGCATCGGTTTAAATTTTACCTAATGAGTAAGCCAGCTCTTAACTCGGTTCAGTTGATTCCCTTGATGTTTGGCTTTTCATTGTTGCCAACTTCTTTTGCAAGTCCAAATTTGACATTCGCTCAACCTCCAATGCGCGCTCAAGCTTTTCATCCACAAAAACATGTTATAAAACCATTTTAAGAGACAAATAAATTTGCCAGCTTAACAAGAAGCGTGGAAGAACCGTACCTTAGCAGCTCGGGTACTCCATTCCCCTAGAATAGCCCTCAGCCTCTCATTCTCCTCGATATACTGTGCAGCAAGGTCATATTGTCATTATTAAAACGCATTGCTTGGAAAGAACCAATATTGAAGTTATAAGACTTGTTAGATAATTTTAGACTCATTTTGCCTTGTCATTGCTTTTTAATTCATGGCGATGAAGTTTTACCCCAGAAAGCATGTTTTTCGAGGCTTTCTCTTTCTCCCCCTGT
The DNA here is from genome assembly GCA_024721245.1 of Mitragyna speciosa. Taxonomy (NCBI): domain Eukaryota; kingdom Viridiplantae; phylum Streptophyta; class Magnoliopsida; order Gentianales; family Rubiaceae; genus Mitragyna; species Mitragyna speciosa. The sequence goes on along the minus strand of CM045556.1, from coordinate 24,117,725 downwards.
CACAACTCACAACAGCAGACAAGCATCTCACACTTGACTAACAAACTGATTAATACCAAGTACAAAGCTTCAGCCTTCCAAGGTTTTGTTCACACTGAGGTCATTGTGAGATATAATGTTTAGCATAGGAAGCCAGAATTTTAAGGGTATAGCATACATGCAATAGTGTGTGTTCTTTGTACACATAAAAGAGGAAAAGTGCTTCTGGGCATCTCTCTGTGTGTGCGTGTGCCTCTGTGTGTGTGTGTGTGTGTGAGAGAGAGAGACACGAAGTGTGAGGGGGGAAAAAAAGTGCCTGTTCCTTTTTGTTTTTTTTTGGGGGGGGGGGGGGGGGGGGGGGGGGAGAAGGGGGCGGGTGTTTGTGTGAGAGAGCAAGTGAGACCGACAAAAAAAGGCAGCATTCCTATGCATATTCAAAGAAACTGAAAAGTTCCAACATGAACTAAGTAATGCTTAGTGCATGCATGCAGTGATGCGGGAATCCTATTGTCAAACATGTTTATTAAAGGCTATTTGTCTATTAATTTTCCGAATTAAGGGGAGTTATCAAACAGGCCCCAAGACTGGCTCACTATTTAGTTCAGATGCAGTAAGGATAGATTTTACAGAAAACAGGCAAATAGATCATTGAATACAAGGGATCCATCCAAGAAGGTGAAAACAGAAAGAAGGCCATGTGCTTCTTAACATTGATGAAACGTAGATAGTCCCAAAAAACAGGAAACACAATAACAAACTGTGGAAAAGAAGTAAGACAAGATTGCATAGGGGGGAAAAAAAACCTGATTATTTGTACTTCGAACACGCTGGATTTCAGAGTCTCTCTCAGAAATCAGAGATCTAGCAAGACTAAGCTCAGATTGAAGTTGATTCATCTGAAACACAAAAACCATCCATTTTACAACTAAAGCACTGGAAATACCCAGCTAACACTTTTCAGGCGCATTCTTGATGATATACCTGAATATCACACGTTTTAGACAGAATCTGGATGCCAACTTTTTGGTCATTATGATCCACATCTTTTTACATAATTGAATAAGTTGAAAAGGGAAAAAAGCTATCTGGTTCGTGGCTGGGCAAATATGTTCAATCTTTTATATCCTCAACTAAGTCCAAGAAATTTTTCAAAGAACACCTCCATCTGACTCATATAGGATATAAGTAGTCCGTATGAGTCTGAACCCAAACTCATTAGGCTAAAATATCAAAGAATTTCCACAAATTAAGACTTGAAATTTTGACTTCTGATTGTGAAAAGTGCCTCTAAAAAAGCCCGCCAACAAGAAGAAAGAAAGAAGGAAGCAAATCAAAGAGAGGAGGCTTTTGGTGGAGGGGTAGAACACAAGCAGAAGATACCTCAGCTGAAACCGTGCGCAGTTCCTGGTCTCGAGCTGCTAATAGGTGAGCAAGATCAACCTGCAAGGTAAATATGAAACTATTCTAATTATTTCTGAAAAAAATTAGTCAGTCTCCTTCATTCAAACAAACCTACATAAGCCAAGACAGACCAGTCTATTTACTTTTTGAGATACCAAGTAAAACCCAACACCTATAGTAACTCTAAAATGCTTGCAACTCTTACTAAAGGATGTAAGGATTTGACCTACGCGTATCATGCCTCCATTATCTCAGGCTTCTAAATTGTTTGTAATTGTATATACATCTAATATGTGCATATCTATTTTTGATATTGCACATGCTTCACTGCTTGGTAATGCATCAGGAAGGTGTATGATACACATGAAAAAAAATCTCATATGATACATGAAAATTCTAGAATCAAAATTAGTAGATGAGGTGTATTCCACTAATATTTTACAAAGCAAGGATGTAATCATTGACAATACAGAAAATCTTTTTCCCAATTTGAAACATTACCTGAGGTGTGCTCCCATCATCAGACCTTTCATATTTGCTCAAGCATTCTTGCAATCTGAGAATCTGCAAGAAACACGAAGGTTTTAAACTTATTCACAGAGAGTTTCCATTTTTCAAACTGTAAAGCAAACAGCCACTGACCAGGCTGAGTAATCGACCTGCAAATTTATAGTGATGGTAGAAACAGTTCTATCCACAGGCATAAATTTCAATCATGTAACAAACAAATGGAGAATTGGAAAACAGCTCCTGGAGTCATTGTTTTTAAGTGTCACCAAGAGCATCAATACCATGTGTGAAGCCATCATATACATGGAACTATCACATACCTCCTCACTTAGAAAATGAATATTTTCTCGCTGATATTGTAGCAATGCCATTTGCTGATCAGAGAGCTTACCACCCTCGTGATATCTGTCAAAAAGGAGATCTTAGTATCACATTCCAGATTCTGACATCCAGAACATACTTAGAAAAGAAGAAGAGAAATGTTCTTATCAGTGTGCCACCCCAGTACTGAATTCCAGATTATAAGATCTAAAGCATAAATATTACATCTGGATAAAAGAGTACGAAATGAGATGTCCTTTTTCAAGTTCATTAAAACCAAACACAAGCCATAGCTGACTACAGTTCAACCCAATTACCAAAGCTCCCATCCCATGGAGTACTTTAATTTAGCCTCTTTTAAACCACAATTGGGGTATCTCAGTCAAGTTCCAAAAATCCAAATATAGGCAAGCGAAGTGGCATAAAAGCAGCAACTGATTTTAATTGAGCACCAAAATTAACTTCTTGGTTTTTTTTGTCATGGATCTGGAAGCACATGCCCAATTGTTTTCAGTACTTCATCTCCATTTACCTTAAAAATAAATGATCTTTCAGAGTATCCAAGGAAATAATGACAATAATCATTGCCCAAAATTTAATTGAATTGACAATTATGAAAGAATTTATCTAGATGCTCAGAATATCTTGCATCATTTGAAACAGTCATGTATGAATGAAGAATGTCAGCACAAGCACATTGTGATGTCGTGGATTCATAACACAACACTTTGCCTTTTAGTTCAATTGATCGTTACAAAATTCTGCTTTTGTACAATAACATGCATTCTTGTTTAATCAAGGTAACACAACAATGATAAAATAGGCATATTCAGGATATGCATATGTATAACAAAATGACCCAAGAAGCAGTGCAAAGCAGCATTGCAGTTGTAAGCACACAAATAGACCTGGTAAAAACTATCAAATGGAACGTCTAGTTTAGATATGGCTTACAAAAAGGGCTACTATAACTCAACCTCATGCCCAGCAATATTTCAAATGCTGGTAGTAACAGAATGATTTCAAGAGAAACGCTGTCATAGAGTGTTGCACAGTTCTCAGAGATTTTTCAAATGCATTATTATATACTCTAACCTCTGGATAGGGAAGGAATTGGGGGCATGGGAAGGTTAACTTTATAGTACTGAGAGATATTGCCTACACTTTGACGCGATCTGCCACATCAGCCTTGAGATGTTACACAAAAGAAAGCAAACTAACTGAAAAATTGTTTTGGAAGCTGAAGCTGTTCAACCAATGTGCTGTTATTACCTTAACTCTTCCAGCGAGCTGGATGGTTGAAGTGGAGAATATAGTGATTTCAAAACATCAGGTTGGGAATCCAATGTATTGTACTGGTGTACATAACCTGCAGCACCAAAATGTTCATTAAAAATTGACGGCAAAGAACTATTGCAGTGTTATTATGCTGGCCAAAGCAGTATTGCTATTCCAGAACATTAAGATCTTTAACATGATTGAGAATTTGAAGCCTGCAGAGAGAAAAAATTTCTGACAGTAAATCTGCTATGCTTAAGTTAAACCATATATATTGATTAATTAACTTAATACTTGATAGGACAAAGTACTTAAGTATGATGAATTTGCTACTTATATGATAGAACAAATGTTGCTATGATCCACAACAGGAACCTAATGGAGCATCCTGATTTAATTGCCCCCGAAAAAAAAAAAAACAGTTTTAATGACTGCCTATAACAATCAGTTGGTCAAACTCACCAATATAGACACTCATGAAGAACCCAGCACAAATTACTTCAGCTAGCATAATAATCCTGCACATTTGATGGCCAAGGGAAAAAGTTGGTCAGGAATGAAAGGTTTCCCATGGTAGCAATTAGGAAATTCTTAATTGCTACATATCCTACTTGCACTTGGCTTAGATAACTTTCACATAAGAAAAAGTTTTAACATATAAAAGCATTTTTTGTCAGGCAGATTTCAAAAGATATAATTTATGTCAGTCCAAATGAACTGATTAGGAAGTTTCTCAACATCTATCTAACCATATTAAGGGCTAAACAGAAGGTTTCATATATGTGTGTGTGTAGTTTCAGAAGTTGCATGAACTTTGTGAACTCGAGTGTCTACTCAGAGAACTACAAACCTACCTGAGAATTGTAGAGATGGACAGAATGCTAATATAGATTTCCCAGACATGGATAAGCAGCATAGCAGCAGTTCCTGCAAAGTATACATCATAGAGGTATCTCAATGAAGGCCAAAAAAGTTGCTGAGAACATTTTATTATTTCTTTGAAGTATACGAGAAAGGTGTTACAAGTAATAAAGGGAGCAACATTCAAATAAAATAAGGTTGATTGTAAGTTAGCAGTAACGAATGAACTTAAAAACCAAAATGAAAAGAAAAAAAAAAAAAAAAAGAACCAGTAACTCAGTAACAGAATGACATACTTAAGAAATCAAAAACACTAGGTTGAAGATTGGATTCGGATAATGTCTTCCCACAAAATGCAAAACACTCATAGAGTAAATGTCAGACAAACACTAGACTATACAAATAATGACAAACTAATTTAATTTCGAAGATACAGTAATTATTTATTTACTGTATTCCTTCATATCCAGAAATTCCTCAGGTTACAATGTCATGGGGGACAAAGACGCAGACACGTACCATATGCTACAACAGCAAATGGTAGGCGAATAATGTGCTTCAACTTTTGGCTGAAAATGTAGTAACCCTGCAAAACCCAAGCATGCCTCATATTTCTAAACTCTGGGATACAATAACATTCAACCAAGAGATAAAAAGAAAATACTTATTAACTAGCCAAGTAAAATAATAACACATATCAATTAGTATCATGAACAAACTTTTAGAGACACGTATACTCACAATCAATGTTACAATCGCCCTTTGATTTCCAACAATTTTACAACGTCTCTCCATCTGTATTGTCTTATAGCTGAATCTTAAATTAGTTTCTCTCTTAGCTTTGACTGCATCAATCCCAATACTCAATAAAAATTTTGGCTTCCACATCTTTTATGCAGTTAACAATGATGATTAAGGTTTCCTTCTCAAGTTCTACCTCCTGTTGAAAGAAATGCTCATGTTTTTGTCACCATTGATCCGGAAGCTTGGGGGGTGGGGTCGGAGGGTGACACCTTAAGATTTAACTAAGAGGACTAAATCACAATGAGTAAGCATTTCAATAATAAAAGATAAATCAGTAGAACAAACTCCACTGAGGAGACCAACTTAGACTATTATATTGCCCATGTTCCCCAGTTTTCATTTCATTAATTTCTTCCAACATTACCTAAACATAATGCAGAGTCAAAGAAAACCTGAAATAGTGTATGCCCAGATGTACTTGAAAACAGAACAAGAATTACAGAGAAGTAAAAAAAAAGGGCAAAAGATAGCTTACCTGATTGCTAACAAAAGACAAGAAACATACAACACGTGTATATAAGCTCTTAAAACATACTAGTATCAAGATGGACTCAGCATTACTTGATCCATAGTAAGATTATACAGATACATACCCCAAATGTGTATGAACTCTTTTGTGTGTGTGTGTGTGTGAGAGAGAGAGAGACAGAGAGACAGAGAGAGAGAGAGAGAACCTGCAACCGTATTTTCTGGACTTGGTAGACAAGATATTGCTGAAATATGCCTGTTAAAAACAGCAAGAACATTAAAGTACTTAAATACGCCTACAAAAAGCAAAGTTAAAAGGACCAATAAATTGAACAATACATGAAAAAAAAGGTAAAGATGACCAACCAAATACCTGTGACTACCAAAAGAACGGCATCAGAGCTACAGAGCAAAGGTGAAACCAGTTCCATCCGAAGACGGAAGAACCATGTAGCTCCAGCAGCAAAAATAGCATAACCTGCCTAAAGTTCAAGAAAATAAGCCGTGATCGGAACAAACTGAAAATGTAGCAGTAAAAATCAAGTAATTGACTCTGAAAATAGAACAAGAACTAGTACTTGCCAGTAAAATACAGTAGAATATACTCGGCAAAATGCTCGTAGGCTTCCGGTGACCAAATAAAGGAGCCTCATGCAGAATGTCAAGGAACCTATGGCAGAATGTTAGCAATAATTCCATCACGAATAGAACATAAACTTTCAAATTAACAATCAATTTTCTTTCACTATTAATATTATTGTTGTTAATATCGTTTTTCTTTGCTAATGTCATTTCATAAAAGCATAAAAGAATCTCTGACATTTGATTTAATTCTCGCAGAATACGCCATAATTCAAACTTCAAAACCTCAAATTTCTGGACCAAAAAATTAGAAATTTGCAGTCAAAATTCTATTAAATTCGAACAATCGAATATCATAGGAGGAATTGGTATCGGAACCGGAACAAAAATATCGGAATAGGAATCTTACAGGTTGTTTTCATCGGGAGATGCAACGATGGTGGAAGAGGAGTGTCTGTCCGCTGCCATTGATTTCTTTCGTTCTTCTTCTTCTTTAAGTATACTATTTATTACCAACAAAATTAATTATAACAATAATAATAGACGAAAATTTTGTGGTTTTACTCCGAAAATTGTTCAGCTCATTTTGGGTTTTATTGGTAGACTTGGTCTTGGCCTTCAATCCGCAACCCCGAATTTCTTATACTTGGATTTCTGTATGTATTCTGTATCTATCAAAATTTAGATGAGCAAGGGAAAAGGGATTCGCCTGTTTAATTTAAATTGAAGATAAATATCTGAAGGGAAACAAACCCATAAAATTCCATTCTTAATTACCATCTTTTACCTGTATTTCAAAAGTTGCAGCAATAAAGAGCTGAAAAAACAAATCTTATATATATATATATATATATATATATATATTGATATATATATATATATATATAAATATTGAAAAATTCAGTGACTAGGCCTGGATTGTTATATATATTATTTGGAATATTTTTTAGATGCATTTTTTTAATTATTTTTCTTTTCCTTTATCTTCCTAATCAAATTCCCTCCAACTTATGTTACACACCAAAAAAAAAAAATTACAATTTAATTTTTTTTTTAAAAAACACTTTTAAAAGTTAGGGGCAGCTTGGTTCATGGGTATCGGAATCGGAAATCGAAATAAATCTTTTATAGGCTGCTTGGTTGGAGGAAATGAGAATTGGGGAATCGGAATCATTTCTAAAAATTTCGCAACTTTGACTTCTTTTTAATTCCTCAATTATTTTGTTGTGACAAACTATTAGTAAACATCATTATTTATTTGTTAATTAACAAAATTAGATAATTTATGACCATAAATTCTTCACAAGTGAATGATTCCGATTCCAACATCTAACCAAGCAATAATATTGGAATGAAAAACTTCATTTCAATTCCAAAGTGAATGATTCCAATTCCGATTCCTCACTACGAACCAAGCGCCCCTTAATCTTCTTATAAACAGACTTTCACCGACCCAAAAAAAAAAAAAACTCAACTTTAGCGGTACTAATGTTGCATGTGACTAGAGCTGTAAATGAGCCAAGTCGAGCCGAGTATTACCGGTTCGAGCTTGTGTTCATTTAATAAATGAGCCGAGCCGAGCCGAACTCGTTTATTAAACGAGTTCAAATTTGTGTTCGAGCTCGGCTCGTTTAGTTATACGAACGAGCCGAACTCGAGTTTTCACGAGCCGAGTTGAGCTTTGTTCGCGAACAACTCGGTTCAAATAAATATAAAAGTGTTATTCGAGCCGAGCCGAGCCGAGTATCTCATGTTCGAACTCTTGTTCGTTTATTAAACGAACGAGCTCGAGCTCGCTCGTTTAATAAACGAGCCAAAATTTGTGTTCGAGCTCGGCTCATTTAGCTTCACGAACGAGCCGAACTCGAGCTTTCACAAGCCGAGCCGAGCTTTATTCGCGAACAGCTCGGTTCATTTACAGCCTTACATATGACTCTTAACCATACGTACGGATGGAAAGAGGGGTAAGAAGCACGCCTCTTTTCTTTTTTCGATGTTTTCAAGCCTTTATTCGACCTTTTGGTAACCTATGTTGTCATTCATTGTGAAATTCTGTTGTTTTTTCTTATGCTTAATATTCTTTTAAGCATACTGAAATGACAAACTAAATTAGCTGTTTTAATGTCTGCTTAACATTTCACAGCTTCTTTTCCAATTAGAGGCGCAGATTACAAGTTTTGTTACTTGGTAGCATTGTATGAATTACTAGGAGAAAAGGAGAAGGGAACGATGGGTGTATGCCTGTATGATGGCGCTAGTCTTCGAAAGAATAATACAGGAGTATCGTTTTCCCAATGAGAACAAATATTTGGATTCTACCACTAATAAAATAAGATTGGACCATTAAGAGAAGTCCAAGAAAATGTCTCTTTAAGCATTAATACATTACATGTATAATATGATTTTCTCGTACATGCACATGTAAGTTATTGTCGGGATCACTACTACTAATTTTTATTGTACATGCTACTACTAATTTTTATTGTACATAAAGCCTGAAGAGCCATCTTCAAATGGAAGGAGACTAGGTATGCCATACTGAGATGAGTTTTATACTACACAAGAAACAGTCCACCATGGGGACTGAAGAGTGACCTCTGTTATTGATGCCTGATGCATGCAAAAGCTTGGGAGGTTCAGTTCTCATACTGAAGAGCCTATCATCATTCGATAACAACTAAGCAACAATGGGGTATGATGCACAAGTTGCCACACCTGCAACCAGAATATCACAATCACGGAATGAACTACAAGCAACGGTCAATGGATTTTAAAGAAGGCGATCAACATCACAAACGAGTAAAGGCCAATTATATATCTGTACAAATGTCCAAAAAAATGGAGCCGTCGCATTTGATTGGACAGAGACTTACCACACATGTTCTTCCCCCGCTCCATCTTAAAATACCCATTGACGCCCCAGTCAGCTCCCCAGGAGTTTTTGATAAGCCAATAGGGGACGCCATCTTCAACTCCATAACCAACAGCAACGACAGCATGGTTGACATCCTGCCATCATCACCAGCTCGTGCATAAGACAATATTTTTGAAGAGGAATCCATCACGATCTTAAATTCTGCTTAATTGTTTTATGTGAAAAATCCATATTTACCAACTGTGTTCATTTTTTTGCAGACACAAGAGTGACAAATTTTGGTACCGTAACAGTGAATGTGTGTTATTAATAACACCAATAAGCATGGTCTAACACTAATGCTTGAACTTTATGAACTTGTGAAAGCAAACGACAGAAAAATGCACCTCATTTTACATCATCTCTCCCTCTCCCTCTCCCTCTCTCTTCATGTTTGTGTATGCGTGCCAACGAGTGCTGTTGCCTATTCCTTTGTGGCCAACTCGAAGCTTTTCTCGTACACTCAATGGCTTGAATTCTTGGTATCTTTTCTTAATGTTGTGTTTATAGTTATGAATACTTTGGCCCATATGCCATTTTATATAAATCCCAAATTTCATGCTTCTCACATCCCCCACGCTTTGGTCATATACCTGCTGTTTAGCAAGTACAATGCCCAGGCAATTCCATTTAAAGAGAGAGCTTAGCTCCTAGATTGACTTTGGTGGGCCAGGAACATAATTTTAGAACTCATCTAATTAACAAGCTGAAAATCATTAAGGGAAAAAAAAAAAAGGCTGGAAATCATGATCCAAGCTCAAAAGTGGCAATTTTACTTTTTGAATAACCGATTTCTAAGGACAATATACTTTGTATAAAACACCCACTCACCATTGGAGTATTGCCACATGTAGTGCTCGTGTAAACTCCTCCGTTGTAAAATCGGAAACCATTTACCACCTCAAAAGCCACACTTACAGGTCGAACAATCCCCACAGCATACGTCAGTTCATCTTCGGCACCCTGAAATTCTTCCCAAATTAGAAATCAATACAGCATTTGAACTTTTAAACGCCTCTTACCAGTCACACCCAAGTTGGACGTGTTAAAAGTTAGAACAATACAGCATCATCTAGGTGGTATTATAAACAACTAATGAACGTTTAGGTAATCATAAACAACTGATGAACATATCTAGAGAAATTGACTGCTAATCGAAGGTGGATTAAAAAAGGAATCTGTAGTGCGGAGTTAAGACCATCACGATAACTGGGAAAAGCGGGGATCTCTGTTGGAAGCAGTTATTCAATTAATCTGTTTTGCATCCGTAGTCCACCAATAAAGATCAATAGAATAATTTACTTCAAAAAAACAAAAGGTCAATAGAATAAGAAACAAATTTGCACAGCCACTTGAGTACATTACCAGGGTAATGTTGACAGAGTCGAACACTTTCACACCAACATTTTGGGCCGAGTACTTGCATACACCATCCTTTCCAGTATATGGATATGCTTCCTCTGTGTCTAGTCCACCGTTGTACTTGATATACTCAAATGCCTGGGATGGCAAGCCACCGTTGCAGCCAAAATTGTTAAAAGCACCAGCACAGTCCACAAGCTGCTGCTCTGACAAGGATATTCCCTTCCCAAAAGCCTGTGAATAAGCTGCCTCCAATGCTCCGGTGGTGCTGTAAAAGATAAAACTCTCAGGTTACAAGCATGTTATATTTGTTATTCCAATTAGGAACAAGATCAAATACTTGAGCAGCATTTGATTTCAATAGTTATGGCTTAAACTCATGCGCACCTGAATGTCCAGCAAGATCCACAGTCGCCTTGATTTTTAACAGGACTAACTATACCAGTTTCCCTCCAGTCTTTCTGTAGCATAGTAATGAAATCCAAATGGCATTAATAAGACTACTCTTGGAATGGTGAACTCCACAGGACCTCATTCTTAATATGCTTGTTTCTGCCATATCATCCATTGTCTTTCTACAAACTCGTTAAAAACTCTGAAGGACTGAACATTATAGTGCAAATGTTTGATTCCGAATTCGTGCTAACTTTCATTTTCCAGAGAGAAAAAGAAAAGGAAGAAAAAAGAGCAGCCAAGAGATTATCTCAGCCAGCAAGGTTGAACTCCCTAAGAAAACAATGCAATGCTTAGAATCATCAACAAACTATATTAGTAAAAAGGATACCCACAAATTCTAATCAAACTGCCTAAAAAAATTCTAATCAAACTGTTCCAAGACTCAATTGTGGTGTTAACTTAAGTCTCAAACAAACAAAAGCTATAAAACAGTACCGTTTCTGGGACGACAACATTTGTCAGCTCAAGATTGCCCTTTGTTGTTGCAGAACAGTTTTGAGCAGCTCCCAGTCTCTGTTTGTGGAACTCCTCCCATGTCATATCAGCAAACTCTGCCAAATACACGACGAAGTATTAGAGAGTTTTATGAACTGCTACTACATATATAAGACGCATGTTTATCTTTTGGCATCTCTTTTTGTCACCCCTTCTCCTCCTCTCTTCTTCTCTTTCACATTCATTGCCATGGTGGATCACTTTTTTTAAACAGAAGATATTTTCCTAGCTATCGTGAGATCTTAATTTTCACACATACATCATACATGAAACCAAATATGAGAAAAAAATTGTCAGGTGCGCGCGAATAGAAGAAAAATAATCATGCCATAAGCTAAAAGAAAGACAAGAATGAAAACCAAATTTATAATCTCCATGGCCACCATTCTATCCGACCTAACACAAACGCATGCATGTATATATACACAATAAATCAGACTTGAATAGACACATTAATAATAATACAAATATACAAATCCTAACTAGTTTATCAACGGAGGACCACTCAACTATTGCGCTAAACATCCAGCAAAAGCGAAAACATTCAAACAAGAACAAATTAGTACCACAAAATATTTATATTAAGACTAACAAATGTATTGACATATGCTACTAGTGTGGCAATTTCCGACACGACCGAAAACACAACATAAACCTAACCAAAAAATAACGAGTTTAGGTTTAAGCTTGACAAGTCAGGTCGAAATCTGGTCGAACCAGACTGATTGGCAAGAGGTTGATATCCCAAAAAAATAAATAATATTTTGTAACTTTGTTTCACTCCTCTACATTTAAATACAAATTTCATCCACTGAATAATTAATCATATAAATTGTAAGAGAAATTAAGAATTCTACCTAAGTTTATGCAGGATAAATTGTAAGAAAAATCAATTATATGTTAGTATGTGACAAAAATGTGTTTGATCCTTGTATGTAAAAAGTGTATGTTAATCTATTTTCTTCTTCTTATTTTTCCTCTTTTCTTCCTCTTCTCCTTCCTCTCTTTTTTTTTTGAGTCAATGGGTTGACCCGCCAACCCATAGCAGGTAGTGTTCGAGTTAGCTCTTCACAGGTTGGCGGGTCGGATTTGAGTTGAGGAGTTGGCAACTATACTTGGATTTCAATCCGACTCGAATGTTGCCACAATTTAATTTATTACTATTTTCGTAACAAAACTTACCACTCTCACCTGACAAAATTTACAACTTGTTTCGATACTGTAAGTCACAACCTAATTTTTCTTATATAAAATATACAAGAAACTGAAAGAAAAAATGGATTTACTAAGGCGAAACAAATCCACCGATACGATGCTACAATTCTAAAATAATACATGAAAATAAACACTTAAAACTATGTGTTAAATATACTAAAAAGGATCACAGAAACAAGTTACACTAAAAACAACAAAATTATAGAATATTCGTTTTCCTAGGCTGTCTTCATCTATATAAAGTTTGTCTGTTAACTTCGCACCCTTTTTTCTCCCTCGGTATAAAAATTTGTGTGCTTTTTTCTTTCAAAAAAAAAAAGATGGATGATATACAATCCAAATTCCAAAACTTCAATTCGACTTCTACCTCATTTAATTTTTAGCCTTTTTTAGATAAAGACTAAAGTTGTTGAAAAATATGAGGTGAACATGCCTAAACGAAGAGAAACTTGAGATGCAAAATAATAGTATACCATTAACAGCGAGAGTGTAAGAGAGTCCTTTCTTATTATGCGATCTAATCATTCGTAAATTCTCCCTGTATATGACGAACCTCTGCTTTATCTCCTCCGCCGTCTTGTACCTCTTCGCATATCTTTCTCCACCAATCAAAAAAAAAAAAAATCAATCTACTCTCAAAAAATAAATAAAAAAAGGTCCAGTGGCGACGAAACAAACTCAGTGACTCAGTAGCCGACTCACTAACTCAGTCACTCACCTGTGAGCAAAGCGAGCAAAGGAGAGAGCGTGGCGAGTGTTCCCAATAGCTTGGAGAACGGAGGTCTCGAGTTCCGTTACCACTTGTCTAATCGGATTCTCCTCGTAAAAGGCAGCGCAGCAGCAGCAGACGATCCTTCCCCAGCACCTGCGGCGCAGGCTATCAGGACAGCGATGACCGCGAAGACCACCACCCGAGAAACGCGAGCCATGTCTATTATGCTTCTCTTTTCTGTTCCGATATAGAGGGTGGAATAATTGGTTGATTAGATTTGTAGTGATATTATTTATTTGGATGCTTTGTCTGTTAGGATTTTCGGGTGGGGTCTGAAGAGATCTGAAGCATCAGATATTAGTTTGGGCCCATTTGAGGAGGCAGTGTTTGGTCGTGATTTGCGGGCTGTGATGCAACACCTCTATGACTCGTGATGGGGAAGGGAATCTTGAAGGGAGCAATGAGATAGTGCAATTTGTGCACTGCTCATACGATACATTGAGTGACGTGTTTTTGTTTGCTACTAATACAATGAGCTTTCAATTTTGAATTATGATTTTACCTAAACAAATCAACATTTACGTATTATTACGGCTACTGATATCTGCCCGCCCAACTTTGTCAACGTGCCACTCTCTCCTCCAAGTTTTGTAACAGATGCTAGGTACTAGAAAAAAAAAATGGCAATATTCAGCAATCTAGTTTGAAATTACTTTCCTAAATAGACATTTGAAAACAATGGCTTGATATTTACCTCAAAATGCGATTTTTTGGAAGAAAAAAGTAGCAAACAAAAACAATGGGCTGTCATCCACACAAAAAGCCTTTAAGTCTTAAGTGGGATGAGACTAATATGTGGTTTCAAATTCGTATAAGTGCAAAGTGCATCCGTTTTCAGTTTAATGGTAATTCAATTTTCATTAGTTTCCCCTAACCTAGTTGGGCTTTCCTCTAAAATAAACTAGAATGAGATTAGAAGTAGGAGTATAATAGATGTGGTTGATTGCCAAAAAGAAAAAAAAGAAAATTGATGGATTCTTCTACAATAGACTAAAATGAGATTAGAAGTAGAAGTGTAATAGATATTGTTGATTGACTGAAAAAAAAAAAAACAAAATGATGGATTCTATAGAAGAAGAAAAAAAAAAATTTCCTCAATGGCATTTTGTGGAGTGTCAATGAAATAAGGATTGAATTTGTTCTTTATCCTCCAATTTATTGATGTGATCCAAAATTCTCAGCATTTGAATCTTCTGGATGTCATTTCATTTGAAGTTGTTATGAATTCTCATATCAGAGGGATATACCAAACTACCACAAGAAAACAAGTTCGATGTTAAGTTCGGTATGGTGATCCTTTACTCGTACAAAATTTTCTTATGATTTTCTATAACCCTTTTTTAAAATATTATTTAAAAGGAAAATTTGTCAGATTGGTCCCTCACATTATCACAAAAAAATTTTTTAGTCCCTAATATTTAAAATCAGCCAAATCAGTTCTTAATATATCAAAAGTGTATTTCGATTGGTCACAGTAATTATTTTTGCTCAGTTTTCCAGCAACATCAGGGACTAATTTGGCAAATTTTCCTTTGAAAATTGAGCAAAAATGATCATTTGGACCAATCAAAACATACTTTTGATATGTTAGGGACTGATTTGGCTATTTTAAATGTTAGGGGCTAAAAGTGTTTTTTGATAATGTGAGGAACCAATTTAGCAAAATTCCCTATTTGAAAACAATGATTAATTAGAATTTTAGAATTTTGATTGTTTCAAGTTTAAGTTCCTGCTATTTGTATAAATCAATTGAATACATACATACATACATTTTTAGTTATATTTTGGGAGTATACAGATGAAAAAAAAAAGGAGAAAAATTAAGTTATCAGAGAAAAAAATAAAAGAGAATTTGTTAACTTCTTTTATACTTTTGGACATTTTAAGTACGAAATTACTATTCTATTTTTCAAAAATTTTGGGGGCAGATTTGATATTAAGAAAATTTATAAGCTAGCATTTCTGTTAAAAAATTTCTTCGTTTCTCCAATATTTATTAAAAAAACATTTTAGCAATTAAATGGCCTCTTTTTCCTCCATTGCCTTCTCATTGATTATCATTTATTTTCTCCCACTTTCGTCATCTTAGCATAGCCTAAATTCAACTAGTGTTCACCAAGATTTTAATACATACCTTGAGGATACCTACACTTACATCTTTCGCCTGTATTATAGGATTCATCCGGACTCTAAATAATGAACTTGGTAGATATCCTACTACCATAGATTCCTATCCAAATAAAGAGCTTCACTGTTTTTTTTTTTTTTTTCTGTGAAAAATGAAAGGGAGGAGAGGAAGGAGGGTAACACAGATTCTCTTCCTATGAGGCAATTGCCGCTACTGGAATCTTTGAACAAAGTCGAAAAAAATCAACAAATTCAAATTTATCCACGAGATTGAAAAGTTGGCTATGTTAGGTATTTCAATTTGAAAAAAATGTCACGTTGAGATGGTTGTTTAGAAAAATATTATGTAGTATTTTTTTTTTTTTTTTTTTGCTATGATTGGACTGTATAGGATAAGAAATAATGAAAAATCAGAAGAGATTTTTCTCGGCATGCATACGACTAATAAATTGAAGATAGCATTTATTTCTTATACTTGCTTTCCATGCCAAGAGTCACAACTACACATCACCTTCAACCACCAAGAACCAATTAGCAGCGAGAATGACATTTCATCCCAACAAAGAAAATAGAAGGCCAGAAAATGTGACAGGAACGTAAGGAAAGCATAAAATTACATAGCTATGGATTGAAAATTTTTTGTGCCTTGTAATGTGTACAGTTTTAATCTTAATTAATTAAGAAGAAAACAAGATAAATGATGGAAGCAGTGAGAAAAAAGGCCCAGAGAATTGTCAAAAGTGGAGTGTTATTCTCAAGTCGTTGTTCAGGCATGTTGATTGAAGCTCCATGACGTACGTTGTCCAACTCTTATCATTCATCAAAGAGGAAAATATTGGAAGAGGTCCCATCATGCATATAAGATATTTTCCATCTCGTCAAAGATTCCGAAAGTCTGGATGGCAAATATTCAAGCTATACATGTATGTGTTCCCACGACCAATATCCTGGGGAAATCAATCTCCTCTACGGCACAACGTCAGTTTCGAAGTGTGTAGGTGGTTGTGCGTGTGTTTGTGTGGTTTTTCTTTTTCTTTTGCTTTTCTGGGCTGGGTGTGGAAATTTTTGAGCCTGTTTTGTAAGTGTTGGAGTGAAAAGGAAGATGAAGCTGAGAAGTTATGAATTCTTATGTTTGGGAACTCGTTTGGGTCCGTTAACAATTTGTGGACAGAATTAGGATTTTGAAAGCTTACATCTCTACCTTTTTATGGATTTGTTTTTAATAGATTTTAATTTTTATAAAAAATTAATTTTAAAAAAATTAAAAATCAGTTACTCCTGATTTTAGATTAAAAAATCTAAAAATATAGTTAAAAAAGCTGTTGAGAATATTACAAATTAAATTTTTCAAAAATTAGAAACTAAAATTAAATAAAAAAAATATTGAAAATATGCCTTATATATCTCAACTCTCTTTATTTATTTATTTATTTTTCGGAAATTTTACTTTCCTATATTTCTCTCCTAATTTTCTTTTATCCCCTCTAAAAATTAAACCTCAAAGTTCATCTTCTCCAAAATTCCCTCCAAACTACTACAGCTTCAACCTTGTTTGGACTGCAAGATTTTTTTTACCAAAAAATTCATCTCCAATCACTTTTTTTTTGTTTTTGTGCATACGCAAAATTAAAATGTGTTACAACAATATTTTTTTGGCAAAAAACTACTATAATTTTTTAAATAAAAAGTAATCAAACATAGCCATAGTTTATTTGTGACCAATGGGAATCTACAAATTTTCAAACATAATTATCTGGTGCAATTGTCCACATGGATGGTCGGGATGTTACTTAATTAAATGAATGGTCAAGATCACAGTAAATTATTTTGAGAAAAAAATTTATAATTTGAAACTGAATGTCTAGCTGGTCCATTCTCAGCTGTTCGATTTGGGGCTGCCTGAATTTAGGCCACGCACCGTCAACCCTTCCTGACAATTGTGAATCACATCTTGTGAAGCCCCCCCTTCTGGACCTGTTATCAACATTTCTTTTTATCTGTTTCATGGGGCGTTTGGTTCGCAGGTATGGGAATCAAACCCGAGAATCAACCCCAATGTTGGTATTTGGCAATCGGGAATCGAAATCGGGAATCAGAGTCAAACCCTCATTTGGTAAGTTTTGCAAAACCCGACCAAATCGGTGGGTTTTGGCCAAACCCTCGAACGATTCTTGTATCCGGACGTCTGCATGGATCATCCGCATCCGGACGTCCGGAACCTCATTTGGATATCATCCACACCAATTCCGCATATTCCAAGGATGCGGACGTCTGGATGACTTGCGGATATAATTTCGATTCCCAGTAAACCAAACATTAATTATAATAATTATACTCATTCTAGGTATTGAACCAAATACATGTATTCGAATCTTTGTTTCATTCCAAACCCAAGAGTAATAATTCCGATTCTGATTCCGATTCCGATTCCCGAGTGCGAATCAAACGCCCCCTAAATTTATAATTTTGAAAAATTTTTTTTGTAATGTTCTCACTATTCTTTTTTACCCAATTTTTAGATTTTTTTTAAACTAAAATCTAGAGAGCACATGACTTTAGACTTTTTTAAAATTAATTTTTATCTATTGAGAATCCTTTGTCATTTATGCATAATCCAAAACCATGAAGGAATCAAGCAGTAAAAATTTTTGGTTGAACAATCTTTCTCATTTTTTCTTTGAGCTCAAACTATCTATTTCCATAGACATGCTTTAAAGATTTGTTCAATCAGACATCAATTGTTTATATCTTTTCTGAATATTCATCTTTGTTCGGTTCATCAGAGAGAAATAAAATAAACAGCAATGATAAAAATCTAATTTTTCCATACAAAGAAAAGATGGCTTTATCATTTGGCTTTCACCACAGCCTATGTCTACAGTTGTTAAATTGTCGTTCTCAATTACTTTTTTCCTACCTGATTTTTAGCTTCTGATTTTTGAAAAATCTATTTTGTAATGTTCTCAACTGTTTTTTTACTATGATTTTAGATTTTTTAAATTAAGATCAAAAGCAACTGATTTTTAACTTTTCTAAAATCAAATTTTCTAAAAATCGAAAGTCATTGAGAACGAGCCTTAGCTTGACAAATGTGTTTCCAAAAAATGTCACTCCATTCTACAAGCTTCTTTTATTTCCTTATTTAGTAGGATTAATTCTTATGCCAGATAATTACATGATCCAAATCATTCAGCCTTCTACTAGGCACATGACGTCTAAAACATGCATGATTAGTACCACTGTTCAAAAAAATTGGATAAATCAAAAAATTTGTAAAATCGATCTGTCATGAACTGAAAAAGAAGATACCGAATTGGTTTGTTGATCAGTTCGAGTAACGCTTTTCGGTCAATATATGATATAAATTAATATTTTTAAAAAAATTTTATGTTAAAAACTAAAGTATGCTTTATGTTAAAAACACATTTTTATTATTCAAAATTGGATAACCAAAAATTTAGACATAATTTATATTTTATGTAGTTTGAATGAGTATTTTTGCAAAAATAAAAAAAAATCTTGAATTAACCATTGTATGGTGTTGATAAGAGTTCAATTTAAGGTAAAAAAAAGTTATTCCAATAAAAGTGGAAGTAAGAGTGAGAAGTGAAAATTTCAAAGAAATTTAATATTTTTTTATTTTTTAAATTTAAATTTAAGAGTAACCAGTTCAGATATCGTTGTACTCAAAAGGATTTTTCAGATAAGCTGTCATCTGGTTATTCTATGGATATAAAAAGGTGCACTGTCCGAATTTTTGTCAAACTAATAAAACCGGTTTGGAATGAAATTTTTGCTGCACAAACTGCCACCCAATTCATAAACACCCCGTAACGAATAGGTAGCAGATAGTAGTTATTTTTCTTTTCTTTTGTTTGGTGAGAAAATAAGGGTTTGGGATTTTCTGTTATACTTTTTGGTGTTACACTCATATTACACCACCTAGATGATTGACAAGTGTATACTCACTAACCATGTCTCCAAAGATAGGTACACTTGTCAATCACTTAGGTGGTGTAAGATGAGTGTAACACCAAAATGTATAACAGAAGATTCCAAGTCGAAAATAAGCCATAGAGTTGATTTAGCATTAAATGTCGTTTGGCATGCATCTGTTTATTTGTCACTTCCATAACTTCCAAAATTACTACTGCTAGTACTACTACTGATTATACAACTGCGACTTTTAACAGAAAACCAAGGCACATATTGCCAGATGGTGTCGGATTTGGTTGAACAAAATTGGGCCAAGTCTTGAACTGAGTCATATTGTTGTTTGCCCGAGTTAGATTTGGTTGAACAGAATTGGGCCAAGTCATGAACTGAGTCATATATTTGTCATTTGCCCATTTTAATTTCATGTTCAATCCGATTTCCCGCAGCTAAAGATCTTGGAAAATATTTTGCTTGTCCCTTACTCCTCCACATTCCTTCAGAACATTAGTCTTATACAGTTCTGACCTTTGACCATTAAGTGTAAACACTATACATCATGTTCACTCCCTAGATTTCTCAAAAAAAAAAAAAATGTTCACTCCCTAGATATTTATATGTATAGAAACAAATAATCTAAAGTGTGTGTAAGTTAGTTAAGATAACGCTCAGACTACAAATAAAACGTATATGAATTTGCAATCATTTTTTATTTTTTTTTCTTTTGCCCCCTCCAAGTTTGATGGATATGTAAAATTGGAGAAGCCGTGTAATGTTTTTGTCCTCAGTTTTGCTTTTATGGGGAATTCTTAAGTGGACTGAGTTCACAGCCCCACATGTAGATATTGTGATTTAAAAGAACGCCAAGTAAGCATTCGTACATTATTTTTCGTCATTTTCTTACATCATAACTTTATTTTAAGGGATAATTTCATAAACCTCCCCTCAGGTTTCTGACAATTACATCTAACCCCCTGAGGTTTTCAATATTACACTTACACCCCCTATCTCTACATGTTTTATAACAAAAAACCCCCCTATTGCTGATGCAAGCAAAAAAATCTCATAAATATCCTAAATTACCCCTTTGTTTAAAGAAAAAAATGAAAAAAAAAAGATTTACTACTACACCACAAAACCAGTATCACCGACCATATCTACCCCAGTACAACCACCCCAGTACAGCCATCACCAACCCCCAACCCCGGACACCAAACAAAACCCAGCAAATCAAAATCACTATTAACATCAAGTCAAATAATCCATAATCACTAAAAAATTTTAAGACCAAACACACAAATAAATCAAAAAATTATTACCGATCATCTTCCTGCAAGGCCACAACAATTACAAATTGATCCAAAAATTATAAAAAAAATTGCAACATCTTTTTATAGACACGAATACATAGATGCATAAAATAATACCCCCTCCACCAATGCAAAATAAAATGCAAAACTATACCAGTTGAAATTTAGGAAAAAATGCGAAATAATGTTGGGTGAAATTTATGGAGAGAGAGAGAGAGAGAGAGAGAGAGAGAGAGAGAGAGAGAGAGAGAGAGAGAGAGAGAGAGAGAGATGGTGGGAGGGAGAAAGAAAGTAAGTGAGAGAAAAAGAGAAGATGGCTTGAGGTAAGATTTAGGAGTTTTTTTTTTCTTTCTTTTTACAATATTATCATACTTATTTTTTTTTCTTTTTTACAATATTATGATGCTGTGTGAATCAAGTATTATATAAAGGATAGTATAGTCATTTAACTAACACAAGGGAGGTAAGTGTAATACTGAAAACCTTAGGGGGTTAGATGTAATTGTCAGAAACCTCAGGGGAGGTTTATGAAATTATCCCTTATTTTAAATTACCAGATCCACAAGTAAGGTCGTAGACGGGATCCATTTAAGAATTTTCCTTGCTTTTATGGTCTTTGGTAGTTGAACTGACAAATTAATTAATTTGCTCACATGCACTAAAATCCAGATTGATGTTTTGTTGCGTGTATTTTTCTGGCTTAGAAAGTTGGAATGGCAGTTCGGAAGCAGTTTAGCTAAGACAAGATATAATCTAACATATCAAAGTTGAAAACAATGAAAAATAAACAGAACAAAAGAAATGATCAGAAGTGAATAGTTGGTTTAGTTTCAGGATTCTGCCAACTTGTTTGATTTTAGATAACCTTTTCTTGTTCTTTACGGAAGCTGGCGGACGATGGTTTTGTAAACGGTTAACGTTTGAAGAAATAGAGAAGTAGTTATGACGATAATCTACAAATTAAAATGAAGCATGAAGTCAACATGGTATAAATAACGTTTTTCAAGATTATGCATATTTTCTGGGATTCGGTAAAACTCCACTCAGGAATTGAAAGGTAAGGTAGTTGTAGACCTTCAATCCTTCTGGCTTGTGCAATTAGACTGCTACCTCTGTCATAATTTTAGTTTTCAAGTGTTAGATATAGAATTAGTAAATGCTAAAAGTTCCAAAAGCCTATTAATAACGTCTAAAAGTAAATTAAAACGAAAGGTCATATATCCTAGATAATGATGAAAAATTTATATTAATTGGATGGTGTGTAGGCATTGACTGCTGCAACCCATCACGAAAGAAGTAATATTTTTCTTTGAGAGTGCTCAGGATGATGGGTATTTCTTTATACACAAAATTTTATTTTAATTTTTAAGTCTTTGTGCACTAGACAAAAAGTTCAAACTATAATAAACAGTGGCTATTTTTTTCTAAATAAAGTCTGAATTAATAAGTTATATTATGAACATTTGTCTTCAACTGCCATTTTTCACATCAATGACTTCACGTAATAGCGCACCGTGTGGTGAGGTGGGAATTCCTATTTTCAGCGTCAAATCGATACACTGTGAAGATTTCAGTGTAGTTCAAATGTCTCCAGTAAATAAAAGAAAAAACAAAATCAAAGAAGAATTACTAAAAAAATTGGTTGGTGATGAATAAAGAAGTTACAAAAATCATATATTTACATCGACAATCCAGAGTTAGAAATTAGAACAATTTGCAAATTTTTCTTTTGGTAATATTATGTCAGACAATTATAAACAAACAAGTGAGAGGCCAATAGTGAACAATAATCGTGGACTTAATTAGAAGCAACAAAATGAGGGGAAAAATTGCCTGGTTTATTATTTTAATTTCTTCTTAGCTACATCTGAGAGATGAAGTATAGTTTATACTGTTTAAAATTTTATTTAAGAATAATTCTACCACTTATTTTGGAAATGATAGAATCATTGTTTTAGTTTGATTTAGGCATTTAGGTATAAATTTTCAAGTAAGATTATAACATTGTGAATTTTGATACATCATCATATATTTTAGAGCAACCTCTATACAGTTAAAAAATAAATAATAAAGTACTCCAAAAATTTCGTCCAAAAGTCTTCCTTTTCTCTTGGCTGGCGGCTCTCAACAAATTATAGTCTAATGGCAAATAACAATGTTTGAAACGAAACCAAAACGTGAAAATTAGTGAGAAAATTGTATGCTAACTACCTTCTCCAATTCTTTCAAAATATTAGCACATAATTTCTAATAAAATATTATCAGTAAATTGCATTGTATGTATGTTTACCTGGGGGGAAAAAAGAGAAAAAATGGTTCCAATCAGATCCAACACTTCCGCACATGTTCATGTCTGTCTAATGTCGGAGGTCTGCTAAACAGAAAGTCCAGGGAAAGAATAAAAAATATAACTCTAAAAAACATAGCCGTCGTGCTTAGTTATTAGCACGAGGAAAATCCAAATTGTGAATAATACTAATTTGCATTCCTTACTCTTCAAGTATTCGTTTTTTTTTTAAATCTGAATAAAAGAGTATATTTTGATACTTTGAACATGGAAATTCTATGTGCAGCAATTCGTTATCTAGGTTAATTCATTTGTTCTCTTTTTCAGTTGAAAACATCTTAACTTGTTGGTTTCCTCCAACGGTGATTTAACGATTGCTTCGTCGATTAAACAGTAACAATAGGTGATCTTGGATGCTAATAAATTATCCTTTCGTATTGGCTAAATCTAGTAATGTAATCACGAAGGTAAAAATGCACTAACGTCTCATTATAATATAACTCGTACACCTGTTAGACTAACACCCGAGTAAAATATTAAGAATATGTCAAAAAAAATTTATTAGACCGAAACCACAATTAGGTAAAAATGCTCCTCCATGAAATTTGGCGTAATTGTCACCCACAATTTGTTTCATAAATGTAAACGAAAGCTTAGACATACCATCTCTTTTTTTTTTTTTTTTTAAGATGATCAACAGTAAAACTTTACTTATCTTTTAGTAGCTCAAACCCGATTTATAAATCTTATAAGAAGCGTCTTCTCAACTAAGATGCGATTCGTTGTAAAATAACCAATTTCTTTTTTCACATGGAAGTCATTAATAAAAGATATATTACAATCCATTGACTTTCGGCTGCTGATGGCAAGAAATGTATGCCTCAGGTCCCACCTACCTACCACTCTGATAACTCATTTCCAAATCTTTCTTTGATGCTTTCGCCCCTGAAAAGGATAAAAAGCAAGGGAAATTCCAAATCTTTGAATCTTGTGAATGATTCCATGCAAAGAGTTAACAAGAATGGTTCTAGAATTAGTTATCTGGACTCAGGAACATCATGGTAAGAGTTGATGCTTTACCTACTGCTTCGTGGTCCCATCTGTATAGATATTTGGTCAGCTGAAAATTGAGAATCTGAAGATAAAATTGAGTTTAACTTCTAGAACAAAGACTATTGTGCAACTGTGCAGGCTAACCTACCACCTTCTTGCTTACAAACTTCTCCAAGTGTGTTTTATTCACCATCGGTACTTCGTTATCCCACGAGGCTGCGACCAAATCATTGATTTAAAAGCGTGTCTTTTTCAATCTGAGTAATATGCTTGTCCGATCTCCTTCTCGGGATGACTTTCTAAGAAATATTTATCTTTGCTGTCCACTAATTTCTTAGCCCCTTCTGAATCCTAGATTTGGTAGCAGCAAAAGAGAAAAATATAACAATAATCTAATGAAAAACTAGACAAAAATTCTTTTTTTTTAACTCATTAAAGATATTTTTGCATTGCATAGAATGAGACTCTCAAATTTTTGCCACACATAATTTGAGGTGTAACTCCTAATATAACTAACATCTAATCCCCTTCTCTTTTCCAATGCGAAGTTATGCCACATATAATTTGGAGTGTAACTTCCATTATAACTAATATCTAATCCCTCCCCAGTTAAAGGTCAAAGGTTTAGATTTGAACCCCTAACCTAGCCAACTAGGCTTGCACAGTAGGTTAGAATATAAGTTCTTGTTTTGATTTTGTTTATTTTTTCCCTTTATTATTCATTTTTCTTGAATGCAAAATATAGATAATTTTTTAAAATTTTATTCAATTGAATCTCTATGAAATTCGTATACGGCCTTAAATGACATTTACTAATCTTAAATTAGAACATCAAAATTGAATGAACATATTTATCGATTGAGCAAAATACTGAGCTGAATTTGACAATAAGTCATGAATATTTGCAAGGATATATGTGATATTTTAAATATAGTACTAATATTTCTGTATTTCTACACGCAAAATTTTGAAAACGAAGTATCTGCAAAATACCATACATGATGCCAGAAATTCATTCATCAATGCAAACAACAAAAGGCTGTCAAAGAGAAAGTTCAAAATTATTAACTATAAGAAAACTCAACAAAATTGTTGTCTTGATCTCAGATCTCGATCAACTTTCTGTTATTTTCATTTCTTAATCTCCACTTCATACTCATTTCTATGTTAGACTTGTGAACACTAGTTAATACTAATAAAAATAATGATGAATAATAATTTGGTGACGCAACTGTCACCTCACGTCACAAAAAAATTCATAAATTTTTGTTTAGGAAATAAAATAGTAAGTTAAAAATATAAAAACTTAATAATTTGTATATATTTTTTGTGAGCAATTGTCCAATGATCCGCGTATTGAGCAGTGAGCACGTAGGAGAAATTTCGCTTGCTTTGCTAAGATACAACAATTCCCATGGAATTTCCATATGGAATATAAAAAACCTCTTGCCAGATACTGATAAATATATAAGACTCAGTCAAACAATTTCGAAAACCGCTTTTAAGGTGTGAAACTGCTTCTTCATCACCGGGACCTTCTTTAGAATTAGAAGGTGTGAAAAAGCTTCGCCCATAAACCTTCCAGCCCAAAAAATTTAAGTCAAGAGCGTAGCCAAGTCTTTTTCCATTCAACCAAATTCGTAGAATTCGGACTCTTTCGCTTGGTTCCCACATCAACTTTTGGTGGAAACATTATACATATGGTACCATGCCCCTGTGCACAATAAATAGTACTCCATGAATGAAAATTATTTAATGATAGAGAAGAAAGCAGCATAAAGGTCAAGTCTTATAAAGGAGTTGTATGCTTCAATCTATATGTCGTTGGGTAGAGAGAGAGAGCAGTTGGCCATTTGAATATTAGGCCACGGCTTTCCATATAAGCTAGCTTTTCCAAACCCCATTGAATTATTCCATTCCTCGACTAAAATTCCTCGACTAAAATCCCAATATTATTCTTTCCTTGTTCTGCAATTCTTTTAATCAGTGACAGGGTCAATCAATACTTGACACAGAGTTATATAAACGAAGGGCTTTTTGAGACATTTATATACGTAGGAGAAACAAGAAAGTACATATTTCATATATACACGTACAAAAGCATAGAACTTTTTTATCAAGAAATGACAGTCAAGAAGGTTTCATGGCAATCTTTTGTTCTGGGGTGTTACAAGATTGAGAATCCTAAACCAAAACCAAAGAAAGTTGTAGCCAAGCAAACTTCATTTCACAGGCTTTCGGTTTCGGATTTAAGCTCTTCAACTATTTCGGAGGATCTGTCTATTTCTTTAGCTGGCTCCAATATTCATGCATTCAATCTTCAAGAGCTGAAGGTGATCACGCAGAGCTTCTCTTCAAGTAACTTTCTTGGTGAGGGAGGATTCGGACCAGTTCATAAAGGGTTCATTGATGACAAGATTAGACCTGGTTTGAAGGCTCAACCTGTGGCTGTCAAGCTTTTGGATCTGGATGGCTCCCAAGGTCACAAGGAATGGCTGGTATGAATCTAACCATCATTTAATTCCATTGTTGACTTCATCGTCTGGCGGTCGAATCTTTGTGCTAATATAATGTATGTTAAATGTTTTTGATTCTAGTCTTAGACATGATGTTCTTATGCATTCTACCAAGTAAGAAGTGTAGTATGTCAACGGTTCAAATTGTTCTGTGATGCTACAGGTTAAAGAATTATATTTTTAATTTTTGTGCATAAATTTTTTGTGAGATTGATCTAACCAACTAAATTCATCTTTTAACAGACTGAAGTGATATTTCTGGGACAATTGAGGCATCCAAATTTGGTGAAGCTGATTGGGTACTGTTGCGAGGAGGAACATAGGCTTTTAGTCTATGAATACATGCCGCGGGGTAGCTTAGAGAATCAACTTTTTAGAAGTAAGTCTTTTCACCACTTTTATGATTTAACATCATTTGGAATATCAGTACTACTTTGTTTTTCATGGTGCTCAATTTTCTTTGTTGCTTCAGTATGATAGGTAGCTGTAATTCACTATCAAAAAGTTGGAAACTCAAGCCAGTTGTTAATATCATAGTCAGAACAACTAGCCTGTAAATTATTATCAAATGGGAAAGGGTTTTTTAATAAGTCAAAGATAATGAAATTTCGCAAGAATTTGTATATAATCTTTGGGATTTCGTCAATCAATTATAAAAGGGATAATTTTACATACTTCCCTAAGCTTTGTCATAATTACACTTACCTCCCCTCAGGTTTTAAAATTACATTTACACCCCTTGTGTTTATATTTTTCATAACAAAGCAAGTTTATGTTGATAATGTAATTCAAAAACACCAACCAAACACCTTAAAATATGCTTAATTGCTTTTAAAAAGATAAATAAATATTAAAAAATCAATTAATTAGTCATAAAAATGTCAAAAGTACTTATATTCTTACATCAAATTTTAAATCTCCACCAAATATTACTTCTTCAAAACTCAATTATCTAACTAATTTAAATGAATTTACTTTATCTATTAAAATTTTACAAATAAATATATTAAGAAGAAAGAGATGACCATTTTAAAAGTAATGTAGCATATTTTAAGGTATTTGGTTAGTTTTTTTGGGTTACATTATCAAAATGGACTTTTTTGTTATGAAAAATATAAATAGAAGGGGTATAATTGTAATTTTCAAAATCTGAAAGGAGGTAAGTGTAATTATAACAAACCTCAATGGAGGTATGTGAAATTATCTCACTATAAAACGTAGTTTACAGTTGCAACGGATATTCTTTAAAATGAATAAAAATTGGAAATAATAGTCTACTAGTTTTACCAATTCCTGTGGGACGCGTTGACATTTCTGTGTCTCGGAAAGAATAAGCCCAAAATTATCCTATAATACAAGGACTTGTCACATAGATGAAACAGTTTATCCTTGTATCCAGTCGCGGTTAGTGACTTGTTCTATAAACTGTAAAGAAAAATATTTTAGAATCCTTCAATTCTGAATTGTGGTCTGCAAAAATATTTAGCATGTCGAATTTATTTGTGCTTGATGTCTTCAATAAACCTTTTGTATAGATAATATCAGTTTGATTATGAAAAAAATCGTCATTTTTTGTCAATTGCCGGTGGGCAGGATTTTCAGTGTCACTTCCATGGTCAGCAAGGATGAAAATTGCTCTTGGAGCTGCAAAAGGCCTGGCCTTTCTCCACGAGGCTGAAAAACCAGTTATCTACAGAGATTTTAAAGCCTCAAATATCTTGCTAGACTCCGTAAGCGTTTTGGTTATCTTACTTTTCACACATTTATAGCATCCTTTACATAGTTTCTCTCAAGAACTGAATAATTTCACTCACTTTGCTTACAGGATTACACTGCTAAACTCTCTGATTTCGGACTTGCAAAAGACGGTCCAGAGGGAGATGATACACATGTTTCGACAAGAGTCATGGGAACACAAGGCTATGCTGCCCCTGAGTACATCATGACAGGTAAAAATCCATATCCTCGCATGCATGCTCAAGCAAGATTTATTTAGGAAAGACAAGGCCTAGCACGGTTGGTTAATCATTGTTCTTGGATTGCAATCCTGAACAAATAACTAATTATTTCCCAAAATATGTAAAATTGTCTCTACAGGTCACTTGACAGCAGCAAGTGATGTATATAGCTTCGGAGTAGTACTCTTGGAGCTTCTTACAGGCAGAAGATCAGTGGACAAAACCCGTCCACACAGAGAACAGAACTTGGCAGATTGGGCGAGACCAATGTTGAAAGATCCCCGTAAGCTCAGCCGGGTAATGGACCCAAGGCTTGAAGGCATGTATTCTGAAGAAGGTGCTCAACAAGCTGCAGCATTGGCTTATCATTGCCTAAGTCATAGGCCTAAGAACAGACCAAGTATGAGTACCATTGTCAAAACTCTGGAGCCTCTTAAAGATTACAATGACATTTCAATTGGAACATTTGTGTACACAGTTCCAATGGAAACTGATTTGAAGAAAGAGGGCGAAAAGGAGAGTGAAGGAAAGAAGGAAGGGAAGAAAGAAAATGGTCATTATCACCAAAAGCACAGATTACACCACCGTGACCATAGACATAGGACTGGGACTCCTAAATGTCCAACCATTTATACGGAAAGTCAG
Source organism: Mitragyna speciosa (assembly GCA_024721245.1). Lineage (NCBI taxonomy): Eukaryota > Viridiplantae > Streptophyta > Magnoliopsida > Gentianales > Rubiaceae > Mitragyna > Mitragyna speciosa. The sequence continues at coordinate 24,088,478 of CM045556.1, read as the reverse complement.
CTACAGCAAAGGGTGAAAGAAGGGCTAAATTCGCCTTTGCATCAGAGATTGAAAAGAGCATAGATTAACCTAAGTGTAATTAGCTGTACATACAAATACATCAAGAATATCATCCTATGTCAAAGTGTGACATTTCCTAGGTTAAACACATACCACCTCGTTTTTTCCTTTTTTTTTTTTTCTTTTTTTGGGGTTCGAGTGTAAGCATTTATAAGTGCATTTTGATTTTTTTTTTATTCATATGTTTTAACTCTTTCGCTGTTAAAGCTTCGTTTTCTTGATTGTACCAAAGATGAAAGAATTCTGCAGCTTTACGCTAAAGTACAGCACATTTTATTGTTTTTAACTGAAACGAATTGCCTCTAGGACGATTTATAGTGTTTACAATTGAAATTAAAATGCTTCAATACATCAGCAAACAAAGATTATTAGACTTTGTAACATAAAATAATACACATTAGTTAACCAGGAAATAGCTTATAATCCGCTCTAATGTTCGAATAAAAATAACTGGAATGTTGCTTTTAGAAATTGGCAACACCCAATTACGATGACGCTTTAGCAACTTGGAAAGTGATTTGACAACTAGATGTTATATACCATCAGCAAGTTGAACTCACCAACCACGCATCTTCTAATATCTTTTGAATTCTGATCGTCTCATTCTTAATTACACTTGACATATCTTCTGCTGAGAGTTGTCCCGAAAAGGACTTTTTTGGTTTTTCACCGGCTTAACAGATACTATTTAAAAAAACAGACGAAAATTCGACAAAATCTCCCTGTTTCTCAATTCCGAGTTGTCTTTATCTACCAGAGTCAAGAACTATTCCGTCACAAAAGAAAACAATCGATATTATTTTTGTCTACTTTAGTACGTAATTAGGTAAGAAATAGAAGTGATAAAACTTTTATCTAACCTTATGTATATATAAAGGGGGTAGTGTTGTCTCCCTTTATGTATTTTTATTTTTTAATATATACACATATGTATGTGTGTATCTATGCATACATACATACATGTGTCTCTATACATACATACATATATACATAAATATACATATGCATATGTGTATGTATGTGTGTGTGTATTAAAAAATAAAGATACATAAAGGGAGACAGACACTACCCCTTTATATATACGGTAAGATAAAAGTTTTATCACTTCTATTTCTTACATAATTACGTACCGAATTAGACAATAATACTATCGATTGTTTTCTTTTGTGTGTGTATAATCACATTGGTAAACTGCTCATAATTACAAATAACCATAAACAACTAACTATTAGCACATTTTTATTTCATTGAATTTTTACATATTTATTCTTAAAATGTTAAATAAATTTTTATGAAAATTAATTTTTACGAAAATGCTTGACTTTAATTATTTGTACACATTAGTGCGTCTTAATCACTAGAGTGACGATCAGGTGAGATTCACAAAAAATATGGCATCCATGCATCTATTGACCAAAAGGGTCTCACAAACACTTAATGAAGGGTATCGGGACTCACAATCTGGTCATTGACCATTTCCCACAAGTTGGGTACCATGTAATTCTTCAACATTTTGATGTAATTTTTTAACATTCTGATGTAATTTCTTAATATTTTAATGTAACCAATTTTTCTTCAAAAATTACCTTGTTTTTGGCATTTTTCAGTTCAAATTTTGTTCACATAAAAATATCTCAACTATCTATTTTACCACAATAAATCATAGTCATCAATTTGTGACAAATGAAACTTATGGTGCCGCAAATCGCTTAATGGAGGGGCATACAGCATGTCCCAACAGTCGAATATTAAAAGGTTAATAATGAGAAAAAGAATAAAAGCTCGTAATGTTGTCATTATTAGTATAGAAATGTCGACAGTATTACTAATCGCCTGCTAGCTACGAGATTAAATTAAATCTTGGACTTGGGCCACCTGATTAACAGGCCAGGGCCTGGCTGACTGAAAAGTTTAAAATCAAGTTTCCATTTAATTTGACGGCGTTTTGTTTTCTTTGAGCTAAAAAATCCGGAAAAGAGCTTAGAGCCAACTGAGATGGCGTCTCTGGACACTGACGTCACCATGGTTCCTGCCGGCGAAGGCTCGGGCGGCGCCGGACCTTCATCCTCCACCGCTTCTACCTCATCTTCTGCTAAGAAAGCGAAGCGGTTCGAGATCAAGAAGTGGAACGCCGTCGCTCTTTGGGCTTGGGGTAAAACCCTAACCCTAACCTTACATGGACTCTTTTTTTTTTTTTTTTAAAACTGTGAAGCTGTTCTAGATCAGTCCTGTCATTTTTTTAGGCGAATATTGCTTCGATTTTTTATTGTAGATTTTTATGGTTGAATTCAGATATCGTGGTGGATAATTGTGCGATTTGCAGGAATCATATTATGGATCTCTGTGAGTTTTTTCATGTTTTCCGTTCTATTGATTCTATATATTTCTGATTGTGTATCTCTGATTATATAGTATTTCAATTTCTTTTGTGCTATTGAAGCTCAATTCGTTGGTAATTCGTTATTGAAATTAATATTTGTGATGGTGCATGATAGGCATTGAGTGTCAAGCTAATCAAGCCAGTGCTACTAGCGAGGAGTGCACAGTTGCTTGGGGTATGTACCTCTTATCTTTTTTTTTTTCCCCCGGGGTTTAAGGTTTTGTCTGGTCGGCTTAACAGCAATGGCTAATTGTTTCCTGGTCTCCATTTGTGACAAAAAAAGGTTGCATATATGTTTTGCTGCTCTTAGATATAGGATTTTATGTGGTTCCACTCATGTGGGAAGCTGTAAGAGTGATTTTGCATTAGGATGTTATATTTTGTTGTAGTTGGAGTATGTACAGCCACAATTGTTTTCTTCTTTCTGGTTGATTATGTTGTTTTTGAAGTTTGGTATTTTGACTTTCTTCGTGATGCTGATAGTCTGCATAATACTGTTTCCTAATTATTTTATTTATTACATTATTCACTTTCAGTTTCGATTATTCTTCAATTTCGGTTACCTTATGATTTCTGTTGTGAGATTTGGTAGACAATAGAATATAATATTTGGAGCTTAAGTTTTGTAATTTCCAAAGACAAGGATGTAACATAACTTGGTTCCATGATGCTATTGAGTGAGCTGATTGTGAACATTTCCTTATTTTGAATGCAGTTATTTTGTTGGCTTTAATGTTGGTTGCAATGAGCATTTGAAAGTGATTGTTGTTTTTAATCACAAGATTGAAACATGAAACGGATATCTTATATTCCTTTTGCTCATGATTTTCCTCACTGTCAAATCTATAACTAATGTACTCAATTATTTGGCATTAAGGTGTAGAACCATCCTACATGACTGAAGCATACACACGGAGGCTATCTTCCATAGAAACCATTCCTTCAAATGACAAGGACAAATGCTTGTTGGGAATAACAGGATGCTGAAATGAAAAAATAACTCATCTTATAGTGTGTTGTATATCATTTATCATTTGGATGATCATAAGAGTTTTAAAAATATTCTATGTGTATAATCTGGCTGGTCATGAACAACTGCTGCCTATTTTGAGACTTCCTTTGTTGAGAAGCTAATTAACTCATTTTTGTTGGGAAATTCCATCAGCTTTTGCAATACTAAATGTACAGGTCGTATTGTTCACAAGTTCCACTGAAATTATGTTTGTGGATAGAACATAATAAATTTTATGTCTAATATGGATTGAGCAAGTTACGAGTTTTAGGCATGGGTGATCCTTTCATTCCCAAGCTGACTTCTGGAACATCACATCCTAAAACACAAAATGAGGTCAGATTTACAAAGGAATGTGCTCATACGTCATTCACTTTTTGGCTTGCCATTTTACTGGCCTCCAGCTTACATGGATGACGGGATCGCCAGTCCAAAGTTGCACTCTGTCTGGATCAGTTATCTCTTTTTAGCCCGAAATTATGTCTACTTGCTGATTTGACTGGCTATTTTTGGAATTTCCTTTTATATGTGGTTAACATCAAATTATATGTATCATTATCATTTTAATTGCAAGTTTACTCTGTACAGGTGTTTGCAACCATGCTTTTCATTTCCATTGTATTAGCAGATGGCTCAAGACGCGCCAGGTTTGCCCATTGGGTAAGTTCTCTGCCTCGTACAGCATTTTATAGTGATTTTGTTTTTCTTTTTATTTTTGGTGTCATCTTTGTTTTCGTGTGAACAGATAACAGTGAGTGGGAGTTCCAGAAGTATGGTCATTAGACCTCGGCAATCTACAGTTGGGCTTCTCTTTTCTTCTGGGACTATTGTAGGAACTGAAGACTTAGCCCTGCTTCTATTTTCCTTTACAACTTTGCAGCAAATATTAAGTCAAATATTTGATAAACATAATTTTTTATAATGCAGTATCTGTTTAGTGGAGGATCATGTAGTAAATTATTTTGCAGTTACTTGTACTGAATGTTGCCTGTTCTGAATTGATGCTGGGTTCTTTGCCACCGGTGGTTATCTCATCCTTTTACTACTGGTGGTTGTCTACTGCTTCTTCTTTTTTCGTTCGCCTAGTGCATACATATGCATCAGGAGTTCTGTTGTTTCAACCATGGCATTAATAAGTTTTAGTGTAGTAATTCGCACAATAGTTGAGCAACTAGTTGCGCTATTTGTTGTTTTTTTGTGTTAATAGTACTCACTTTCAGTGATTTGTCCTCCATTTGCATATTAATTACCAACCTTCTTGTGCTACTGTTCAAAACTTTTAAGCCATTCGCGGCTATAATAATGTCTTAACGTCGTCAATGGAGAAAAGGGTTAGCATGTGGATTACAATTTAACTTTGATGATACTTACTGTGGTTGTTGGTGAATGTTTGCTAGGCTATGTTTCAAACTACCCGGAAAGTATTTCCTCCTGATGTGTTGTGCTCATCCAGCGGCTTTACCAATTACTAAATTAGGAAAATAAAATTATCCAAATTAAGTTAACCAAGAAATTTTGACGATGATTGTTTGTTCGCTGGCACGCCAAATAGCACGCCATTTTGATGTCTTTTACTACCCTAGACTGATGCTCTGCTGAACGCATAAAAATATATTGTATCGGGCTGCAACTTCTGCTTCATCTATTCTCTGGTTTGCTGAATTTGCTGCTGTATGGGCTTCATTTTCTCCTGAAAATGATATAACACAACAATCTACCACGCGGATGAGGTTTTCAACGCTATTTGCTGGAGGAATAAGGTTTCAGTCTGCGAATATCGTACTTATTCGTGCAGTTAGCTTCTTATATTCGAATTATGTATTGTTTATTTCTGAGCACCAGCTTCTGAAATCTGAGGCTGAGGTAAGTGGGCAGGCAGCCAATTTGCAATTATAATCAGGCAAGTTGAAGCAATTTCTAATTTCGAAACCAGAATAAGAGAAAAGCCTGTGCTCTTGTGAGCCTTCAACTAATGAAAATAGAACACCCGTGATTTCATCATTCCATCTTGATCACTGTAATAGTCAGAAAAATACAGTTGAACATAAAAGGGTTTCTTTTTAGTATTATTTGGGGGTGCACCTATGCCTGCACAAGAATTTCAATGTCTGCTTGCTAACATTGCCTCGGGAGAAAAAAGGTTCTGATTGCGTAAGCTGTCTTTTTAGCGTAATGCTGTCTGGACAATAGCAGAAAAATTTTACAAACGTCGCCTGAGAGATTTGAACTCTCCGGCGAGACCTCATGCACTTAGCAGGCAGACGCCTTTACCACTCGGCCAAAGAGACGTTCATGATTTTGTTGTTTCATATAATCATGTAATCTTTTGTTAATTACATGACAGACTTCTGAAAAGTGGAAGACAATACTGAGCTTCGCTTAAGATATGAAAATAACTGACCATTAGACTTTACAGAAATGTGCAAAGATAGTGTTTTTGTTTTTTTTTTTTTTTTTGTCAGAAGTCACAGAAATGTGCAAAGATAGATTGCGTGCAATTTTTTTGAATGGTAGTATCTGTTGTTAACTGTAAGGCAGACAGCGTCAATAGCCAACGCATAAACATGCTGGCTGAGGCATATGAAATTAATTAAGAAAGATTATATGGTCTCCCCTAATCCAGCCCTACGTGCATCATATCTTCTCACATGCACTATAATAAGTCCTCTCCATTTGAGGGCTTCCCCGGGGAGAACAGAGCTTAAATTTATAACATATTTTAAAATTGACTTACCACTGATTAACAAAACTTATTACTCGTTTTTTGATAACTGTTATAATCAAAACTCTTTAGTGAGAAAATATGTGTCTTGATCGAACACAATGACAATATATCATCCCATACGAGCATTCTACATGGTCGAATAAACGTTTAAATGTTGTTTTTGTAATAAAATTATAATCAAAAAAACTTTTTTTTTTTTGTTTCCACAGACAAAATCCAAAGAGAAAACTAACTAGTACAACGAACATTTATCGGATCAACGTGACATCACGCTCTGTCAGAAGAGGTATGTTATGCTCAACAGTCACATTGAACTAGTGAGATAGAAGCATCATCATCACCACCACAGTTCTCTCGTATATATCCAGAACATGGTTGATGGTTGGTGGGGCTGGGGAGTGAGGACAGAGAAGGTAAGCAAATATCATATATGCCTTCCGCTTATGGTTTCAAGTCCCACATGATCATAGTTCTTGAAGATTTACTTACATTAAATATAGATATAAGGATTTCGAAGCCCCTAGTAAAAAAGAGGATAACACGATAACGAGGACAAATACTTCTGTGGGATTTCTGCTAATTGAGATTCATATCTAAAAGTTCAGACACTCTGAGTGTGAAAGAGATTTTCCACTAGAAAGAGGGCTTGGATTGATATCTTTAACAATATCCGCACTACTAGAGAATGTCTTATCTAATTTGAGGATGAACTTTGGCCAATATTGATTAACGTGTCCATCTCTGCTTGTGTGCACAATGTTTTTTTTTTTTTTTTGTTCTTTAAAGTTTTAAATGCCTCAAAATTAATCTTGTAGCATATGTGATGTATGACGAATGCTAATGGCCTAATGCTGCGTAAATTGGGGATGTTAGGTATTATCGGGCCCCATTGATCCAATGTTAATCCTGCTTGTAAAGTTAAACGCAGATTGAATAAACAATTTAATTTTTGCAAATCAATTTGCAACAATTACTCTCTGTTGACATACATTGCAATCCTACCTAAAACTTAAAACAAATATCAATGAGTAAAAGTTCTAATTGATTTGGTCTAACTCCATCTTTTAATTTTTTGAAAAACAAGAAAATACTCCGGGACTCTGATGTCATATTTGGCTAACGGGATCATGAGAGTCGGAAAGCAAAAGGTAATTTTCTTAAAAGAAAAAGAAAAAGGGCCAAAGGCAAGCTTTGGTACCCCTTCATCGCTACATCTTAGGTGAAAAAGTTAAGCAGGTAAACCAAAAAAAAAAAAAGGACGCCTTACGCAGTCTTTTTCACTAATTAGTATTTGGTCATTAATTAATACATGACACTCGTGAGTGCGTCAATTTTCTAGTAAACTTTCTTTGATGTTTCTAGCTGGACTCACTGGATACTGCGTGTAAGCCACTATACTTGGGAACCATAATCAAGAAAAAGTAGTGTTATTCAAATACTCTTGATAAATAGCACAAAGGATCAGAAAAAGAAAAAGGCGTGTAAAATGTATGAAAAAAAAAAAAAGGAAATATAGAGTTCAACTAAACGTGGAAAATTTAAAATGATGACGGCGACTAAGTTCATAAATATAACGTGCATAATGCATCAAAGTCCCTTTCAGCATCAAGTGAATGGCTATAATGGAGGATAATAACGAACTTTATTACCTTTTCTAAAGGCAAGTTTTGGAGGAATCCTTCTTCTTCTTCTTTTTTTTCACATATTTTTGAGGTTAATCTTGTAGACTCTTGTACATGACTCAAAAAATGATTTGTACAAATTCAAAGAAAGTCTAACGTGGATAGATCTAACTAAACATTGATTACTCCGACCCAAACAGTAAATTAAAGCCGGACGGCTACTAGAATTAACAGTAATCTTTTATAAACTGCGGCAAATGTCTGAAAGGAAAAACAATGAGAATATTAATAAACATGGAAATTACATAATCGATTGCATATTGATATTGTATTTGATTTGACTATGTGTATAGATGATTCTGTATATATTATTCTACATTATCTTTTTTAATCCCAGTTCATTGTGCACGTATAAAGCTCTCGTACTCTTATAATTGAACATTATTTAATCAACATACGCCATCAGCTAAATACACTTTGATCTTGGATCTATATCACCTATGAACTCATGTGCATTAGCATTTAAGAAGTTCAACCTTAACTTCATTTTGCCGTTAAAAGAATGATCAAGCATGTGCGTGTTTGCGGTATGCTTCCTCGTTATACTGAGCTTCGCATAATTCTCCACATATAAAATGAGGTTGGTATTAATTTTTAATTTCCTGTCCCATAAAAAATCACATAAGAGATATAAAGAAACAATATAGATAAATAATATAAATATAATATGCCTCCTTGCATGAAAATATATCTATTGGTTTCTGGTTTCAAACATCGGAAGAAAAGATATAGGTTTGTTATGGAAGGAAATGGCACAGAGAACGGGAGCTTTGTTTAATTGATTATTTTGCCATTGTTAATTAATAAAGATGGGAATAACAACAAAAACTATTAATTACCGTTTAGCTTAAATTCCTCAATCACTATCAATATGAATATTATTAATACTATTATAAGTATGGGTTTTGATGACTCACTCAACGTGTTTGGTTTAATAATTAATCATTCCTTTAAAAAATAATTAATGATTTTAAAAGAATAGTATTTTCAGAAAAATTATAGAAACTTTAGTCAATCACTTTTATTCTGATAAAATAATCTTGATAATTGTATCTATTTCTCTTCCAATTCCCTAAACCAAACGCTCGTGTTCTACGCGGCGGTGGACATCATTCTATAAAAAGGAACGGGTGTTAGCTGTATCAGCACAAACCGCGGAGGTGGGAAAATACATATGACTATTATTATGAACTTTCTTTTTTCATATCTGAATGTTACTATATATGCTTGTCAATACTCAGTATACCTCATGGCTTCATTTGGGACAAAATAGAATTGAAAAGATTTTACTGTAATATTCTTCTGTAATCACCATTAATACCGTTTTAGTAAATTACTAGACTAGTACTGAGAGAGGTTCGAATTTACCTCTACCGTTAAAAGAAAAAAAAAAGAATACTAAAAAGGAAATAAAAACAAAGACCCTTAGGCCTTTTTCACAAAAAAAAAAAAAAAAAAAAAACTGTTACGCGAGTATGGAATAGTTCATGTTGTACTTGAGTACAAGAAAAACTGAGAACCGACAATGGAGTGAGGAGAGAAAATTTTTAAGTAGATCAAATTCACATATTTATTTGCGAATCTCATAATTTAAAAGAGTACTAAGGTGAACATAATTATGCATGTTAAAGTAACAAAGTAATATAAAAATATTTATTTAATTTTATTTTAAATTCAAATATAACTCTAAATTGAATCCATTTACAAATTTTCGAAGTGGGGAGTGAAATCATGCAAATATGCCAATAATATCCCTCAGGCACTCGTGATCCTCTGGACTCTGCCACCTCTTGCGGATCCGTGCAGTGCAGCAGTTCTTCGCTTTCTTCTCTCTCGTGGGTGAGAGAGAGAAAAGCGCCTAATATGATAAGCAGAGTTTGTTACCTAAAATGGCGCCACATTCTGAGGATTTCTGAATGGGCCAATCCATTAAACCAATAGCTAACTATCACGTAAAATTGCATTATAATATCGTTCCCATTTCCCAAAGTGACTTGGAATGGAATGCCCTCTATTTTCTTTTGCAAAGGATATAAAATTCAAGCGCAAAACTTTGACACGTACTATTTGCGAAATGGTATGATATTTCAACTGATATTTTTTCTTTAAGTTGAAAAACTGAGGGAAAGAATTGCGTTTCACCTTTAAATCCTCCATGAGACAACTTTGGTGTTCTTATTTTATTTTCTTGATTTTCTCTAATGTTGTAAATTTGTTTTTGAAGATAATTTTGTCGAAGAATAAATAAAAGAACAGAATGATTTAGCCTCCAATAATTTTGGTTGATTTTTTGTTTCGTCAGCATGTTTGAATTTGGATTATAGTCACTTGTGATTTGGATTCCCACGCTAATTTCCATACATTATTGAAATAACCTGATAGGCATATGCTGCGAGTTGCCTACTATATAATACCCTGGTGGGCTGGAATACAAAAGCCATATATTACTCCGTCGTCGGAAATCTGATTGAGGTGGCGCGTTAGAACCAAAACTCGAAGTGCGCGTGGAATAACTAAGGTTTCCCCATCATTGACAGGTGTCTACATCGTACTTTCATATATGCAGCTTCCTGTAACAACAGATCACTCATGTGATGAGTGAGTATTGCGTGCACCACGCGCGCCACGTGGCGTGCCACGTGGTGCACTAGAACCAATCACATATCGTCAAATAATACAAAGTATGGCCCACCGTTGCCACATGACGATAAATTATTGGTTCTAGTACACCACGTGACAATGCACGTGGTGTATTGTATACTTTTCCCTCATGTGATGACACAATACTTATCTTGCTCGTTACCAAAAACCAAAAAAAAAAAAAAAATGAGAAAAGGTAAAGTGTAAAGAGTAAAGTATAAATGTATCGCAAACTCCAAGATGGTTTCAGTCAAAAGAGAAGAAGTGAGAGTAAGTACCTGAACAATCTAGCCGTTACCACATTCATAAATGAATTGTACTTTTTCTTTTTCTACTCTCTCCTCCGCGACTCCACACTCCCCCTCCCACCTTCGGCTAACAAAGACGAATCATTGCTATTTATTTGTATGACACTCGCCTTGATTAATGTGCCATTTTCTTCTTCCCAAATTGCCCTCATGCCACTGTCATGTTCCTTTTTGGCAATTTGGAGAGTTACTCTTGCAATTTTTTTTAATCAATTCTTGTTACAACATTATTTTGACTCACACAATTAAGGTTAAACTCCCATATTTATTAATAGATGTGATTCTCAAACTATTTTACCACGACATTTTAAACTGTATTTTTTAATATACCAACCTAGTCTTACTTCTCTATTTCTCTCCTAATTTTTTAACTGCCAAGATCAGAATTTGAACGTCGAACTTGACACTGGGATTTTGCAATGCTTCTCGAATGCTCTGACGTTTGTTATCAGGGATCAAAAGTATTTTTTCATATTTACATTTTTTAATTCCTAAAATCAGTTTTTGGAAGCCACAACAGTCTCAAAAGGTCTCACCAGTCACAAATTGAGACCAGGTACATACCATGTGAGAAATGTTTGATATGGTTGGGTGTCCATTTTACCTGTTTATAAAGTACAACTGGAACATTGATGATAATATTTACAAATAAAATGTGGTTATGTGCAAATGGAAATGTTTGTTCATACTTTTAGGTATTTGATTGATGTAAATAGGTTAGAGTCATTACTTGCCAATTTGCAAATGCAATATCAGGTATTTATTTCTAATATGCAACAATATTACGTGACATATATTTAAAGTTCCTTTAATATGGAACAATATAACGTGGTATATATTTAAAGTTGATCAATCAATGGAATTATACCAAAGAGAATTTAATAACGTGGTCCATATATAATACTCTTGCGCTCCAACCTACATTTTGTTGGCAATTTAAATACACTGCACCTAAATTGTTATGCACAAAGTAGGTTAGGTCCTCAGTGTTTCTGGACCTAACCTTACGACATTACATGTAAACAGGCATTCAGTAATATGCATGTAAAACGTAATAATGCAACTCATGAGAGACTTCAATAGCAATTAAGACTTTAAGATGATATATATGTCTATAACTAAAGATAGGTAGAAAAATCATATCATTGACATGTTTCTAGCGTAAGTTTTCTAAAAGTACAAAAGTGGAGGTGTTTCCCCTTGATCTGGCAAATATTGTCTTTTTCATTAATGCCAATTTAAATGTAAGGCGAATAACAACAATTCGCGGATTGTATAGTTGAAGGGAGTGGAGCTGTGATATGTGGCCATCAAAATTTACTGAAAAGAAAATACTTTTTATTTTATTTTTGAATTATTTTTTTGGTAAATGAGTTCTGCATTCTTGTAGCTAGGGGTACTGACTGTTATTGTATAGGACACGAAATGGAAAAAGGAGATTTGTGTTTATAAGTAAGCTGTGTACTTTTTTGCACTGTAATTTTACGCACACACCCCACCATAACTACAAGATGTGTGTTAATATCCACCATCAAATTTGTGATAGAAACGTAATTAAATTCTTCAAAGAATTGTACCCGCCGCAATAACATGGTCTACTTTATTTTCCTATCCAGCAATAGCAACATTAAAAAGGTAAATAATAACATTGTAATAGAAAATTTCGAAAAAAATGAAAATGAATGTTGTTGAGCCCACTAGTGCATACTTATTTGGATATATCTCTATTATGTTAAATAAATTTTTATATTCATGCTCGACGGATTGTATTTTTCCTAATTGCAAAATTTCAAAACAATACTGATCTTGATTGTATAATAAAATTAATCTCCACGACATGCAAATTAACTCGTTTAGAAGGAAATCATTGAGCCATGTCTGCTTGGAGATTTTCAATTACGCAACCCTATTATACAAGACAATATAAACTCGCACCTTCTATATACCGTGTCACTCTATAAATAAAAAATACTTCTTGTTTGGTGTTTTTTTTTTTTTGGGGTTGTTTTTGGGAAGGATAACTATATGATTTAACATATTTTTAGTTGAATACCAAACAATATTCGATATAATTTTCAATTTAACTTGTAGTATTCTCAAACCAGAACACAAATCTTACACATATCAAAAAATTGAGAGCAGACCAGATTAGACTGATTAGGAAAAGTATAAAATGCATAACGTGTATTACTATATGGTGCACTAGAATCAATAATTTATTGTCATGTGGTGATGGTAGGTTATATCTTTTATTATTTAACGATGTATTATTGGTTCTAGTGCACCATGTAGCATGCAACGTGATGCGCATGGTGCACGCAATATTTGCTTGACTGACTTGGTCCTAAAATGGAAATTTTAGATGACAAACTGATCATGTCAAATTAACTAACTAATCACGGGGTGAAGGACCAGTTACCACGATCATCAAACCAACCCAATCTTCAAAAAACCGGTGTTCCCTCAAGTGGCATAACAGTAAGAAAGTCGAATTCCAAGCCTTGTAATTAGCATTTCGTGCTCATAAACCCGACAGAAGTCCTCCATGCTTTCCCATGTTATCTTCCTCCCGTTTCTGACAGTCGTACTTCCCGGTAACTGTGTCCTTTCTCCCTCACGCTCTTCCCTTCACCCAACTCCATTTCCAACACTTTTTATTTAAAAAAAAATAAAAAAATCCCAAAACCAAAAATAAAACAGAAATAAAAAAGAAGAGGATAAATCATCCTTTATAACTTCACCAGTTGACAGCCACTCCCCCTTCATTTTCCTCCCATTAATTCATTTTACACCAATGGGTTCCTTGATCTGGTGCTGCACCATTGCCCTTCTTCTCCAATCATGTCTATTACAGATCGCACCAATCTCAGCAGCCAAAAAAACCTACATAGTCCAAATGAAACACCAACAAAAGCCTTCATCTTATGACACCCATGCTGAGTGGTATAAGGACCGCCTTCAATCGCTCACGTCCTCCCTCTCCTCTAATCCTGACTCCCTAGTCTATACCTACACCTCCGCTTACCATGGTTTTGCTGCCTCGTTGGAACCCGAAGAGGCCGAGTCCCTCCGTCAATCTGACGAGGTTCTTGGGGTCTATGAGGACAGCGTCTACCACCTCCACACCACCCGAAGCCCAGAATTCCTTGGCTTGAATTCGGAGCTCGGGTTGTGGGCTGGCCACAACCCACAAGAACTCAACCAGGCCTCGCAGGACGTCATCATCGGTGTCCTGGATACCGGCGTATGGCCTGAGTCCAAAAGCTATTCTGACTCGGGCCTCCCAGATATCCCGTCCAGATGGCGAGGCCAGTGTGAGAGTGCAGTGGATTTCAACCCGAAATTACACTGCAACAAGAAACTAATAGGGGCGAGGTTTTTCTCCAGGGGCTACCATATGGCGGCTGGAGAAAAACCTGGAAAAGAACCGGAATCCCCTCGCGACCACGAAGGTCACGGCACTCATACGTCATCAACCGCTGCTGGATCTGCTGTAGCCAATGCTAGCCTGTTAGGCTACGCTAGCGGGACCGCCCGTGGCATGGCTGAACACGCCCGCGTCGCCGCCTACAAAGTTTGCTGGAGCACGGGCTGTTTGGGGTCTGATATTCTTGCAGGAATGGATCGTGCTATTTTGGATGGGGTTGATGTGCTCTCCCTATCACTAGGTGGTGGTTCTGGACCTTACTATCGCGATACAATCGCAATTGGAGCATTTTCTGCTATGGAGAAGGGTATTTTTGTGTCTTGCTCAGCAGGAAATAGCGGCCCAACTAAGGCCTCTTTGGCTAATGTGGCTCCTTGGATAATGACAGTAGGGGCTGGAACTATAGATAGAGATTTTCCAGCTTATGCTCTACTGGGAAATGGCCAAAAATTCACGGGCGTTTCGTTGTATAGTGGGAAAGGTATGGGGAGAAAATCAGTGAGGTTGGTTTATAGTAAAGGTAGTAATAGCTCAAGTAATTTATGCTTGCCGGGTTCACTTGATCCGAGCCAGGTGAGGGGAAGAGTTGTGTTGTGTGATAGAGGGATAAATGCAAGGGTGGAGAAGGGTGCGGTAGTGAGGGATGCTGGTGGGGTTGGGATGATATTGGCTAATACGGCGGTTAGTGGCGGGGAGGAGTTGGTGGCCGATAGTCATTTGTTGCCGGCTGTGGCGGTGGGGACAAAGGTGGGGGATTTGATAAGGGGGTATGTGAAGAGGAACAAAAACCCCACGGCGGTGCTCAGCTTCGGAGGGACGGTGGTGAATGTCAAGCCGTCGCCGGTTGTGGCGGCGTTTAGCTCCAGAGGGCCAAATATGGTGACCCCACAAATCTTGAAGCCAGATGTAATTGGACCTGGAGTCAACATCCTAGCTGCTTGGTCGGAGGCTGTTGGGCCCACTGGGATGGTGAAGGACGCTAGGAGAACTCAGTACAACATCATGTCTGGTAAGCATCAGCAACGGCTCAAAAATCTTTTTTATATAATCAGTACTAGGATATATATAATTTTTTTCAATTAAATTAAATTATGTGTTAATCGTAGATCTCAAGAAAATATTCACCTGATAGTGTTTTTTACTTCTTAATTAGAGATGCGAGTTTACTAGGTAATCTAGCTTTTGAAATGTGCGTTTAGTTGAATCTTGAGTTGTTTGTTGTTAACGTTGTTTTTTCTTTTAGGATAGACGATCAAACCACACATCCCAAAGAGGAGATAAAATTTAGAATGTCATTATTGAATACCGTTTGTGTGAAGGAGTGCTTAGTTGTTTTTTAGGCTAATGTAGCTAATTTAGCTGACAAAGTGTGAGTTAGCACATGCTGAAATCATGAGTTGAAATGAAATCACCGTCCATTTTATCAATGCCAATTAGGCCATTTGGTGAAAGCCATGCCAAGAGAACATGGTGCCATATGATATTTTAAAGGGGACAACAACATGGGCGTGTGTTCTTTTTCATCTGGTGCCGTCTACTTCGGTGGATTCTCTTATGATCTCAAGTTTTAGATTTTCAAAATGGGAGGGAATATTGAACAATGAATGAACATATTAGGTCCTAGCAGGGGGACTCAATGGTGAAGTAAAAACAGCAATGTATCTACAGAATAGTCCCACAAAGTTTTGGGTGTGCACAATTAATAAATTTACTGGACCCACATAGTAAAGGCTCGATATTTTTCACAAGAATTTCTGCATGCTTTCTTCGTTCTTTTTCTTTTTGGAATATTGGTACTACTACTGATCTTGGACACCTTTTGTCATGATATTTTTCCATGTTCTTTTTTATTTTCTAATGCATTTTGTACATTCATTGACTTGTTATTTTCATGAAATTTGAAGGAACATCAATGTCATGCCCGCATATTAGTGGATTGGCAGCATTGTTGAAAGCAGCACATCCAGATTGGAGTCCAAGTGCAATCAAATCTGCACTTATGACTACAGCGTACACTAAAGACAACACCAACTCCCCTCTTCGCGACGCTGCAGATGCTACATTGTCCACTCCATGGGCTCATGGGGCTGGTCATGTCGACCCGCACAAGGCCCTTTCTCCAGGGCTTGTATATGACGCCACTTCAGATGACTACATTGCGTTCCTTTGCTCCTTGGATTATGCCATTGAGCACATACAAATCATAGTTAAACGCCCAAACATCACTTGTTCGAGGAAGTTTAATGACCCTGGCCAGCTGAACTATCCATCATTCTCAATCCTATTTGGCAAGTCGAGATTTGTACAGTATACCCGCGAATTGACAAATGTCGGAGCTGCAGGATCCATCTATAAATCAGCCATTGAAGCACCTTCAACCGTGGCAGTGACAGTGAAGCCATCAACGCTTGTTTTCAAGAACGTAGGAGATAAGCAAAGATACACCGTCACATTTGTTTCGAAGAAGGGTGCAAGTCCAATGACTAAGAATGCATTTGGTTCAATTGCATGGACCAATGCTGAACACCAAGTCAAGAGTCCAGTTGTCTTCTCCTGGACGCAGTTGGGAGAATTGTAGGAAATGATCGTTTAATGATTTTATTCAGCCCCGAAGGGTCAAATTTTACAATTGCCCTTGCCAGCTAAAGACGAGCGACAAATTGCCCTTCTGATGCTCAGGAGATCATAGAGACTTGCAAGATTTTAGTAGAGAAAAAGAAAGCAATGTTGAAAGTCGGTATAAGTTAGTTGGATCTTTATTTTGTGTGCTGATGCTCTTGGGACTAATTGGATAGATGCAAAATATTGGCTGTCTGCCTTTCTGTCCTGGAATTTTAACTGAACATCTGCCTAACACTACAGAAATAATTGTAGGATGATAGAACATAACAGTCGGCCCATGCCTGATTATGTTTATCAAAGGTCAACGATACGGTTGTAATCCATGCCAGATTGGAATGTGCCCGCCAACTTTTTCATTTGCAGAGTTGCCAAATTTGTCAAGTGAAAAATGTGATTTCATACCAGGATGTCAACTTTCTACTTGCTCAAAATGCATTTCGTTCAAATCTAAATGGTTTGGCAAAGAACGTCTTATGAATTCTTTAAAAGTATAATGACCTCCTAAATCCATCTATAATTCGTCCATTGCAAATCTGATTTGCACAACTGCATTGCAAGATCATTGATCCCGGGACCAAAAACAAAGTCATTTAGGAAATACACTAGGAAAAGCATACTGATTCCAAGATTGGTCAGACTTCTAATAACTTTCTATCTAAAGTAGTCTAGTATATATAAGTAGAGGACAAGAATAGAAGTTGAACCTACATTTCTATCAATAATGAGCAATAACTTAGAAAATAATGGAGTGATTTCTACCAGTTCAAAGCCAGGAAATGGTAGGCTGGAGGTAAAACTGTTTGCATATCCAATGGAAAATGTATGGAGTAACAGATGCAGAGAAGTGGCCACTATGCAAAATGTATAGCTGTAGAAAAACCTGAGTAGTTTTCACAAGGCAATAGGCATCGGAGTAACCAATTAAAAAAATATAATGGGGTTTTTTAGATAGATCTTTTTTTATGATTATTTTACATAATATGCTAGTAACATATATAGCAGCTGTAGCAGCAGTCTTTTGTACAACATGAACAAAGATTTACCTCTGGACATTTACGATAACAAGATGTACATCCATTGCAGAAGCAATTAGAGAAAGAAAGACATCTGGGCATACGGCAACTTAGGCTGCATGATGGCTTTCTAAAGGACCTAGAATTGAGGCGGGAGCAACAGTGGCACTTTGGTTTTGAACATCTGATGCATGTGCACGATGGACACGATATACAATCACACAAGTTGCAGTCACAGCAGTGTGGCATCTCAACATCGGCAATACACCTTTGACAGCAAATCCAGGGAAAGCTGAAACAAGATGATACACTGTACAGAAAAGAAATATACATTTTTAAACATATTCATTGAACCAAAACTTATTTGTGCTTCATACATAGGATATTACATATAATCACTACTCCGAAGGTACACAAGAATCTAAATTTTTAAATTATCATGTAAGGTAGATACAGTAAATTCTATCTGCAAGAACATTGAAAGAGGATCCTATCTTTTGACTAGCATTTGTTAGCTGATGTATGTATTTGCACCACGTGTCAAGAGGAATAATAGTATGTTCAAAGATAGCTAAATCCGGCTCTAAATTTACACTAACAGCACCCATCCAGAAGTACTAAGGCGTAACGTGCGTAAATCACAACAATATCCTTACCCTGTTCCTAAAATATCTTAATCTCACAGAAGATTTCAACCTATTATAACAAGATTCTAAGGTGAGAAAACAAAATTACTCAATGAGCAGAACATACCAGAGCCATTTCCAGAAGCAACAAGATTTATGAACTCTCTTAGTTCTGCCAAAAAAATGAACTTGTAAGATAACAGTTATTACTTGAGTTCAATTGAAAATGATTGATCGAGGTTTTATTACGTTGGCATGAGAGGATCTGAAGTTGCTGTTACAAAATCTGCAACCCTGTGAAGTTGTCAAATTCATGGAGTAAGATGAGAATCAAAATTCATGTGATTAACAAATTTGGTGAGAGTGTTTAATTGACAAGCATTTTACATTCCTTGTTCATCAACTCCTTTAAATGAGCATTGGCAGAAAATTACACATACTCTTTGCAGGATTGGGAAGCTGGTTCAAGGCCTTCGACAAATTTTAATTCGTCCTGCTTACAATAAAGTTGTCAGTGAGATCCCATTGAGTTAATTAAAAGATGTTTTCAAAAGAAAATACAAGATTTCCATATTTAAAAGATGTTTTAAATATTGACTTCAAATTCAATTTGTTTAATTTGCCATATGTAGGAATAAATGTGAAACTCTAATCCAGATTTCCATTTTGTTTAAGCTGCCAAATCCTAAACAGGGGACTGAGAGAATAAACAATATGATCATAATGAAAGAAATTTGAAGCTAAACTTTGAACATCAGCGGGTTGATTTCCGATAATAGCCGTGATATTACTAGATGTCTTCTCCATAATTGGCGTGGAAGCTTGCGAAAAAAAAAAAATCCAAATTTGTGATAAATTTGGCATTCAAATGTGATAATGCATAATGGGAAGATTATGCCATGAACTTTATGACAAACACATATAGTAACAGAGTAAGCTCTTGACTTGTCATTCGTATTACTGTTATACAGACCTAGTTCAGGAGGCAACAGAAACCTGGGGATTCACATTCACCCTCCAGAAATTCAGATGCATTATTGAGGCTAGAGCCCAATAACTTCCCTTTGCTTGAATCAAACAAGCAAAGGGAGTCTGGCACTTTTTCAGGTCAAATTAGTCAGAGAAACAGTAACTTGTTAAAATCTTAATGGGATCTACGAGCCTGGATTTTGTCTGAACTCGCTACTTTTTGTTCTGGCAGCTTACAATTATGGGTTTCATAAAGATTTCAACTCAAAAACAGAAATACAGAATAGGGCAGAAAAGAAATACTGAACCAAAAAGGATGGATCAGCAAGAATGTGGGATCTGAGCTACATTAAATTAAAAAAATGGAAGCTGCATCAAGATTCTAAATTTCTAATTAACAGCAAGTTAACCCAATTTCTTTACTGGAAACAGTATTTAATCGAGTGGCCCATCATATACCTGCATTTGTTAACACATACTGGAATTATTATAGTCCAATTAAAGGCACATGGTCCTACTTACTATAAAAATGAAATAACCCCACTAATAACAGAAAGCAAGAAGCTTGTGATTTTCCCATATTAAACAAAGAAGAAATGCTTCCTATCAAAAGAAACCAAGCAAGATAAAGTCGAACACTCTGCTTCCAACCCATGTCCCATTCAACCTTTCGAGCTAATGTCCTATTTAATTAGTATCTTCCCAAACGAATGATCTAACATTACATCTATGTAAGATACCAATAATTAGAAGATCTAAAATATTGTAGTAAACAAGCCTTAGTGGGCATTTAGCCAGGTGGTCAAGGTCTTTGTTTCTCGTCTCATCTTCGAACGAGCGTTCGATTTTAACCACGTCTCTATTCTCTCTTACCTCGAGAACGAGAATTCTATTCTAACCATCAGCTTAGAACGATGGTTTGATTCTAGCCACATTTTCCTTTCTAAATACAAATAAAAATAAAAAAAGAGAATTGACAACAACCACAAAACTTACCTCAAGAAATCTAATTTCTCTTTCTAGCATTTGGACCTTGGCTAACTCTCGCCTTTTGCCATATAAATCAGGATACTCAGGCGGGGACTTAGGCCGTGGGGGTGGAAGTGAAGGCACTTTAGCCTTGCCACTCAGACCAGCCATTTCTTGCTGAATATGCAGCAAAGAAGAAGAATAGTAAAATCCCACAAGCCCTCTCACTCACTTTAATCTCTACATTAAAGGCTTTTGCAATGAAAGTATATGGTAAAAACGTAGTACTAGTAGCAGTTAGATAATAAATAACGAGACACAGCCCACAATCCTGAGTGGTAAAAAGTGATTACTAGTATAATAGAGTACTAGTATAATAGTAGTAGTAGTAGTAGTACTAGAAGAGCAGTAATGTAATCAGTAAAGCAAGAAAAGGATATGAAGGGCAGAGAAGAGTAGATGGGGGGAGGAAATGAGAGGTGGTTAGGTATGGGGAAATGAAGGAAACGTTAAGAAGGAAAAGATTGCAAAATGCAGAATGCAGAAAAAAGGAAAGGAGGGGAAAATAATTAACTGACTTTACTATACTAGTTACTTACTACCGGACTGACTGACTGGATTTGGGGATAATTACGGGGTCCAGACCCCAGAGACCACAAAATCCCAGACTCCAAAAAGCTCTGTCACATAACAACAATGACAGCACTCTCACCTCCCACTCTCACCAGCAGCTGCAGCAGAAGCCTGCAGCAGCACCAACAGCGATGACAGGAGTATTAGTACACACACTTGAGCACACTTAACTAGACTGTTGCACAGTGGTATATTTATTAATGCATGCATGAAGAGTTAAAGTTGAAATCAATGATTCATTTATGTTGACGTACCATTTTGCAATTGTACTAAGATAAAAACTCTAAATAGGGCTGTAAATGAATGAAGATATTTTAGCTCGACTTTGATTAGAAGCTTGATTTTGATCAGAGTTTGAGTTTACCTTGAGCTATATATAAGAACATGGCCAAGGTGGACTCGAGATTATTATGTTTTCAGTTTTTCGTTTTCGCCGGATGATTGCTTTTAAAGTGTTTTTTTTAATATTACTATAATATGTTTTTAATTTTTTAAAAAATATTTATGTTTTAATTTGAAAATGTGTTTAGATTTTTTTTAAATAACTAAACTTAGAGAGTGATTTTGTAAGTTATAAACATATACACAAAAGTCAAATTATACACATGACATCTTTTGTACCACTTTTTTCAGTACCAATTAAGTGACATTCACGAAAAATTACCACATTGCACTCACATTCTAATAATTATCTGATTTATCTAAGTGTGAGCACGATCTGAAAATTTCTTATGAATAGCATTCAATTAGCACTGAAAAAAGTGACACTAGGAATTCCAATTGCAAATTGTAACCCTGTCACATGAATTTTTAAATAACTAATTGAGTGTATGCAAGATTAGATTGGATATGAATACGACTAAACTTAAGAGATAGGGAAGCGTCAAATTAGAGAAATTGACCACATAAATTAGAACGTGTTTGGTTATCTTTCAAACACACATTACTAAAATATGCTAAAATATATTTGTTTGAAAAACATTGTAGAAAATATCATTCATACGGGCTCAATCATACTAATTTCGGAAATCATAATGGTAGAAGTACTACTAAAGAAATGGGTTGCCTTGCAATGGGGCCTAACGGACATTGTGGGTGGAACTGTGAACAAGTTAGGAGGGTAAGCAGTTTGTTGTTGATACGTTTACGTTAAAGTAAGAGCTGTCTTTTTCTGCAGTAGTGGGTGTTGTGTGTGTGCATTCACAGTAGTGCAGTGTGTGTTGGTGTAGTCTCGAAGGAGCTGTTGCATTTTTTCTTTTCTTTTCTTTTTTTTTTTTGAAAAACGGAGGAGGTGTTGCATTTGGAGGGAAATGCTTAGATGGAGGGGTCCATCTAAGTATTTCCCTTGCATTTGGTGCATGGTTTGCAGAGGTTTGCAGAAGCAGAGGAAGGTGGATGCAAAGAGTGAGCGAACGAAAAGGTCGACGCCGTACCTCAGATCGCACGTGACCGCCAGTGCAGACTAGGATAGAGAAAATCCGCCATATAAAGTTGCATCCTCTATTTCTTTTTTGGAAAAAAATCGTTCTAGAACTTCTAACTAAATTACAATAATCTTTTACCACATAATTATACAAAATAAAATTTTAATCCCTTAATCGGTCTAAAATTTTGTAGCGATAACATCATAGACGTCTGCATTACACACGAGTATTGCTTTTGTATGGATGTTAAATTTCTGTTAGAATTTAGGCTAAAGAGACATGTTTAATTTTATATAGTTATGTGGTGGCGAACAAACTATAGTTTGATTAGACGTTATAGTTTGTAGTGATTTTATTTTTTAAGTGTTAATTCTCTACAAACATTTGTGATGAAATGAAAACAAGCATCCATAATACAAACATATGTGATGTGACTTTTCTCTTTAACACTAATACTGCAATTTCTTAGGATATTTTACTTTAGCCAATCACCGAAGTCTGTATTCTCAAGAACATTTTCCAATAAATAAAAACCCAATTTCTATTTTAAAATTCTATTTCAGCATGAGTTTTGATACTACTGTATTTTTCTTCCATTGTTATACCATGTTTTCGTTAAGATCACAATGGGGAAAAAAAAAAAAAAAAAGGTTCAGCTCTACGGTTGTTAACAATTACGCATGGTTCAGGTAAACTTAACTGGGAAGTTATGACTTTTGTGGCAGGTTAAATTTAGAAAGAAAATGTACCGCTAATGTTCAAAAGAAAGAATTTGGTATAGTAATTGCTTTTTCGAGGAATTTCGGGAAAATTAGTTAAATTTTTTAAATAATTTAACCTATACTAGGGTTAGCTTACAGTTTCAAGTTAATTTATTTACCTTCAAGGCCACAACTTAGTTAATTTATCATTCGACCCAAAAAAATCTGCAATAAACAACGTTAACCTTTAAGTTTTTTTCTTAAATTGCAGGAAAAAATCCTAGGTTAATTAAATAGTTCAATTTTTGGTAAAATTCATTGGCTTTATTGTAGCAATCATGATTAAATTAAAATAGAAATACTAATTTTTTTTCAACAGTTAATAGAGAAAGGGAGAAGAGTAGAAAGAGGAAAGTTTGAGTACATAAAAGGGATTTAACCTTTTGTGCAGCCCATCAAACTTATCTACTCGTAACTTACCTATCACTTATCGATGTGTGATAGAATTTTTTTGACATAGGTAAGCGGATTAGCAATCTGCTACTAAAGGTTAAATAACATTCCACTCAACTAATTTAAACTCACACAGGTCGAAGAAATTGCTTTCTTTTTTCAACAGTTAATAGGAGAAGGGAAAAGAGGAGAAAGAGGAGAAATGAGGTACACAAAATAGATCCAACCTTTTGTACAGCCCATCAAACTTATCTACCCATAACCTACTCTATCATTTATAGAATTTTTTTGACACAAGTAATCAGATTAGCATTACTAAATACTAAATGACATTCATGATTCTGCCGCGCCAGCATTGTCAATTTGTCATCATCACGCTATTCTGACCCTGGAGAGCCCGTTACAAAGAAACGTGATGATGAATGGAGGCGCATAATTTTATGTATGAAGCAGAACCCAGCAACCCCTGTCAGAAAAAGTTAATTGATCACTGCTGCTAGGTCTCAACTAATGGAGACATTTCTTAATTTTTTGGTAGGTGTCTGTACATAAATTAGCAGGAGATTATTGAACGATCAGGTGTATTTCTGGGTTGCTCCTGGGCAGAGTTTTATCCATGTAAGGCCTAAACGAATCCAACTTTAAAGTTGTTGGATTCGATTCAAAAATTCAAATTCAAATTTGGATTCGAGTTCAAGTCTGACACGAGTTTAAAATTTTACGCTCAAAATTTTTTTTTGTATTAATTTATGAATAAACATATAATTTTATATAAAATGTATATTATTTTATATAAAATAATTATTATATTTTAAATAAAAAATTTTAAAACATTTTTGGACATGAATATATAGAAGCTTGAATTTGATTTGATAATATAAACGAATTTTATTTTTTGCTCAAACTTGAATCAATCTTGTAAAAATTCGAATCCTAATCGAGCCCGAACTATTAGTTAAAGGGTTGATTTGTTTAGAGCTCTAATCCTAGGAGAGTTGTACGCTATTTCTCTCTATTTTTAAGAATTAGCCAAATATTAGACTCATACTTTTCATGAGTGAATTAAAGTTCTTAAACCTTATATTTTAAACTCAGTGGTATTACAAACGCAATTTGGCAATGAATTGCAAATTAGTTAGTAAGACACTTCGCTTGTGATTTATATGTCCGGAATTCGAGTCATCAAGAGAGTAACAGATGGAGTCTTACCATTGATCCTCTTTAAATTAAAAAAAAAAAAAAAGCAATGAACCACTATGAATCTACAAGTAACGACCATGAAAACATGTACTAATATTCAGTAACTTAGTAAAAAGCAAAACTCCAAATGTAGAAACAGCAGTTAGTACACTCCTACTTGTTGCTTTATTGTTGGTCCAAAAACTATAAATGCATTCACTGTATATGCATATCTACGGTAAACACCTACAGCCAATTTTAAAAGCGAAGCATAACCTCCCTGTACTAAGTCATTGCTTGTGCAACACTTTCACGATGCACATAATAAGTTTATAAAGAACAGGTAGAGTTTTGACAATTCATGTGAAATTGTTTATTTGTAGATTAAATTAATAATTTTTTTGAATTCGCTCTCCTTATTTTTATTCAATCATTGACTTTTTGTATGTTACAAAATTTTATATGATATAAAGCTCAGCTTTATACCATAATCAAATTTATTGTTTGTGCGTTGGCAATTTCAGATTTTTGGAACCAATTATTTATATAAACGGAATAACTTATTTAGTTGTTCGCTACGTATGAAATATGAACCAATAAAATTGAAGATATGCCTATTTGTCCAACTACTTGTGTATTTTTTTTTATGCTGATAATACATATAAGACCATTTGTTATTGGTAGTTTAACGCAATATGTCTGATTTTAAAAAAAAGAATAATTAGCTTATTATCACATTTGACAAAAGTTGAAATAGCAGCCTGTTCTTATTAAACTTGAATACCGCAAAACCATTTTAACTTCAATTTTTGTTAGAACGCTAGACTAAACCAGACAGAAAGTATTTCTGAAGTCGATTGGTTTGACAATTCAAACGTATGAATTGCTTTACACTAGCAATCATTCTGGGTTAACCTTTTCTTTTCGTTTTATTTTTTTTATTTTTTGGGTTTTTGGTTAAATGATAAGCATCATTAGCAAAATTGTGCTTTTGAAAAAATTTCCGTTCATTATTAGCATATACCTTTCGGATATTTTAGTAAAGTGGATTTTTTTTTTTTTTTGTTTCTTTTGCTATTAAATGAAACTTTGGGAGAAGTCTTCTCCGAGAAGAGAATGTTATTCCATCCAAGACTAAGGGGGTGTTTGGTTTAGGGGAATTAAGGAGAGGAATGGGTATCACAAGTAATGATACCATTGTTGATGTTTGTTAAACAACTATCACTATCATTTAATGGGAATGATAGTGATTAATTGGGGTGTTAATGATTCCCCCCAAAATACTAGTCTATCAAACCCATTAACCCTTATTATTAAGGGCAAAAACACACCCATTAAAAAATATATATCTTTTGAGTTACCCACTCTCAATACTCTCTCTCTCTCTCTCTCTCTCTCTCTCTCTCTCTCTCTCTCTCTCTCTCTCTCTCTCGTCTTTTGATTTTGAATATTTTTTATTAGTACTTTATAAATTTTTTTACAAAAATTCTTTTTAATAATTTTTTATAAAAATTCTTTTTAATAATTTTTTTTACATTCAATAATTTTATAAAAAATTGTATTGAAAATCAAAGATATATAATACTCTCTGTTAATATAATAAAAATGACTTTTTTTTAAGATTATCATTTCCATAAAACTCAAATTAGAGCATGACTATATTTAAAATTGAAGAAATCTTTTTAAATTTTTTTCAAATATACAAAATAAGAAATCTAAAAAATATGTATATCATATATAAAAATTTTAAAATTTACTTGAAAGTCATTTCAGTATACCAAACAAATATTCTTATAATGATACCCCTTCAATATACCAAACAAATATTCTTATAATGATACTCATTCCATTATTAAACCAAACATGTTGGGGGGAATCATCAAAACCCATACTCATAGTAGGGTTAATGATACCCATAGTGATAGTGATTGAGGAATTTGAACCAAACGCCTCCTAAATCATACCACCGAGTTCATCCGATGTTTATAGTAATTTTTATATATTAGTTACCTATGAAGAATTATTAGTAGCAAAAATTAAAGTTAAACTTCTTTTTAGGTAAAAATGAACATTGCTTTTGTGCACTGGCCTGAGGACTAGGTAAAATGGACAAATTTTGGTAAGAGCCACACTTGTTGGCTTTGATGTACTGGCATGAGAGCTAGATTTGGGTAACGAAGCTACATGCCACAGACTTTGTCTAGCCAAGTCCATTACAAGCCTCAATCTAGTCCAAAGAAGTGTCAAAAGTGGGATATAATTACCTTATATCTTTGAGATAGGTACAAGCAAATGTTTCAAGGAAGCCTCTCAACCAATAATATTGTCAAAAACCAAACAACTTTGTTGGTTTTAAATCTAATGGAATTGAATGACTACACTTGATTCTTTCTTCGTTTTCAGTTTGACCAGTTGCGATGCTTCCTCCTGAGTTATTAATGTTGTCGAAATCTAACTCGTTGAATGAGACTTTGTCTGCTTGGTTAGAGGCATACGAGATGGTCCAATTTAGCAATGATTAATTGGTCTGTTTCCCTTGTCGTTGTTCAACTTGAAATTAGAGTAGAACACAAGTGTGTAAATTTAGTCCCTCTTGGCTAAAATTGTTTGTTAATGCTTAGTTCCGACTAGTCCCTTGTCTAAGATTCCTTCTCTGCCTCGAAAAGGATTAACAGTGATTCTCCACTTTCGCTATACTAGTCTTATAAGGAGTTTGCAATAGGAAAAATAGGACGTTCCACTGACAACAACGAGAACCAACCACCTTTACAGGGCTCGATCAGAATTAACTTTAGACATTGAGGTTCAAAGTGCAATTAAGATTAACGCGGCATTTATTTTTGGAGAGACAAGGACATGTTTGAACTAGTAGTACATGCAAGTGTAACTAGTTGTACGTGGCGAATTTGATGAATGTCACGTGAAGCAACAGCACTCTTGTCATTCAGTTCCCATGCATTTAAGGATCTGGATTTCCTTGTTTGGTCCACCCCAGCCCTTTCAGCTGGATCATTCCTCATTTATAGTTGTAGAGGATCTGATGGGGACTTAAAATCATAAATGTTAATTTGTATTACTAAATGGGCTACCTGTTGTGATCCAGGCTTTCATTTCGGTTGGGCTTGTCAGGTTGATCAGGTCCGCGACACCTCCTCATTCATCACCTTGACTACCCATTTTACCCATAGACTCGAGTAGAATCGTAGATACCCATAGACTCCAGCAGAATTATAGATACATTGACTTTTTTTTTTTTTTTGAGGAAATAGATACAGTGACTTAAATGTTAAAAATATATTTAAAATTTTTAATTATTATTCTTTAAGACATAAGATTTTAGATCTATAAGATAAAGGGTATTGTTCATAATATTGTAAAGATGAAAAATGATAAGCCGCCGGTTTAGATAGATGGGCCAGGTAAGTGTATGTAACTCTTAGGTTCACAATAATTAGAAAATCATTATTTTCTTTTAACCCTTTATAGGAACTATTTTAAGATCACTATAATTATAACATCAATATTTTTCCTTTATCCATTTATGGGAACTCTTTTCCCGAAAGCCATTTAGCTTTTTTCTTTTTGTCATTTAACTTTTTTCTTTTTGCCGTTTATGGGAACTCTTTTCCGAAAGCCATTTAGCTTTTTTCTTTTAGCCATTTAGCTCTTCTCTTTTTACCATTTAAATTTATTCTTTTCTATCTTTACACACCAGAGTCAACAAGGAGGGAACGAAAGAAAAGAAAACCATCTATTCCTTTCGGGATTACCTATACGAGAAGCAAAGATGCAAGAAAGGAAAAAAAAAGTCTTTTTTTTTTCCAAATTTTTATATAAGAAATTATCGGAAGCAAAGAAAGCAGAAAGTGATTGATTTGCTCATTTGTATGTCCAGCGGAGGAGGATCAATTACATAGCACATGTACTTCACTATTACCTACCAGGTAAAGAAGGTCAGAAGGTATATTTTATTGTAAGTAAAATTTACTTTACATGAATTATGTGAAGTTAGCCAAATTTCCTCTCACGAGTGAAAGTTGACAGATATACACAAGCTTAGTTAATTAAACATAATTTTCCTCTCAAATTCTTTTTCCGTCCCGAGTATCCCAAAATTTCCAGCAATATGTGGCATGAGGATCTACTAATCATCTAATCACAAAGGTTAACCAGCTCAAATGTTGTCATGAAATTAGCATGTACAAGTAGGGCTTGTTAATACAAGTAGAGCTTTTAACAAGTCGAATCGAGCTGAATACCCTTGTTCAGATTCTGTTTGTTTAATAAATGAATAGACTCGACTCGATTATTAAACGAGCTAATATTTGTG
Organism: Mitragyna speciosa; assembly: GCA_024721245.1. Classification (NCBI taxonomy): domain Eukaryota; kingdom Viridiplantae; phylum Streptophyta; class Magnoliopsida; order Gentianales; family Rubiaceae; genus Mitragyna; species Mitragyna speciosa. The sequence continues at coordinate 24,059,325 of CM045556.1, read as the reverse complement.
TTCGAACTCGACTCGTCAAATAAAGTAATATGTTCGAGATCGAATTTGAATTCGGCTTGTTTAACACAAACGAACCGAGCTCGAATAAGCTCAAACGAGCTCGGCTCGTTTAACACAAACAAACAGAACTCGATTGAACTCAGTTCATTTACACAACCAAAAGGAGCTCGATCGAACTCGATTTTTACACAATCAAACCAAGTTTGATTGAGCTCGAATATTTTTATTTTGGAATATAATGTAAAAAGACATTATTACCCATGTTCACGAACGCAAACAAGCGTTCGCGAATAAAGTTCGAGTTCGTTCGTTTAATAAATGAGTTCAAATCCTTATTTGAGTTCGGCTCGTTTAACTATTTGAACGAGTCGAATTCGAGTTTTCACGAGATGAATCAACTTGTTCGCGAACAACTCGGTTCATTCAAAGCAATATTCAAAGCAATATGTACAAGTGAGATCAGGTACGACAATTTTGTAACACTTTGAATTGTACAAACTTTTAATGCATTTTACAAATTTCTAATGCAATAATCTGGAAAAGCAATCCTGATGAACAGTTGTCCTAAGCATTAATTAAAGCAGCACTATGATGAAGCAAAATGACACCAAGTCCAACCCCATTTGTGAAATTTATCACACCTATAAATTATACCAATAGCAGACTTCGTTACTACAAATATTCCCGAAAGGTCTTAGCAACCAAAATTCAAAAAGTTTACGTAGACTTTCTAATATGATAAGATTAAGTCGAGCATGATTTAGGGAAGGGTATTATTTTAGGTGCTTTTTTTGATTGGCCACTGGGGGACGTATAAGATTAGCTACACTCATTTCAAAGTATATGTTACACTCAAACAAGATTCTCATATGTTATGTATACATATATATAACTATATATATATATATATATATATATATATATATATATATATATATGGTCAATGAATACTTGCCAAACTTTTGATCTTTGAAATGCCGGCCTATATGTCTTTATTGTGGGTTATAAATGCTGATTGCTGTCTTGGTTCATTGGAGCACAAAGCAATTTCGCTAAGATATAGTGCCTACTCTTGGATACTAATGGCGGGAATGATGGCTGCTAATTCGATCCGCATGGTACCTATATTGAGCAAGCAATATTGTTCAGCTTCTGAGATAATTCTTGGGGTTCGAAGGAGGCCACATGTGGTGAATGGAGGAGGCTTGGTGGTCGTTGATGGTAACCAAGAGGTTATTTTCAGGGTTGATGGTTGTGGGATTATTGGAAGAAAGGAGGAGCTGATTCTAAGGGATGGCGATGGCAGTGAATTGCTGTTCATTAGGCGAAAGGTACTTCTTTATCTCCATATATTGCTTCAGATATCAAGTTATTAAAAGCTTTTGTGGTAATGTATTTTACTTACAACGTTGCGTGACTACTTGATCTTTTTCCAGGGTGGAGTTGTGGAAGCATTAAGCCTGAGTAGACGATGGAAGGGATACTCCCATGACTTTGAAGGATCTCAGAAGTTAATTTTCTGCTTAAAAGAACCCTTGAATTCGTGTTTATGGAAGAACAATCCCATAACAATTTCCGCTGCATCAAACGAGTACGGAAATTACAGGGATTTCGAGATCAGAGGTGACTTCACTAATAGAAATTGCAGCATTGTTGACTCCAGTGGCAGTATCGCAGCCCAGGTCCTTCGTAATTTTGGGATAAACTTGTTTTTCATTTCTAAATTCTACCTAAATGTTACTAATAAGAATGTGATTTTTGTTATTCTGTATGAGCAATGCAGGTAGGAGTGTCTAAGGAGGTGAAAAAACTGGTGATGGCAAACAGGGATCTGTACCACGTGGTGGTGAAGCCTGGAATTGATCAGGCCTTTGTTTTTGGAGTCATTGCTGTTCTGGACTACATATACGATGGTTCCACTGGATGCTGAAGCCCCAGTCTGCAATTCAATCCAAGAATATGTAGGAATCATTTGTCAACATCATCGACACCACAAAACAAAATTGTATTTGCAGGGAGTAGCACTGCTAATTGTTTGGTTCCTTTCGTATTATTCATTGATGTTACAGTTGTTTCAATTGCTAATTTGGAATAAGACGTAATTCAGTTTATTTTACTTAATTGTTTACTCATAGAGATAAATAGATTCTTCTTCTTTATCAGTTTTAGTACTTAATCTGCTTGCTACGCAACTGCTGGTGTGGCAATTAGATTAGTACCTTGTTGTACGTCTCCTGTATCTTAGGTTACAAATGAAACTGTTTGTTAACTTTCCAGATTCCCTTTGAATTCCAACCATACATTGCTCCTGTATTCAACCCTGAATACTTCCTAACCAACAAATTTATAAAGCTGACAACGTGGTAACGGGTACACCCCGAAATACTCAAAAAGTTGATTAATCTGATTGAAACTGTTCTAGAAAGTCTACTGGAGAAGCCTGAGGAGCATTATTCAGGGAGTTGGCAGCTATTCCAATTTTCTTTCTTCACTCGATGATTATTAATCACAAAAGAAATACTAGAATCTGGTGACCATACCCGTTTAAGTATACGTGCATGAAAGAAATATATTCGATTCGAAAAACTTTTGACCAACATGGTAAGTTGATAAACAGTCCAATTGCTTTACTTTTTTCTTTCAATTAGTAATACAAATGGGAATCTCGGGATAATCCTAATAATTAGTGCAGTGCTCAGCTCTTTGAATATTTTGTCATAGTAATATTCTGTCAAAGAGTAAAAAGAACTCGTAAAAATTGGAATATTTTTAAAAGAAGGTAGTATTACGGAATGTAAAATTACAACTCGTAAAAAAGGAAGTATTCGGAATGTATGTATTAATCATTTTTAAAAAAATCATTCTGACTGATGAATACTTATAAGGACGGACAAGGTCAGACTTCGACAATCAGGCACCACGGTACCCATCCATCTAAACCGTTTCCTTCCGATGGTTTAGGGGTGGGCTGGTGCTTAAGGCCCTATACAAAAGGCCTTTCCTTTCGTAAGTCAACCCAAGTAGAAATTCATCTATGGGCCTCGAAAACACACACACACCCAAATCGACCCAGATAGGGGCCCATCTCTGGGCCACTTTGATACCAAGGTATCCATCTAAAGCGTACCCTCCCTGGGAAAACACTCCTATATCGACCCAAACTAGAAGTTTATCTATAAGCCCAGAAAAAATAGAAACCCAAGTCGACCCAACTGGGGGTTCATATCTGGGCCACTCCGATGGTTCAATCAGTGTTTAGACAATCCTTAAAGTCTACTTAACCGGGGCGGGGGAACCATCCTTTGGAGTTCATCCCCGTGAGTGAACATGCATAAATTAGTTTTTTTTTTTTTTGTCAAGATTCAACATACTAGCTTACTCCTAACCACTGGACCTGAAGGGCCAATGGAGACTAAACCACCATTGGACCAAAGGAGCACCTTAGTGCTCCTTTGGATTTAATACCAAAGGAGCTGCTACAGGTGGGGCTTGAAACCCCAACCTGCAGCAGGGGAGCTTTACCAACTGCTCCCCTGACCACTGAGCCTTCGGCTCAGTGGCTGAACATGCATAAATTAGTGTTTTGCCAAAAAGTCTGACTTAACCTGTAAGCCCTTCCTGATGCTTAAAATTAGTGATTAGCCAAAAAGTGAAATGCTAGATTAAATCGGTTTAGCCAAAAAGTAAGGAAGGAATATTTGAAAGGACAATTTTAACACTCAACAATTGGAGAAGAAACAAAATACCTGAAATGGTGTCCCTTAAAATTAGAGACTCTCTTAAATGTATAGACAAAATATGTTTAAGACGCATAATTAGGACATATAGATGCAATAAGGACATATAGATTCACCAAATTTATTGAATATATGAATTGTAATTATTCTTGATTTACCAAAAAGAAAAAGAAAAAGAAAAAAAAAAGGATAAACAAATTTAAGAACAATCGCATAGATTATTTTCGACAGCGACGACCGAATCGTCCCCGTCGCTAAGATCACCGCTCCTAAATAAAAAGTACCCAACGCTCAACCCCAACACCAGGGCCACGAAAACGCCGCCGTTGAATGTCATAATTGCCAGCATGATTAAGTACCCAATCGCCGAGTTGACTCCAAAGAGCAGTGCCAAGGAGAGTCTGACCCACCGAGTCCGACCGCGTTTGGGCCGCGTCGGCAAAAACAGAGGAGCGTTGATTGAACGATCCAAGGATGTGGATGGCGGTGGTGATGGAGTGGTGGTGAGTTTGAGTTTGATATCGAGGCGACGAGCTTCGAGATGCTGATAAAAGAGGGATAAGAAGAAGCAGAAGAGTAAAGTGAGCGAGTAACTGAGCCAGGAATCGGTCTTCCACGAGTCGAACAGGAGAGTCACCTCTTTACCCCAGTATAGCGTCATTTGCATCATCTTTGGTAACACCTGAACGGAACGGAAAGGGGAGTCGGGGATTATGGAAAACTGGGGGACAAGATCGAGTAGTGGCTTCTTTCTGGATATCTTCGAAAATTACGATGATTAATTACATTTTCAGTTCCGGATTTGCCTACTGACAACTTCAGGAATTACAGACCCTGCCATTGGTAGAGGTGCGGTTGAACATTTGCTAGAAGGTCCAACCGCCTCTTCAATGAACGGCCGAGATCTGGCCAGCAAAGCGTCCAAAGAAAATGAATAAACAAGTGTAAGGCCAGATAATCAGCCTATACTATTTATTTATAAGGGTGAGGGTCAGAGGTCTACGATTTTTAAAGGTTATTGTAACAATCGAGAGTTCGAATTCTATTACTTTCAATTTATTAAAATTTTTCTTTAATAATATAAATTTTCTTTTATAAAAAAATACTATTTATCATGAGCAATACTCAAATTAGTTCACTATCATTTACGTTGTAATTGATCATGGTGGTTTTATTTTTTGTTTGTTTCTTTTTTTCTTTGTGTTGGTATGAGGATACTTTTTTTTTTTTACTATCTCAATATCAATGCATTATCGTTTTTGTCAAAGAAAGAAACCTTAACACCATTTGGATACAAAATAATGGGACCAAAAAAAAGGAAAAAGAAAAAAGAAACGCCCGGAGAGAAAAGAGAAGCGATGAACATATGTGGTGGTGCCTTAAGCCCTTAATTAAGCCCATTTTTTGCCCTTTTATTTTCCTCCTCCAAAATTGAGAGGAAATGCTATAAAAGTGATTCTACTTTCTTAAATTCTCATATTTGCATATGAAAAAAATATCAGAATTAAATAAATGAATAAATGAGTACAAAACACAGGTACTCATATTCCTTTCTGTTCTATTCTATCCTAGAACTCCGAAACAACATTGAAAAGAACTTTCTTTTGAAATCTTTTTCTCATTTTCTTTGTCTCATAACTTAAGTTTTTTTTTCCCCTCTAATCTCCTCCCTTGATGACTATTAGTAAATGACCGAGTCAAGCAGCCAAAAAAAAAAAACCCTCTTTCCATGACTTGCCCAGACACTTGTTTCTAGTTTCTTGTTTTGTTGCGTTTACTCTTATTTTATCTCTCAACCTTTTGCGAAAATAAACAATTCAATTGTCAACATTGATCAGTCTAAACGTATTTTTCTATGCACTGACTTGTTCTCAAAATGCTGACTCCGTTGTAGGTTTTTACAAACTTCAAGTGATATAAACTAATGGTGGAACTATTTGATACATTAGTCACAACAAGTTAATTTTTATCGAGTATTAACGATATCTATGAAGTGCAAACTATTTTAATTTGACACCAGCGTTATTTGTCATAAAACTAAATTTTACATCCTTCACTTTAAGTCTGTAGATATTTAATTTTGTATTATGTTGTCTTCTTTACACCAACAAATCAAATGAGGTAAAACGGACATTTAATTTTTTGGATAAGCTAGGTAACAAATACACCTTACAAAGAAAAGTTTGAGAATTACTTAAAAGAAAAGGTTGAAGAGTTTGAAAATTTGACCTTCGGTGCGGGATCCCTTTTACACCACGAGTAAATTTCTTGACATGTTCTTAGTCGGACTAACAATAGACCATATTCATTAAAAAAGATTGGTCTTGCCAATGTGAAATTTCCACAGAATGTAAAATCGTAACTTCCAAAGACTGAGTGTGAATTCCACAGAAATAAGTAAACGTTCCTTAATTTCTTAAGACTAAGGTCTTAAGAAATTAATAATGACTCTATCGAACGTTGGTATGAATGTGGAAAATAGACTTGGAAAATGGGACCAGAAGACCATAATTTAATGCCTCTATTCCTAACCCAACATGCATCGTCCATATTCCATAGCGAGGTGCTCTTTCCCTCCATCAGCCTATAAATATGGGGTACATGGGAAGACTTGAAGTACAAGCACAAACTATATTACTAGAGTATTATCTATAGAATCTGATAAAATTAGTAGGAGTAATTAAGCGAAGAATAGTTGATGATGAAAATGAAAGAAGCAATGAGGGAGAGAATGGCAATAATCTTAGTGGTACTTGTACTAGGAAGTTGTGTTTTTGGGATTGCCAATGGTCAGAGTCCTAACGAATGTTACCAAGAAAAACAGCGTATTGAAAACTCATGCAGGCCGGTTGCATTTCGGGCACCACCCTCAGCTGCTTGCTGTCAGCTTATTAGGGTTGCTCGCGTCGAATGCGTGTGTCCTTACGTTTCTCCCAAATTAGCAGCCTTAATTGGGGCTCAACGTTTGATCAGGCTGGTTCAAGGTTGTGGGAGGCCTGTCCCTCGAAACTTCAAATGTGGCAGTAAGCTCCCTATGCTCTCTAAAAAAATTCTTCAATTTCTCTCACTCTTTTTTGCTGCTATTTTTGGAACTTAATAATATATGCCATAAGCTTATGTTATTATAATTTTCTTTACGCAGGTGTTACCACTCCGCCATAAAAGATGACCAAATTGATCAGAATCACTTATGTATTAGTACGTTAGAAGATGAATAAGCAGCTTTGCATGCGATGCAGCTCCTGTTTTCATTACCTTTTGTTCCGTATTATAGTAAATCCGGCCATGTTCCAGTATGCTGTTAACAAGATTGATTATGCGACATCTCTTCCATTTACATATTGTAGCGTAACATATAATAAAGCAGAGGAATGTTCTCAGAATCTAAATCCACACTTTGTTAGGAGTGTGAATTTATGATGGAGGAGACTGGATTTAACCTCTCGCATATATGTGTCCTCTTAAATTTATGTACTTGTGTCATGTAAGGATATAAATGTTCCTTTTATGCTTTCGTGCTTCTACTTTTGATCCTTCACATGGATAATACGTCCTTGTTTTAGCAATTTCAATATTCCATACGTCTTCGTTCTCGTAGGTGGCTTCGACCAAAACAGCAGCTACAGATAAAAATTCAAAAACGCGTAAAATAAGACTTTCTGAGCAACATTAAAACTCTATTACGTTGATTAATACTGATAAATTGAACTGCAAAGATCTCATGTATAGATTTTGGCAACGAAAGACCAAATATGTCTAAAAGGTTGAAAGCTTGCGTGGTCAACACTTCTGTAAGCTGCAGCGGGTCATAATATTTTCAACTAAATGTTTAATTAAACAAACATCCACATATAGAATAATAGAAAGAAAAGATGCATTAATTAATATGGCTAATCACAAGCGTCGGTTCTTGATGTTTTTCTCGGTTGAAGCTTGATTGGAAGGCCCGTTGCCGGGTAAGGCATGCCTTCACGAGTTATGGGCTCGTTGGGGTTCATTTCAGTCCACTGGTAATTTGTTACTACATGATGGATAATCAAGAGTACTTGAACCCGAGCAAACTCCGACCCCGGACAAAACCGTGGACCTGCTCCGAAAGGTACATATGAATATGGGAGGATTTCAGAAGAATTATCAAAGCGTGATGGATCAAACTTCTTTGGATCCTTAAATATATTTTCGTCCATGTGGGAGCCAGGTGCTGACCAAAGTACTTGTAAAAGTTTAGCATAAGTATGCATAATTAGTTACTAGTATCAATACTTTCCAGATTATGAAAATCTCATGGTGCAATGGAAGTATATGTAATTATTTTCCACCGGAAATGCTTGGCAAACTCGATTTAATAGCGCCTTGTAAATCAAGTAGTCAACATCAAACTGCAATATCAACAATCAACAACCCCAACCAAGAACAAAGTAGTATTATGTTGTTAGGTGATGGAATAAAGGTACCTTCAGGCTATACTGAGAAACTTGAATTTGGAGATCCTAGTATAATGGCCACCCTTTTCTTAAAATTAGGGTGAACCAATTTAGTTTTGTAGGCTGATGAAAAGCAAACGACACTATCAATGCGGAGTCTTCGGTAAGTTTTTTTTCCAGCCATTAATGTCTAGTATCCTTTCACCAGCAAATGATGAGGGACACTCGACGTTATTCAGCGACCATCCATTGGCATTGGGATATTGAGATATTGAGGTTTTTACTTGGAATTGAATCTTGGCATATAGTTTATTTCCATAGAATTTCGAATTACTTTGCATTTTCAGCAAGCCAAAGAAAATGGTTCAACCCACAGGTAGGTCGACTGGAAGGTGAGAAATAAAAGAGAAGAGCATCTTTGAGTATATAATAGGGTTAATAACATTTTGTCCCTTAAAGGTATGGGGCAGTCACACTTTTCCAACATTTAAATATATATATTTTGCCCCCTCTATATGTCCTATTTGACTTTGACCTGCTTATATGAATTTTTCTCCACCCAAATTAACCTTACTTATTACTAAATTAACTTTAGTTTTATGAGTTTCTAGTGGTCAATTGTTCTATTAGTTTCTTTCAACCTCACTATATATTCTCGATACTTTGTAGAAAAGTGAAACCATATCTCTATCTAAATCAACACTATAGAGATATTGGTTTTTCTTTTCTACAAAGCATGGAAAATATATAGCAAGGTTGAAAGAAATTAATAGACTAGTTGACTACTAGAAAATCATAAAGCTAAAGTTAATTTAGATATAGTTAGGTTAATTTGGGAAGAGAAAAATTCTTATAAGTGGTCAAAGTAAAAAATGACATATAAAGGAGTCAAATGTATATATTTAAAAGTTTGGGAGGCAAAGTGTGACTGCCCCATACTTTTAGGGGGGCAAGGTGTTATTAACCCTAAATATTATGTAATGAATACCTGCTATCCTTTAGGTATCACAAAGCCACAAAAGTGGCTTTGAGTCTTCTGTTACACAAAAGGTGGCATCCTGTGAGCAAGTCTGAATGTGCCAATAACAGGAGGGATAAATCTCATTCCTTCCTGTGCAACACTCCATGTATATTTCATCATTTGCATTTCGCTCCATGACATTTGTCCTCCTTTTCCATTCCTAACCTTGACAAAATCAGTTTGCTCTGCGAGAATCCAAAAATGACATTCCAAGTAAATTTTGCCTGATCAAACCTTCTAAAATAGCATTTAACATCTACCAATTACTTCTTGTAAAAGAATATCATTATTTGATTACCTTCCCCTATTATTAGTATATACCAGAAATTTGATTACCTTGAAGTACATTGTTGAAAACCTCAACATCTCTAGCAAATTGCCTGATGCATAAGGTTACAAGTCTAGCTGTTGTGTCGTGGCTAGCAATCATCAGGGCTATGATATTGTCAAAAATTTTGTCTTCTGATAAATTTTCACTAAGAAATTTGGAGATTATATCATCTTGAGAGCCAACTTCTCCGGTGCCCAATTTCTGCTGCTTCTTTTCAATCAGAAGCGAAAAATATTTATAAATTCTGGAGAGCTCTTGCAAAGCTGGTTCCAGGAATATTATAGGGAATCGTCTATGCTCCATTAAGGACTAAAGTATAATCTTCCAAGAGCTGGTCTAGTTCTTTGCCTCCTGGTAGCCCAAAAAGAAGAGTACAAGTAATCTTGAAAGTGATCTTCTTTATCAAAGGAACCACAGATATGGAATGTTTACCACTTAGCTCCTTCAGCATTTGTGTTGCATTTAATTATAACCACCAAAATTGAAATATAGTCATGCAAAATGACCAGTGACATATTAGTCTGATGACACAATATAACCGCGAAAGTTTTCAAGTTCAAGTCCCACGAATAAGTTCCCTATGACCATCATCTAACTATTCCATGGTTGACAAAGTGACATGTGGGGTTGGTAGGGTAGCCGCCTCCAAGAATTTAGAAGTTGTGCTAGTTTTCCTTAACCATACTAACAGTACTTTTATTTATATCCTTACAAATTAAACTTAGCAATGTTGAAATTCTGCACAAACTTTGAAATTGCCTTAAAAATGTACATTTATAAAAGTGTTGGTCCTAAAGTTCCAACTTTTGCATTCTCCCCTATAGTTTGCTTCAACGAATGTAGCGAAGTACCTTACAAAAGGTAATACTAACAGATCTACAGAATAAGGAACCACAATGCATTTTACATACCTTGAGTAGTTCTTGATGGACCAATGAATTCATTCGATTCATATTTCTTTGGATGCTTTCTGGCTGGAGGAAGGTCCATATAGCCCCTCGAAAGTTTATGGGCAGGTCCAGAAAAACCAGAGAGGCTGTACTTTCCTATTACGCGAGCTATGGATGGTGGTAAGTTGTGCACAAGCCCATTATCACTTCCCCTCAGTATACATCGATTACCTAGCTTGGCCAGATATGATCACAGTCTTGGCACCCATCGGTGAGGTTTTGAACACTGGCCCGTACTTGCTTTCACGCTTCTGAAACCATTCGTGGACCTTGGCTTGTTTCATTGCTCTGAGGTAGCTTATTGTCTCCCCAATTAAGGAAGTCCAAGTTTGCCTGGAGGAACTTTTTTCTTAGAATTTTGAAGAACGTATTTGAAGTAGTAACATCCAGAAACAGCTACAAAGGTTGCTAAAATGAGAGCCAAATATGGGATTCTTGATCCATTGAGCTCTGTGAGGTTTTCTGGATTTCCATTTTCACGAAGAATTGTGTGGAAAGATGACATCAAGGATTTATTTTCTAGAATATAAGTTATCAGTGGTAACGTCGAATTTCAATTAAAGAAAGTCAGTCATGGAATAACCGGCCGAGTTCACTAAGGCCAATTAGCCTAAAATCAATATACTATCATCCGTCAGCAAGCAATGCAACATATTAGTTAATATTGACTAATAAAAAAAGAGTTGATAAATGTAGAATGACGGTGATTGGCAAGTGAAGAAAGAAATACTCCATAAGAGCAACAAATGGTGGCCGGAGAATGTTGCACCCATAAGATGGCTGTAACAACTTTTTTTTTTATTTGGGGGGGGGGGGGGGGGGGCGGCGATGGGAGGAGAAAATTATGTATTTTATTTTTTCTTTTTAGAAGAAAGGAAGCTTATATTGGATGTAAAATAAAAAATATTCCACACAATTTAGTTGAAGTATCCGTCACTCGCATATCAAGTAGTTGAACAGTTACTGATGCACAAGCAAGGTCATAAACATGCATGCGAAGATTGATAAAAGTATCCTTCTTGCAAATAGCCAAAGAGCATTGCGGACAAGCCATTCACTGGACGATGAAAAGACCAGGTAAAAAAGCCACCTTGTCGAGTTCAGAAAGATAATCGAGACATACAGATTAAGACGTTAAGATTCAATCTTGATGTATACTACTTGTCATTACATGTGATAACACTAGTCAGTCACTAAAGTCTAAAAGTATTAGTCACTCAGTTGGACATTGACCATTTAACCAGCTATTGTACATACAAGCAAAGGTGATCAAACACGCACAGGAAGATTATAAATGTATCTTTCTTGCAAATAGACAAAAGCATCGCACACAGACCATTTGCTAAGAGACGATGCAAAAAAGTTGGAAAAAACACTTGTTCAGAAAGATAATCAAGACATTCATGTTAAGATGTTAAAGACTCGGTCTTGATGTAAACTATGTTTTATGAGAGAGCTCATTAACTCGTGGTACTCCATCAATTTATAGCTTCTGTACAGGAGAATGTACATTTCCCAAGCTAAGGGAGGATTTACACTGATAACAGTTAATATCCATTATCCACTACCTATATTACATGTTGTCTTAAGCTAATGTCTATTGGCTGGATGAAGATTCAATAATCACCAAGTTGAGACTTCAGCTCATCCATTCACCGATGCATCACCCTAGGGAAAAACTGGCCCTGAGAGATAGAAAGACCAAGTAGATGGCCATAAGGCCCATTCCTAACAGTTTGGTCGGACGCATATTGTTCCATGGCAACACAATTAGAGACCACAGAAGTCCTAACACAACGAAACCCAATGTAGAATACAAGCTAGAATCCCTGGGAACAATATATGATGCAGGTCTCTTGGACGAGGCTCCAAGAAGCAAAGAGATACCCAAGCCAGCAAGAGTATTGAACATAGGCCCTGCATAGCATCCTGACATGGCAATCTGCACACCTTCCCCTCCATTCATCGCCATTGCAACATTAGACATTAAATCACCCATGGAATTACCCCATGCCAATACTGTTAAAGCAAGTAGTGATGGTTTGATTCCCAAAATGACACCAAATGCTACTAGTAGGGCAACAAGCTCGTTTGCAACGATATAAAACCAGATGATACTCATAAAAAAGCCCCCCAAAACCCATGGGAGTACAAACTTTTGAGGTGGATGATCTGCTTGGGTATATACAGATGCAAGCACACCAAGTGTACCTCCAATTATGGCACCAACAATAAACACAATTCCTTTGGTAAGAGGATCATCATCATCTCTAGTATTCCAAAGGAAGGCCAAAAGCAGAGGTGCTAAAAAAGCACTGGCCACAGCATACCACTTTGACCATCGCTCCTCATCGACTATGGGAATGGTTAACCGTCTAGGGAGCATCAATGGTAATTCCAGCCATGAGCAAAATTTAGAACAGGAGAAAGATGACCGATCATCAACTGTGTCCTCCTCATTCCAACCCCACAAAAGCTTTGGACGATCTGCACCACTGTCTTTTACCACTTCATTTGAGTAGATAGCCACATTTGAAGCCCACATCCAATGAGGCAGCTTATCCTCGAGATGAGACACTGCTTCAGCAGAATCTGACTGAAGGAGAGGAGTCTGTAGTACAGACTCGCTTTCTTTATTTTCATTAGGTAACTTATTTCCACTAACAGGTAACAGTGGTGTGACAGAATCCAACTTGAACCCCCAGGAATACTTTTTAATTACTATCTCATTTGCAGCAACAAAAAGTGCATAAAAAACATAAATTGAGACAAACCCAATTGCTCCTCCAACACTTACCTCACCAACAACCAAAATAACAAGTAAAGCAACAAGAGCAGCAAGGAAAAAACACACATCCCTGATAAAACATTTCTTATCAATCCTCACATTTTGCTCAGCAACGCATAATGACACAGTTCCAACAACCACACAAACCACAAAAACAGCACCTCCAAGCACACTATTCAATCCCACCTCACCAGAATCATTGCCTACAAAAGCAGCAATACTAGCAAACACATCGGGAGCCCCATTCCCTAATGGAAGCAGAGTCACCCCTGCAACAGTGGGCGGCAGCTTCAACAAATTCGCAAGCTTCTCGAGACAACAACAGAAGTAATCCGCAGCTGTATTTCCCAATAAATAGAACAAAACTACCAACCAAATTGCCAAAACAACATAACCCAAAGCACTAAACTTTTGACAGTCACAGTAAAAGAACAGAATATAATTGAAAAATCCCCCTGAATTGCATTGTGGGTTGGCTCTCAAATATTCACATTTGGTCCCATAACCAGTATGGTTATACAATCCTGAGCATATAACTGGATTCCTAATTGTACTTGCAACACCATTTTCAACACTGTTTTCTTGAATTTTCCTTCGGCTAATTTCAACCCCGCTAATCTTTTCTTCAAAATCATGACCTTTGGGAATCCAATCATGGGGAAATTTGGGAAAAGACTCCTCAAAAAAGGGATTTTGAAGAGTTTCTTGACGATGGACTAATAAGTAAAGCAAGACCAGAAAACTCATCCCACTGAAAATTCCACGAAGCTTCGTGGGTTTAAGACAATTAAAACTGGTCAAAATCTTCATATTCTTCAACTCTAATCTACCACAAAAAATGGGTTGATCACAAAAAGACAAAAGAAAAGTGGTAAATCCTCAAAAATTGATTCTTTAAATGAATACAAGTGAGGGCTGTATGGAATTTGATTAAATAGTAAAGAAATCTACAATTGACAAATTGAGGAACTATAAGATGAATAATTCAACGGTAAAAAACAAAAAAAAAAATCAGCTCTTGGATGAAGAAGATTTTGTACCTGGGAGATGTAAAGGTGAAAATGGGGAAATTTCTAGGCAGCTTCTTATTGAATGCATGGAATCATGTTGAATATGAATACTGGAATAAGGAAGTTGAATAAAAGAAGAAGAGGTCACGGGGGACAGCGGGTATAGACGCGGGAGACTCGGTGATGGCGCCGTTGGCTGACACGTAGGCGTGTAGTACGGGAAGTTTGGAGGATTGGTTTCGATTGCTTTCGTCTGATTTGACCACATAGTAGTACGTTGTCTTCTTTCTGGGGCCCTCAGTAGTTGTGATTGAGCTCGGGTTCACATCGACTTTGTGGCTTGCCCAATCAAAGCTGGAGGTTAAATGGTTGATGATGATGATGATTTTGAAAATGAAAGTTCGGCTAATTTTCTTTCTAACTTGGTTTTTATATTATTTCTTTCTTTTTCTCTTGTCTTGGGTTCTTTCTTGTCCTTTTGGATAATGATGAGAAAAATTGAAAGTTTCTTATAGAAAGTTGTGTGAGTAGGAACACTTGAGCAAAGATGATATTTTCTTGATTGAATTATTAGCCCAGCGTCGGTCATTGTTTTGTTAGATTTTGAAAGCAAGATAAGTATGGCTACCTAAGCATAATAATCTCATTTCATATAGGTTAGAGAGACTACTTACCCATAACAGAAAAGAAAAATAATTGGATGAGAGAGACATTTTACTTGAAAGGTGTGAAGTTAGATCCAAAGATGATAAATTTTGGATGTCAGATGACTTTATGCCTCCTCATAGTCTCATGTAAGTTTTTTTTTTTTTTTTTTTGCCTTTTAGTAAATTATGATAACTTTAAGTCAAACGTTAATAATCAATATATGCTATCAGTGGTTGGAGGTAAAACAAACACAAAATGACTATTTTAAGATGGATTAAGATCCGGCCAAGATTTTAAGGATTACTTATGACTTTAAATCTAGTTCGTGAGCCTAAATCAAACTTACCTTTTAATGTTAATCTATAATAGTTAATTTATTACGTACAATAATATGATTGAATGCATACATTCCACACTTCCGTTTGAACACAATTATTTGCCTATTTTGCACTTTAGTACAACTATTTTATCGTGTAATATTATGCACAATGTCGTACACGTCAATTATTATTTCTGTAAACATTAAACTAGTCATTGTAAAGTGGACAATGCCAACCTGGTCCATTAAATACACCATATTATACCACGTGGAATGAACAATTTGTACAGAAAACTCAAATTGTTATACAATTAGTCTAGACTGTGTACTTTAGTCAACCAATATCTGAAAAACTAATTGCACTAAATTCGATACAAGCCTCCTTTTTTTTTTTTTTTTTGATCATTTCCCTGCCAATTTTGTTAAAGATACACACACATCCACTTTAAAAGTCCTTTAGTTATAATAGACGTTAATTAAGATTTTGTGAACTTACTAAATCTTAAAGCAAATTAAGTATATTATAAGTTTCGTATAGGGGTGCAAAATCAGAGTTAGGCAAAGGAAGACTTGCAATGAGAGGGCACGATATGCTTCCTTAGGCAGTAAGCATATAGTTATTAGTTTTGTAAACTTGCGACCGAAGTAAAGTAATGCTGGGATGTTGAATTTTGTGAAAAGAAAAGTAAAGGTGAAAGAAAATATTCGTTCACACCTTTTCTTTCATACCAAACCAAAGCCTTTTAGTTATGGTTGAAAATTAAGATGAATAGGTACGTGATAACCATATTTAAGTACTTTTTCTTTTTGGAAGAAAAATACAAAGGAAAATTTCTTTAACAAAGGAAAATTTCTTTCTTTTCCTTTCTAAAGTTGAAGTAAACGCAAAATGATTTCTACATCTACAGTGTTAAAAAGAATAAGAGGGTATCAGAATCATGAATCAAAATCAACTCCATAATTGTTGTTTGGTAATTGAGAATTGGAATCGAAAATCAGAATCAAATTCCAAAAATTAGAGTTTCACATAACCCAGCCAAATTGGTGGATTTTGGTGAAAACTCATCAACAATTCTCGTATTCGGATGTCTGCGTGGGCCATCCGGATGTCCGGAATCTCATCCAAATATCATTTGCAACAATTCTACATGTTCTAGGCATGCGTGTGGACGTCGGAATGATCTATGCAAACATCCGATTAATTTGTAATATGATTTTGATTCTCAGCAAACCAAATAATAATTGTAGCAATGATACCTATTCTAGGTACTGAACCAAACATATATACTGGAGTCGGCAGTTTCATTCCAAACCCAAGAGAAATGATTCCGATTCCAATTTTGATTCTTAGGTACAAAACAAACGGCCCCTAAGATCAAGGAAAATAAGAAACGCAATTGGAAGGTGCGATGTATAAATTCAATGATTCTCAAATTGAACTAGAAACAAAGAATATTCGTATAGGGAAAGGAAATGGGACTGGGCTAAGCACTGGCAAAATAGGTGTGGGAT
Source organism: Mitragyna speciosa (assembly GCA_024721245.1). NCBI lineage: Eukaryota > Viridiplantae > Streptophyta > Magnoliopsida > Gentianales > Rubiaceae > Mitragyna > Mitragyna speciosa. The sequence goes on along the minus strand of CM045556.1, from coordinate 24,042,585 downwards.
CGATACATGATAAACACAAGTTGCTACCTTACTTCTATCCTCAAAAAAAGGAGTGTTTGATAAGTGATGTGAAATTTGGCAATAGTTTTAACGACGAAAATTGTTCTACTTCTTTTTTTAACTTTTTGGTGGCTAGGATTTAGTTAAAAAATTTAAAATGGAGAGGGACCACTTTATATGTATGGAGATGTTTTGCATGTCAGTCCTCCCAATCTTCAATTTCGAAAATTGACATGGACAATGAATTTTCTTGTATTCACCGAATAGAACAAATACATTAACTTCTCGAGAATAATCACACACGTTTTACATTATGTCATAATACCGTAAAGGAAGAGATGGGAAGTCAAGATAATTTCTTAGAGGGTGGAAAATATATTGATGGTGAGATCACTGATAAAATTTTAAAGCTATAATAATGATAGTCTGCCCCGCACTGTTCGAAATTCCAAACCAGTGCACGGCTGATATTTGGGCCGTGCGGTTTGGGCCCTCAATTCAGTGTACGAATCTGGCTGTGATTAATTGATACGATACAGAACGGTCCGTGATGTCCAAAACAATAATTAATGTCCAAACTCCAAACATCATGGTACTGCTCTACTCAACCAAAAAATAATAACAATAATAAGTAAATAAATAAAAACAAAATTATGGTATTGGTTTGTTTCGAGATCTAACTTAGTTCGAAGAAACTTATGAAATATTTAATTCAACTTCTATTTTTTTTTTCTTCCTCAAACCCTTTTCTATTTAAGGTTTAGGTGTAAATATTACGGTATTGCTATATTATCTTTGATGTTAAAGTTTAGAATCTCTTGAAATAAAAAAATTATATATATTATGGCTTTGCTATGTTGTCTTTAATCTTTTTTCTCTACCAAAAATAGACGAGTCTTATTAAAGTGAAACTCAAATGTTTTTGAGTAGCTTGGGAAGCCTCTAAAAAATAGATAAATTTCTATTTAGTTATAAAGTTCGTTTATCATTTTAGGGTGATTAAGGGCATGGTTGGATTTCCATTACGCATTCTTTGATTGAGGTTTGAGTATGTTTATAAAAGAAGAAGAAGAAAAAGTACTTCACGTTTAATCGTTGTAGTTAGGGGTGTGCAAATTCGGTAAATACCGAATTACCGACCGAATTCGAATTGAATTCGGTAAATCGAATTCGGTAATTCGGTCGGTAATTCGAAAAATCCGAAAAAAAATGAAATTGAATTCGGTCGGTATTCGAAAATAAAATTCTAATTCGGTAATACCGAATTTACCGAATTCAATTCGGTAATTCGGTATATATATACCGAATTTGAATTACCAAATTTAGCATTAATTGGGCTAGTAATTTGATAGTGGGCTCGGTTATTTGATCATTGGGTTGGGCCATTGTTTCCTTAAGCCCATTATTTCCTCCTTAAGCCCATTATTTTTAAATTTTTTAATTTTAAATTTCTTATTTTTTTTATAATTTTTAATTTTTAATTTTTTTATTATTTTTATTTTTATTTTTTTTATTTTTTGAATTCGATTACCGAATTAATATATCGATTTACTGAATTGAATTCGAAATCGAATTCGGTTCGGTATTAAATGAATTCAAAATCGAATTCGATCGGTAAATTTGAAAAAAAAAATATCGAATTGACCGATTTCAAGTTACCGAATTACCATATTACCGACCGATTCTCACCCCTAGTTGTAATGGTGAATTTCAAGGTGGAAAATTGGTTATGTCTTGTTTTTGTTTTCATAAGAATTTGAGTTTGCCAATCTCCCTTAAAGAGAAATATATGCGGAGAAGTCTCATCATGTAGTACTATGGAAAACTGATTCACATATTTTAGGAGTTGTTTGGTTCAAAATTTTCAATCCCTATCACTATAAATATCATTAATCCTACTATGGGTATGGGTTTTGATAATTCCCCTAACATGTTTGGTTTAATAATGGAATGGATATCATTCTTTCCAAAAGAGTTAATAAATTTGATAGAATAGTATTTGGAGGGATTATAAAAACTCAATTAATCACTTTCGTTTTGATTAAAGTAATAGTTGTTTTCGAAATATTCACAATATGTGTTATTACTACCGACATCTATCCCCCTCCATGATTCCCTAAAGCAAACACCCCTTTAGTTTTAATTTTACATCATTTTTTATGTATAAACTTGTATCATCTCCATTAAGAACTTTTACATAATATAAATCAAGAATGTATAGGTATTATTCTACCAAAAAAAAAAAAGTGTACATAAATAAATAATATGAATGTATGGTATAAATTTATCTAACGTGTTATTATTATTCCCCCATATCCCAAATGTAGTTACTGCAATAATGATATTGCATATAATTTAAAAACCAAATATTTGTCATCGTGAAGCTATGCCTTTATTGACTAACACTAATTTTCATGAAGAACGAGATATCGGATTTGATAAACAACTTTGGAACCATATGATCAACCAAAACAATGCTATAAAACTAACTTTGGAACCATATGATCAACCAAAACAATGCTATAAAACTAGGGAAGGATACCTCTAATTTAGAGATGGAAATTAGCAAATAGAAACTAATTCAAGGTGGACAAAAAGGGCGTTATAATGTATTGTCTTTTGTTTTTTTTACGGTCTTTCTCTTTTTGGGTTCTGATTCTTCTGTTAAAATAGTGAAATGCTGGTGTTTCGTAATATTTTTTTTCATCTCTCCAAATATGCCAATAATTTCAGAATATAACTATGTCCAACTAAATTTTAATTTTAGCAAATTGCCCCAAAGAAAAACCACGAAATTTTAGCAAAATGTTAATGACGTATTACTTACCTAAAGACTCTTACATATGCAAGACTTTATTTTGTAACTTTTCTTAAACAGTTTTTCCCCAGAAAAACTCCCTTTTTTCCCCAGAAAAACTCCCTTTTTTCCCCCTTACTACTTGTTTTAGGTGTCAAACTGTTCATCACCAGTCCTAGATCAAGGACAAGTTGGTTTATTGGTCATATATTAGCAACCGAAAAACCCTTTTGAAATTAATGTTTATTAACCAATCTGTGTAAATGTTACTTAATTAAGGGAAAATACAAGAAAAATAATACCCTCATTGATAATTTCGCCCATGGCTTGACTTTTCGGACGTAGCCTAATGGACTTGCAGTTGCAGCTTGAATAATTGTGTGTCACATTGCATGACACACGTTCATTGTTTAATAGTGTTCAAATTATTTGTTTTTTGGCTGGTTGAGGGCATGGGCCAATCTTTTAGTGTTTGAAGATTTATTTATTTATTTATTTTTTGGATTTTCCACAGTTTTGTTCGTACAGATGGCTTCATCAAACTGAGATATCATATCCCAGCTAAGTGGGTCAAACATAATGCTTTCATACATGAATCAAGGTAGACTGATGGAATTGTAGGTCTGGTAAATGAGTAGATCTGATTTGAAATAGCAGAGGCATCTAATAAGAAGCTATTGTTAAATATCTAGATATTATCTCGGGATGAGTTCATCCAAGGACAAACTCAAATTTTCATGTCCATAGAATAATTTGCACTTTTTATCCAGATGCTAAAGCAGGTGTAGCCTTTCATTCCATTCATATATGACCGTTGACATGTTCTATGTAGAAATTAGGGTTAATAATACTTTGCCCCCCTGAACTTAGGGGTAGTTACACTTTACCCCCGTGAACTTCAAATATATACACTTTGCCCCCAAAACTAGTCAAAGTTAAGAATTCAAAAAAAAGTGAGTGTTATGACATTATTGCCTTTTTATTAATGAATATATTTATAACTTAATATCATTTCTTTTCATTTTTAAAAGATTTATATCTTCTCTATTATATTAATTATATAAAAATATCAAACTAAAAATTTAAAGAAAGTTAATATTTAGTTTATATCTTTGAAATTTTCCTCTTAGATTAATATGTACTTCTTTATATGTTTTGTTTAATTTATTATACTTTAAGTCAAACAAAACCGATAAATAACACGACACTAAAATAAATTTAATTGTTAAATTTTGTATAAAAATGGTAATACCAAACTCATTTATTTAAAGTAATTTTTTATTATTTTTTAAAATTTTAGACTAATATCATTAGTATTTTTATATTTATCAAATTATTCCAATATGAAATTCTTAATTAAAGAATTTCTAATAATTTATTGTTTTGGACTAAATATTATATTTTTTTATTTGACTTATTTATTCTTGTTTGCCCTAGTACTGTATAATGGGCTAACTCTTCTTTTTTCCCAAAATATTCTTTGATTAAAAATTTCATAGTGGACTAATTTGATAAATATAAAATTGACTATGATATTAGTCCAAAAGTTTAAATAATTTAAAATGATAAAAATTTAGTTCAAATAAATGAGTTTGGTATTACCATTTTTATACAAAATTTGACAATTAAATTTATTTTAGTGTCGTGTTATTTATCGGTTTTGTTTGACTTAAAGTATGATAAATTAAACAAAACATATATAGAAGTACATGTTAATCTAAGAGGAAAATTTCAAAGATATAAACTAAATATTAACTTCTTTAAATTTTTAGTTTGATATTTTTATGTAATTAATACAATAGAGAAGATATAAATCTTTTAAAAATAAAAAGAAATGATATTAAGTTATAAATATATTCATTAATAAAAGGGCAATAATGTCATAACACTCTTTTTTTTTTTTTGAATTCCTAACTTTGACTAGTTTTGGGGGGCAAAGTGTATATATTTGAAGTTCACGGGGGTAAAGTGTGACTACCCCCTAAGTTCAGGGGGGCAAAGTGTTATTAACCCTAGAAATTATGCAAAGGATATTACCCATTCGAATATTACATGAATTCTACCAAATATCTTGAACATTACTAGTATGAAAAGACACTGTATTTATTGCTTATGTAAATGGCTCATCATCTCTAGCTAAATGCTTGTTGGCATGCATAAAAATTTTGTCCGCAAAGAACACCAAAAGTCAAATTTGGCTGGACTCATCTTCCAATTTCTAAAGCTGAAGGAAAGGAAAAATAGGATTAGTTAACTTATCAATTATACTGACAAATTAAGTGTTCAATTTGAAAGAATTATCAAGCTGAAGGACATATAGGATTGGTTAACTGATCAACTGCGTACTAAAAGAAAAAGTTAAATCAATTGACAGATTCAGATGTATAAGGGAACATAAGAAACCAAACTGCTTTTCTCGTTATTTTTTTTTTTTTATCACATTTCTACAGCACTTCTATGTTCAAACTTCTGATAAAATAGAAAGATGGATTTTGGCCTTCGATCCCTTTTTAACTTTTAGCAACAAAAAAGAGTCAGAACAAATGATCTGGAGAAAAGAATTGGGGTACAGCAACCCAAAAAGTAGATTACTCTTCAATCTCTAAATCAGTGAAATTAAGACTAGCATACTGAATAGCGCTGATGCACATTCAAGAATTCAAGAAACCAAAAAGGAGTTCCATTATCTGGCTGTAAAGCTTAATACATGATCTTATGCACAGTAAACATAAACTCGTATGGTCAACCAAAGAGATTAATTAGTACCAACGTCAGAAAGTATCTGAAACTGTCCGCTGCATGTTTGTGCTTGAATTGGTAGAGGCATGCGTATTTTCATCATCAAGAGTCAAGACAGAGCAGAGAAACAGCTCCCCGAACGAACAAGTGATGATCGGTTGACTTTGAGAATAGGGCTGCTAGGAGACGATCTCAAGCTTCTTGGAGAATCCAAACTTTTCCTTAGAAGCTTTCCCATGGCGAAAATTGGATGCTCAGAACTCGAAGGAGGACTTGTGGATTGGAAGTTTTTGCAGACATTGATGTGCCTATTCAAAGCTTCTTCGGTGCTTATTAGTTTTTCTGACCTCAAGACTTCATCCTTCACTGCTTCAATGCATAAGCCACAAATCCACATTCCACAATATCTTTGTCGAATTCGAGATATATAGGCTATAGTGCATTCCTCCGTGAATCCACAGGAATCGCATTTGATGAACTCAACTTCTCCTTCAGCAGTTGAAGAAATTTCCATTAATTTTAATCTTCCAAGAAAAGCAAAATGTATGCAGGTTCTTCTGAGAAGGCCCTCAAGTCGATGAAAAATGTGGCATTAATCTTATAACAAGCCCTTCTCCTTGGAACTTTCGTAGGCTCTGATGTCTTCTTTACCATTTAGTGACAATATACAATAAATGAGAGAGGACTACTGTTAGAAAGTAAATATGCAATCTTAAATGACTTCGCCCCCAGTTTGAGTATTCATGGTACATGTAATTGTCTGCCTTACCGCGTATGAAAGAAAGATAAAATACAAAAAAACAAAAGAAATGGAAATGTGATACTTTTATGGCAAATGAATTCGACAACGAAACACGTTATCATCAGCAATCATATCATGTGTTTAATATGATCTTTTGTTTAATATTTATGGTGTCCACTGTCCACACTGTTGTCCTAGTCAATCTGAAGTTTTTACATCATAAATTATGTGCTGTCCTCTGACGCATTTTCAATGTACCAACCCATTCTGATAACACTAGTGTCGGTATGTTTACTAGCTTATTTATTTATTTATTTATTTTTTTGATAATTAGAGGAAAGGGAAAAGTAAACTCACTCACTCAATTCTAATTAAAAGAAAGAATGGAGACTAAGTGTAAACTTAACCCCACAAACTCACTCCAAAAGTCATAGTAACTTTTAGAGGGGCGTAGAAACTTATACCTAGAGTTCTAACAACCAGATCTCCCGATGTGGAATTTGTTCTTTTTTGACAATTGGGGGGAAAAGGGAAAGTAAACTTACCCATTCAACTCCAATTGAAAGAAGAAATGAAGACTAAGTGTAAACTTAATCCCACAAACCCTTACTAGCGTATTTTTAAAATGTTAGTTGATATGCTCGTTTTCACTCTTTTAGAGGACAGCCTAAGGTTTCTAAGAGCTCCGACTACTTTTGATTTTGGGTTTTTTCATGTTACAATACACATTTATTAGACTTCTTATTATACTGTAGCCTTTTGGTTGTGGAAGGAGTATAAAATGCTTGTATACATACAAACCAAAAAATGCTCCAGTGAAATAAATTGGTCAAACTATTGAATCATGAATTTGTAATACCGTACTACAATTGGCTCTGTAAGGGTAACAAAAGCAAGAATCGGTGTATATTGATGTAAGAAAATTTAGGCTTGAAACTAAATTTTCTGTGCTGGCTGGTACTTCTATGCACGGTGCAAATTCTGAATGTGTGAATATGTATATCGGTGTCATCTGATTCTTTATGAAGCTTGGATGTGTTTTGTGGCAAGTTTCTGATACAACATCTATCTAAGAAGAGAACAATTTAAGCACATCAGTGTTAGTTTTCATTCTAAATACAACCAAAATGAGTTGTTTCTAACAAATATTAGGATTCCTTCACTAATTGTAGCACTACTACAATAAAAAAATTTACAGTTCAAAACGATATCTAGATATCTACATCATGTGAGCTTCAAAAGGAAAGCCCTAAAACAGACCAATTCTAAGTTCTTTCAGTCATGGCTGATGGAACTTTTCCTTAGCCATCTCAGATTCCAAAATAATTTTGCAATTAAAGCTTTTATGTTATGGATTTTATCAGTTGCTTCACCACATTTTCAAGCTTTCTGATAGCTTGTGTACTCGCAATAGGACTCCACCAAGTGTGCTTCTCACCAATCTCACCTGTTGTACTACAATTTCCTCCAATTTCTTCAAGCCTCCCTGTGTCATCTAAAATTAAAAGGCTTCATCTGTTTTATTAGTCATTTTGTTCTTGAAAATTACGTTGCAACATTTTCTGATTTATAATTTTTGCTATCTAGGATGTTGTGAAACTTCGAGAAGGGCTTTCGGCAGAAGATGTTACTGTCAACAAAATGGAAGATCTGTACACAACCACAAGACATGGTTCGTGGTTGGATAAAAAGAAAGCATAAAAATGAATGCAGGGAGGATTGGCATTGGATTAACAGCAAAATTTTACTAGGAATCACAACAGCAGCAGCTGGGTGGGGGAATCATTGGATATGGTACAATCCTCAATCTCAAAATGGAGAACTTCAAGGGTTAGTCTTTCTTATATGACGACTGCATTACATTCTTTTGCTGCCGTCAAAAAAAGGTTAAGATTACGTGTCATTACTTGTAAGTACTGAGTAGAGCATTCCTCTTTCAGAGGCCCTATGAGAAAATTATCAAACAAGTCCAGAGTTTTCTTTTGCAACGATAATACAAGTTTGTGTCACGCTCCGAGCTTGCGAGTGTAAGTCTCGGTATTTGAGTTCCATTTTCTCTATACCAAAATAAATATTTTAAATTGGATTTGACTATTCAAGCTTCACTTATAATTGGTTTGCGCTACTTAGCTTTTCTCCAAAATGGATATCCAAATTGGTATATTGTTCTATGTCATTTAACTTTTTCAATATAGAATGAAATTATCACATTTATCGTTGCTTTTAGGCTTTGCATCCTCAAAAGGCCCAATCCAACAGTTGTGTTAAATTTTAGAGATGGTGCATATGGGGTCTAAAAGTGACTCTCGTTCTTGAGTCTACGTTGTACTTAGCCTTGCACTGCACTTAATTCTTAATAGCATTTTGTCACACTTTGGAACTACAAGTCCAAGCGTCTCAACAGTTAAGCCCAACAATTTAGGTTTCATTCTCACTAGTCCAAAATGAATATCCCAATTCGAACTTAAATGCTTGACTCCACTTAGACATTATACATTGATCCATGCCCCTTAACTTTTTCCTAGGCATTACAGCGTGTCCTTAAAAAGTTTAGTGATCATGGGAAGTATTACAGATGTAAACGCTTTTGTCTTACCATCATCTTACCCAACATAACGAAGGTGGAAATTAGATGTCAACCGCCCATTATTCGTCAAAATTTGATTGGATAAATTTTATTTAACCCCTGATTAATAAAATTTACCCGTTTTACATTAGTCTTTGAGATCTTCAAACAAGATAATTAATGATACATCTGAAATAGAAAGAAAGACAAGCAAGCAAGTCATCCTTTAGTGGTGCCAGACCATGCATTTTTACCCTCTACTACCCTGGCATGTAGTCCACCGATAACACAAAGCAACAAAGGCCATGTTCCCATACAGAAATCCAGTGGCTTTCAACCCCTGGAATTGAAGTTTGTATCACATGCTTGTACAGAGGGAATCTATTCCTGTTGGGACCAGTGACTACACTACACTGCACACGTTTCAGTTTGTTTTGGTAGTTTATGAATCTTGAAATTTGTACAACATTTATTCAATTAAGTTTTTGAGTATGATATTTATAGCTTCTAATTCTGATCCCAATGACCGAGAGCCAAACGTAAAAATGTGGTAAATCAGGAGAAGAACATTTGTACTAGTACTAAGTAAAGTAGTCGAATATTAGATTAATGCGCCTTATTTTTCTTTTTTTTTTATTTTCTATCTTTATTTCAACAAGAATTTTGGAACATGGTTGATCAGGTTTGCAGATGATTTTTGGTCAGAGCATCAGATGGAAATGCGTTCTTTAGCGTAGCAAGCACCAAATTTGGCTTCCATAATTGGTACCTTGACGCCCTTGAGGCAAAACCTGATGGCCAGCTTAGGATATGCGGCCTTGCATTGAATGAAACATCAGGTTCTGCTAGATGACTTAATGCTTTGCAAATGCTACTGCGCTCCCCCCCAACCAAGATCATTTAATTGTCTGTGAAACATGGAAATAAGTATATGTTAGCTCAATTTTGATTTAAAAAAGTTAGAACATCACTTAGCCTAGTGTACAACAAAGACAATTCAAGTTTAGATTTGAGTAATTTGCCATTTTGCTAGTAGTCTAGTGGTTGATTCTTGCTTTGTAGCTTAGGTTCGCAAGGGGACAGGAACTCGGCTGGCAATCCCCTAATGATTAAGGGGGAAAAGGGAAAAAAGTTGTGATTAGTTCTACACCTTTTGAACCTCTGCCTGTGTTTCATGAATTTGCCATTTTGCTAATGGTCTAGTAGTTAATTATTGCTTTATAGCGTACATTCGCAAGAGGTCAGGAACTCGGCTGCCAGTCCCTAAGCCCCAAATGACTAAGAAAGAGAGGAAAGAGAGAAAAGCAAAAGGAAGAGGAGAGGGAGAGAAGGGGGAAGAGAGGAGCCGGGGGGGGGGGGGTGGGGCGGAGGAGAAGAAGAAAGTTGTGATTAGTTACTTGCCCATTAAACCTCTGCATGTGCTCCATGAATTCAACAAGAAATGATCTCCACAGTACAATCATGTCTTAGTAACAATTTAACAACCAAAGCACTTTGTCTAAGCAATAAATTTCAGCCATAAAATTACTAAATGATTGGTAGGATTAATAAAGTGTCATTTAATTGTTCGGTTCTCGAATTCTATTGATTATGATTAGACTAAACCCATTATATACCAAGATTGATAACTTTGATTTTTAGGGGCAAACAACGTGATGATTGATACATCGTACAAAGCATCAGATGCCACTGCATTTTAGTCTACTGAACCAGATTTAGGTGCCCATGGTATCGGCTGATTGATGAAATGAGATGACATTGGAGATTATCATTGATAATCTTCCCGGAGCACCACGCAACATAAAGTTGACTCCAGATGACATGTTTTGGATTGCCCTTATTGAGGTATTAATCACCACTAGTCATGATCAAACAATAATTGCTTTTTCTTGATTAGATTTAATTTTGATGGTGAAGTCACCAGTCATTAAAGATTTATACCTGCCAAAGTTAACTCCTACCAGGCCGCAACATGCACAGAGTTCAAAGTCATTACTATATCACTTGGTGATCACTTTTCAAAGAAAAATATTAAATATATCACGTAGTTATTACGTGTCATTAAAATTAATAATTTATCATCATATAATAATAATAAATAATATTTTATATTATTTAATAATATATAATTAATTCTAGTATCTCACGTACACCTAATACCTGCTCGACTTTTCAAGGACTAATGAAGCAAAGTCGATGGTGCATACAAGAAAGCAATGGTGCGAATGTGGATGGTGATGGCAAGATAATCAAGATCTTGGACGACCCCGCTGGAAAAATGATGTATGTCATAACATCTACACTTGAAATTGATGGGTCATTTAATTGCGTCTTCATAAGGAAAATTGCCTTATATATGACATATGCACAAGGCAGCAATGTTTTTTTTTTATTTATTTATTTAGATATGACATATGCCAAGGCAACGATGTTGAGGGAAAGAGCCACCGATGGCTAAACCCTCAAAATGGTCTACCGCTAGCAAATTTAGTGGTAAGAATTGGCACTCATGAAAATGAAAAAAAATTCAGGCAGTTGGTTCTGTGCACAATACTACTTGGAACACAATCTGACATAGGCTTCTAAATTTCCCGGGTCAACAATCGTAATCCCTCGATAACAACCAATTTTTACCAATTTCAGCCAAGCATGCACTAGATGGTAACATTAGTGTCTATGAACTTGTGTGATTAGACAAAGAACCTTACTTAAAAGTGCGGTTTCAACCTTTTGGCCAACGAGGGTGATAAAGATAAGAATTCTTGCGGGCATCCCGCGTCTTCCACAGTATTTATTCTGAATCAGATTTAGTAGGCGCCTCATGTATTCGCCGAAAGGGAAAAGAGAGGAGGAACGTCAAGTTTCATTGGTTATCTTTCCTGGAGAATCAAACACCATAAAGTCTCGCTGCAGAAAGAACATTCTGGATAAATTTGCTAGGGTTTATCACACATGTGCAACACAACCACACACGCAGACATCTTTGGATTATAAGTTCTTTCCTAACCCTCAGCTTTGGAAGTCTTCCTTTTAAACACAGCGCTGAAGAAAAATATCTGATTTAAAGAGTTGCCAACTTCAAGGTAGCAGAAAAGTCAAATCAGACAAAGAGCAAGGACATCAGTGTGAGACATCTAACATTACTCCCCAATGTGGATAGCAAAAAAAATGTCAAACAAGTCAGCATCATGAAGAAGATTTTAAATGCTTAATTTTTTTAAGCGAAATTCCACTAGGAAAGAAAGAGTCCAGAAGGGATACCAAGAGTTACCTTCAGGGACAATCACAATAATGAAATGCTAAAACATAATTGAACTTTTGATTTGTCCAAATACATGTACTAAGAACCCTTTCACTGCCTTTCCAAACTCCCGCAACTAATTGGTGCATGTTGATTCTCACACTAGAAGAGAAAAAGCTTCAGCTACACCACGACCAATCAGTCACGCTCACTGATGGCAGTCAAGTGCTCATCAATTTCCTCAGTTGACAGCACTCTGAAGATTGGATTCTCTTTCCTCACAACACCAACCTGCAAGAATCCAACTAATTTGATGCAGCAGTTGTAACATATTTGCAAGGTTGCAAGCAAGTTGCACTTCATGATTCTAAGAAAGCATTTAATTTTAGAAGAAAATGAGATGAAAACCAAACTAACTCAATAAGGACCACACAAGAGAAGGATGTGGAACAAAATACTACACGCAAACTAGGTCAATGGTACATTCTGCATACAACCAGAACACCCCAGTACCCTTTGCCACAAAGAAAAGAACAAAGCAGAAAATGTTATAAGTATGTAACTATCCTACATCCATGTTTTAAATGTTTTTTTTTACTTGCATTAAACTGCGAAGTCACCATTAAATGTTATCATCCAACCAACACGACACCTTTCCCACCAACCAAAAGAAGAAAACAGAAAAAAATTATGCCACTCTATGTTCCATGCTCGAAATAATCTATTTCAATTCAACTAAAAATGAGGTATGCCCCACAACTCACATGAAGACAGAAGAAAGCTTAAATTGAAAGTTAGGACGACAAGCCCATATGCGACACAAAAAATATTGAAAGCAAAAAAGGGAAACACTTTACGGTAGCTCTCTTCAAAAATCATTATTAAGACAATGGGGATCCTTTATGCGGAGGTCAAATCCCCAAAAAAAAAAAAGGATTTGAGACACACAGCAAATGACAAAAACTGTTCTATAAATAAACCAGAAGAAACAGCTCTCTACTGACTGTTGCACAATTTCTCACACAACAATCAATTTAAGCATACAAAAGTTTACCTCAATCTCATTAGCCTTGAAATCCTCTTGCAGAACAGATTGCAATGCAGAAATCGCAGTCTACAGGAACAAAGTGATGATAAGTTAGAGACTCTCAGAACTATAGCAGCCTCAAATTTAGGAGAAATGTAAACCTTGTTGAATTTCAACTCCATTATACAGTTCATTAACAACAGTCTTGATAAAGGCTAATTAGTTTGAAAAAATTCAACTAAACATAGAGAACACAAGATTCCCAATCCAGTTATGTTTACATACATAAATTTGTGCCTGTGGATCCACTAACTACATTGTGCTATCTAGATCCATTTACCCCTTTCAAAGTGTCTAGGCTTCTATCTGGAAATCAATTTGTAATGAGCGAAGAGACCTATGAACTTCATTAACCTGTTTAGAATTCTTTGAGATTCCGATGTGGCATTTTGTTACTTAATACTCCCCTCACACATGACTCAAATTGACGAGAGCCCATGAAACTAGAAAAGGCTTGACTGAAGCCCATAAACTGAAGTGGGTGATGGACAGCTTATGAAGTGAAACGGGCTAAGAAGGAACTGAGTTGCATACGAAAGTGTGGATTAGGGTGAGAATAAAACCCAAAGTTTGGCTTTGATACCATGTTAAACTACCTAGGCTTCCATCTCAAAACCAATTGGCAATGAGTGGAGTGACCCATAAACTTTTTAAATTTGTTTAGAATTCTTTGAAATTCCGATGTGGGATTTTATTTCTTTACAACCCAAATTAACGAGTAATTTTTATGCCTCTTTTAGTCATCCCTTGCAGGTTGATTTTCGGTTTTTCAACTTCATGTAATCTGAGACTGTCAATAATCACAAGAATCTAGATTGACTTAATGACATGGAACGCACAGGACCTTTAGTTTTTGCCTTGAACATTGAAACCAAGGGACAAAAGGGCATTTGAAGGATTTGCTAACATGTCAAATGTTCTAAAAAATTCTAAAATCTAACTAACATTGCTCTCTCTTTCTTTAACAATTAAATTATTGTCACAAGAGCAGATGGAGCACGAGGCTGACAATGTAGGTTGCTACCTGCAGTGTACTTAAAAGCATATATTTTCCACAACACACAATTGTATTTCCCTACTTTTCCAGTAAAAAAGAATTAAAGGCAGCTTAAAAAAGAAAACACTACTGATTAGTGCACTTGTAGATCACTTCTAACGTGATCAAATGATCTTTGATAAGTTCAACCCTTACTGTTTCCTATATTTCACATATTGCGCAAATAAATGCAAACTTTATCCATTTACAAAGGAGAACAGGTTTTTTATTTTATACATATATACACATACATACATGCACGCACGCATATGGACCTGCTGTGTAAGCCTTTTTTAAGTGCCCCCACCCCCCAACACCCATCCTCAGTCTAAGTTCTTTTTATGACATCTGCTTTTTTTTTTTTTTTTAATAATTTCAGCATCACCTTCAACGTCTCATTTTCCACAGACTATATCACCTAATCATGGGAAATTTCAAGTTACTCATATTGTTTAACCATCATCTTTACTTGCACGTAACTCAGTTTTACAATAAATGAGCAAATTCAATAAATGCAGATAACAATCTCATCTTCAATTCCTTTACCTGTACAGTTTCCTCGTATGAAAAAGCAGGGTCATTTTTCATTTTCTTCTCCAAGAAATTAATTGCCTCTTGATCTTTAGATCCAGCACTGGTGGCCTGAAAATGGTCACAGCAAATTAAAATGTATTTTCCTTTAAGTAATTATAGTTCAAAAATTCTCAAGGCTTCCTAAAGTTAAAATAAAAAGATGGCAAAGCTATCTCAACTAGTAATCAGAATCCAAAATCAAATTCTCGGAAAAGGAAAAATACAAAGGAAGCAACCCAGAGAAAACATCACAAGATTTTAATAACAACTTCTACAATTCTCACAAAATTCATCTCATTTTACATGGAACAAATACATCGGACAAGCATTAAAATGTTTCATTAGCATCTTAGTTGAATATACCAAAAATAATCCATTCAAGGGAAAAGGGAGATAAAATCTAACAAGAACTAAAAAACAGATTCTTTGCAGAAATCTTAATCAAGTTGATGGGTAAAATGTTAACTAGAGGCATACTAGCAACTGCAGACCAATGTGCAACCAGTTATTGCACTTAAGAGGCCCATTTCCTTGATGCCACGTTGCTCATGCTTGGTCATTGACCATAATAAAAGTTTCTATTTTAATGATATTTTGGAAAGAAGAAAAATTGGGAAGTACCTTATGACCGAAAAAATGGCCAGCTGGATCACACTTGAATAGTTGAGGTCCTGTCTCTTCATCAATACCCAATATCATTGCAACTACAGAATGAAAAATATATTGTTAGAAAGTTCGATGATGAGGAAAATACAATTCCTAACATTTTGTACAAGTGGTTAGAGACAAACCTACTCCAAGTGGCCTCATATAAGCATGTTGGGTATAAACTTGAGATTTGTCGGCAATCCTGCCATAATGACACAGACAGAAAAAATGCAACCATAATGTTAAACGGCAAACAATATTCTTCCATACATTAAAAAAAATAAAAAATAAAATCTAAGGAAAACTAAATCAAGTTTTTCCAGTCAAGTTTCTTTAAAATACAAAATAAGAAAAGGAAGAATAACACAAAATGGAGGCAGAATAGCACGGTGGGCTATCGGGCACAAACTTGAAAACTTCCAAAGACACATTAAAAACATATGGCTTCAACATTTCTCCAACCTAACCTGTTTAGATTGATAGATTCAACAGAGTCCGCATATTGAACAGTGACGGAAGGGAAAATTGCTCAATAAATAAGGATTCCTGAGAAACAGGAGTTACAGAGTAAAATAAAGTTCACTACCATCTGGCCAATGCATCCACAGGCATCTCATAACCATATCTGAAACGAAATTCAGCAGCCTCATTCCTAGCTTGTTGAACCAAGGTCCTTGCATCAGCTAAAAAGTGCAAATAAGTATGTCATCAGTGAACAATAAAGACATATGGGTCACAGGTTCTGCGATCAAAATGACTAAGTTTACGTTAAAAGGATAGTACAAACAAATTTGCAATCATGCTTCTCCAAAAAACATAATACTAAGACATTTTAGATTCGTTATATGTATGTCGTACAAAAGTTTCAGGTCCAGTACACCGCAGACTGAAGCAAAACTTTAATAGCAATCCCAAAATTGTGTTGACAGAAGATAAAATTCCTTACAATATAGCAACATATAAAAGTAATTGATGGTTTTTCACTAATCACATGTATTATAACAGCTAAATAAATAAGCTAATCCATTATGTAGCAAATTTATGAAAGCACGTGCACAAATCAAACACTTTAATCAAATAAAAGCACAATTTTGTCGCAATTTCTTAGTAAATTTTCAATCTTGCCCGCTGCCATTGTTGGCCACCATTCCCCCAACGCTCCAGGCTTATAATTCAACACAAACCCTGAAGTTACTTGCAACTAACCCTGTAAAATTCCCGCCTATAACTTATTAATGAATTTTAATCTAACCACAAAGCAATAAAAAAAGGACAAAAAAAATTTGACAAACCTGTCATCCCAGTAGCTAAAAGTCCAAGGTACTTAGTAATGGGAAACAAATGGGTGACGCTTGTCTGATCCAATAACTTGTCCTGCTCACATTACATTTTACTTTCACATCAATCCTCCGAAATTCCCAGAAAAATTACAACAATATAGAAATTTCAAATCCCTAAATCTAATTCTCAGCAATAAAATATTAAAAAAAAAAAAGCTAAAAATTATACTGACCGGAACTTTCTTCTGAGTAACAACACAAACGGAGTCCTTCCCACGCACGCCGATCGAGGTTATTCCGGCTGCTTTAACCGCCTTAAATGCGTACTCTGCAAATATCCAGTGTCAAAACCCTAAAAAATCTCCAATAAACCCATCATTCAACCTATCCATCCACGCATCCAACATTTTAATTATTTGGAAACAAAAATTAGCTCAAAATGAATGAATTCAACCTAAAATTTTAATGAAATTAAAAAATTAAGGAGCTCACCGACTTGGTAGAGGCGACCTTCTGGGGAGAAGATCGTGATGTGACGATCGTAGCCGCCTCCACTTCCCCTACTACTCATTTTTTCACTCTAATTGCTTTTTTTTTTCCTTTTCCCTTTCAATTAATTTGAGCTTTTTAATTTTTGAGTTGAACAGACTTCAATGGCAGCAATGAAATTCGCCGTCTGCAGAGACTATTTTACCATGGAAGAAGCTTTTGCCCCAAGACAAGTAGTTGAGCTTCCAACAACATAAGCAAACAGTTGTGGCCCATTAAATCTTGGGCCGACTACTGTTCAATCCCCATGTTTGGGCTCATGGTACTAATGTTCCAACTATGGCTTCTAACCAATATAACAAGTGACGGTCAAGCTTAATATTTAAGCAGAAATGGAAAAATTGTCAGTAATGTAAAAAGATTAATTTTTTTATAATTTGACAGTGTCAAAAAAAAAAAAACTTTATACAAATATGTTTGAATTAATAACACATTATCACTAAAGATATTTAAAAATTATTTTCTTTTACACATCACATGCATCTAAACCTACTTGTGTAATAAAATTTTATACTATCAGTGCATAAAAATTTAATCCAATGTGAAAAAATAAAGTAAAAAGCTTGTTTATAAAATATTTTAAAATAATTTTTAAAAATTGGGTTGTCCTAACTTTTTTTTTTTTTTTTGGATATAGACACAAAAATATGAAATTTCTTCTATCGGAAAAAAAAAAGAGCAAAATTTCAAGAGTCAACAGAAAGAAAATAGGTCTCGATCCAATATTAAACCGCAAATCACATACAACAATTTGCTGGAATTCAGCCTAAGAGGATTAAAGAAGATGTACAGGAAACAGGGAAATAGGAAAATTGAGATAAAGAATTATGAACTTGGCCTATTGGTATCTCATCTTCTTATCAGGATTCTTGTGATCTTGCTTTCTGGATTTCGAATTTTGGTTATCATTTGGATTTCGGCTATTGATAAAATCAGAGAAAGACGGAATTGGTGGCAGCTTTTTATCTTCAGAAGCACGTTGCAATGTTCCTACAGGAGTTTCTGATCCACTGCTGTTATGCAACTTTTCATCAACTGGTTCAATTGACACGCCATCTGATGGAAATACTGAAGTCAAAGAGCTATCTGACTTTGAAGTTGTAGCACTGCACCCAGGACTTTGGCTGCTCTTGAGCTTATTCATTAAATCTGATGAGTTTGCTGTTGAGATCCATCTCACGGTGCTTGCCAATTGAGATAAATAAAAAGATTTGCCACTCTTCCCATACTTTCTGTAACACTCATTTTCAAGTGTCGTAGCAGATGCTTCATAGTCAATCCTGCAAAGCAACAATGGAAAAATGAGACTACAGTAAAATAAAAACTTTAACAGCCTACTGGTGGGAACCATTCTATATAGGAGAACTGAAGTATTCACCTTGGTGTTCCATTTATAATTCAATTAGACAACTGAACAAGTGGTGAAAGGGAGGGTGGGGAGAGGAGGGATGAGGCGTACCGTAAATCTTTGAACTGTTGCTGGTTTTGCTTCATTGAGTTTAATAATCTTTGCTTGCCAGACTCTCTCAATGCTCCTGATATAGTGTTCTTATCGATCTTGTTTACCTGTTCGCAGGAAACGTTAGGGATTGCAAGCTAAAAAAAAGTGCTGAATATGTTATCATGCTAGAAAAAAGATTAAGACATCAAACCAATTCATAAACATATAATAAACCAATCTGAAGCTCACAACATGTAGCATGACACGTTACAGGTGCAATTAACATTGTTCTTCAGCTTCACCTAGTAAAGCTCAATACCAGCAGGCAGTATCAGTTTCATAATTCTAACCGTTAGTCCTCAAGGACAAATCAGCAAGGCAAAACATATTTCTCAAGGATAGCTTAGCAAGACATAAAATACAAAGCAACGTCACAGGAAATAAGAAATTATAGTAAATAGATCTCCACTTAAATTTGCTCCTAGGCTTCAGAATTCTGGGTACACCACTGATAAGATGCCAGTAACCATTTTCTACCCTTAAGTAGGTCATTATTGATTCCTTTCAAAACTGCGTGTATACGTTTTCTAACT
Source organism: Mitragyna speciosa (assembly GCA_024721245.1). Taxonomy (NCBI): domain Eukaryota; kingdom Viridiplantae; phylum Streptophyta; class Magnoliopsida; order Gentianales; family Rubiaceae; genus Mitragyna; species Mitragyna speciosa. The sequence continues at coordinate 24,023,293 of CM045556.1, read as the reverse complement.
CCAGAAACATGGTACATGAAATTTCATGAATAAAATCCACGCAAAGTATGATGTAGCAGCAACTTTTTTTTAATCTTATGAACTACTATCTTTTCCCATTTTTTACATCTTCAACAACAATTTTACAGGTTATCAGGCTAGATTGACCAGCAATGTTGAATAGCTGATTAAATTGAGTCAATGCACACAGAATAACTGGGAAAGAATAGAAGGTAATTATCTACCTGTTTATCAGGCACTTTATTTTGATAATAACTCTCTTCTGCACATTGCAACAACTCAATCCTATCATTTAGCTTTGAATTTGTTAATGATGTTGATTGGACCATGCTCTTTGCAACATCAACATCTAAGTTTTGTAAGATCAATCAAACACAAAAAGCATTCAGACTCTAAACCAACACATCAATACATGCAGATGGGCACACAAGAAGCGCACTTCTAGAAAGAATTAGTTAAATTGAGGTATACCATCAGCATCAGATATATCTTCTTCAGATCCACTTACTTCTTCATCACGATTCCAGAACTCGGAAAATTGTTCTTCGTTAAGGATATTTGCAGAACTGCAAGACAACATACATCGTCACCCAACTAAAATGGAAAAAGGCAAAAAACCAGTCATACACGCTCATGCATCTATTTGGAAGAAAGAAGTTATTAATGCTAGAATGGTTTTTTATTGGTCAGTTTTTTGTTTTTTTTTTGTTTGTTGGGGGGGGAGGGGATTCTGACGTGTCAATCTGATATAATTAGAATTTGAACCACCTGCTTATGAATATCCTGGAGGATTGATTTCTGAAAGTGCAAGCACTTGTAAGCTCCTCCAGATACTTGGCAACTAAATTAGGATGCTTACATGCATCACAGGTTTTTCCACATAATGACGAAGGTACCTACTTTCCAAAGATAACAAAAGGAGGTATCACTCAAGCATCTAATAGTTGTCCAAGAGCAGTTCAATAACAAAAGAACTAATAGATGCTAATAGCTATCACCTGTTCTCCAAAACTCTCAAGGATCTTCTTCCTACGGCAACCGGACTCTTCACAATATTCAATCATCTTCATGAATTATATAGTCAAGATCCATAGAACATCAGAAAAAAGACTTCACATCAAGAATTATATAGGCCTTGAAAGCTACCTGTCTAAAGTCTGCCAATGATTTCTTTGAGGTATCATCCTGCAAACCTGAGGACTGTGACTTCTTGTTCTTAGCAGTACCCAAAATAAATTCCTTCAATAGGGTTGGAAAAGATTCAGAATAAATTTCCAATGCTTAATACTGAAAATAAATAAAATGAAAATTGTGTTGACAAATTTTAAGATTAACCATTCTCTTCCTGTCATTCACTCCATAATACAAGAGACTTCTTGATGGCAACTGATCACGCCCTGCTCTACCTGATTCCTGATAGAAGGCCTCCATGGACTTGGGAATATTGAAATGGCAGACAATTCTGACATCCTTTCGATCTATACCCTAAAAGATTGTGTAGAAAAACAAATGAACCACACTTCCTACTGGAGCTTGATGGATTGTATTAAAATAAAAATAAAAAAAAATAAGTGCCACTTGCATACCATCCTGCAGCAAAAGTCACCAGCTCAAGAATCAAGCGGAGTTGCTCGAATGTAAATTGAGAAAAAAAAAAAAAAGAAAAGTAAAGTTTAATAAGAACAATAAAACTGTAACATCAGAGCATATGGAAAAAGGGTGAAAAATATCAGAGCACAACAATAAGATAAAGCAGTGCTATCATTCAAAAAACAACAAGAACGAATAGGGCTTTGTTTGGTTCACATTTTTTTTTTCCAAAAATCATTTTTTGGACACGTTCTTTAACCACCTTGTTGTCTCACAAACACATTTATCCAAAAATACCACAGTAGTATTTTTCTTAAAACCACATCATCCAAAAACACACTAGATTTCACCACGTGTACAATTATTTATAAAGTAAAGGGAATTAAGCACCTTCCTTATGCCGACTGTTAAGCAATAAAGGTACAATGAATAATAGTTTTATTTTCCTTTTTGTAAAAATAAATATTGATTAGGGGATACTACCCAAACACATATAAAACAACATAATTAAGGGGATATTTCCTATATCATATAAACATTAATTATATGGATGATATTTTGGCTGGAACTTTTACACTTTTTTGGTATTAAATGAATCTTTCAGCGGGCTTAGTGCAGAAAGACCTATGATATCATCAGACAAAAGAGTAATGTCTTAGTCTCTCACCCAGTCCCCCCGAAGATTGGCTCTTTTCACCTCTTTCCCCTTATATTTCGTTCTCAGACAATCTTTCTTCTGCTTTACCAATACAACACGCTTGTCTCCTACCCTTGTGCAGAAACAATATCCATGTCCTATTGTGCCAACTTAAGTTCTTTAGGACCAAAAGGCAGTCTCGTGTAACATGGCCAACATTTATTTGAGATTTTGTTTGATGATGCATGCCATTTCATATAACAACACAAAAAGCTCCTTTCCAGTTAACTTATCTTGGGATGCCAATTAATTTGCACAGAAGCATGCGCGTTTAGAACCCATCAATTATGTCATGGCTATCAACCTATTACAACTATCCAAAATTTTCTAATGCTTGGTAATACCTGCAAATGTTCAGAATGAAGCGGAAAAGAAAAAACTGAATAACAAATAATAAAACAAGGGATGAAAATTAACTTATTCAAATATTAAAGGAGATCAAAGCTCACATCAGAAGCCCTTTCTTTTTCTCCCCCCAGCCTTCTTGAGATATGATACTTCATTAAAAATAATAATCTAATTAACCTAATGTATTAAAATCTGTCTTCAATATTGTAGTGCAGAAGAGCTTCATCCATTACTTGAATTGAGTTCCAAGTCTTGGTGCATTGCATTGATAAAGAGTTTCAGTGGCAAGTAGAAATTCACAAGCAAGTTACTTCAGAAAAAAGAAAAAATCAATTTTACACTTGGGAAGACCATACCCAAAGGCCACAGTTGCCACAACAACTTGTGTTTTTCCTGAAATCCAATTATCCAAGACAGTGCTCCTCAATTTACTATTCAACCCAGCGTGATATGCTGAAAGCACAGCAAAAACCTTAAGGATTACAAGAAACCATCAAAAAATAAAGATAGTAAAGCAACAGTTTGCGTTACCAGCACAAGTAACTCCGTATTTTGATAGATGTGAAGCCAGGTCATCACAAGTTGTACGTTCAAGACAATAAACAATCCCACAGATATCTCCACATGATTTTAGAAAATTACATAAATCAGTATATGGGTCATCCATGAGGTCCTTGTATCGAACTGCATCATGAAGAAAGCTAATCATGCATGCATAATGATGCCAGATTAAGAAAACGGGGACCCCCATCCAAGTACACCATCAAAATATAAACAATAATCATGCAGTACAGAAACACAAACATTAATGGGATGCAGTTCAGAAGGATCCCAATCAAACAATAAATCATGCACACTGGACTGACCTTCATAATAAATATTTGGACGATTGAAGGATGATTTCAGTACCAATGGATTATGCAAGGACAAGGACTCTATCACATCCTTCTGAACTCTGGAAAAAAGAGGCCAGTAAACGAATATTTTCTACAATTTCCATGAAAAAGAGTATATTCTATCAGAGAGGTTTAGAAGAAGGGAAAAAATCATTTCAGATAACAACCTCCATTCCTTAAGGCAAAAGGAGTACTTAATAAATAGAGTGTAGGATTTGTCACAACAAACAAATTTAGAAATGATAGTTTGCCAGTCCATGTACACACTTAAAACTACAAAAAATACAATGAACTAAAGCTTCCAAAGGGGAATAGAGCTTAAAGATAATTTCAGCTTTACTTTTCAACAGAATTAGTAGGAATATGGGAAGCATATGGATCCATTGCTTTAGAAACAACTAATTTTGAACTAGAAATCAAGAAAGCTAATGATGAAACTTACTTTGGGACAGCAGTTGCTGTCAAAGCCAACAAGGGTATGCCAGGTAGTTGGTTCCTTAAAGAAGAAAGCTTCCGGTAGCTAGGCCTATTACACGCACCAGTGACAAGTCACAAGCAAAAACATAAATTTAACACAAAAATACAGGAGAAAGAAATAAATTGTGCACAAAAAGCTTAAACTATCTAAACATCAGCAAGCAGCAGATACCCCAACATCATTTGGTTGATAATCATGATATTCAAGAAGCAGGTTTATGTTAGCAATAGTGAGTGAGAATTTTCAAAGCCTAAATATGTGGATGCAATAAAAATGCCCTGAAATGAGGCATAATCTCTAAAAGGCATTGGAAAGATAATCATGCCTATGTTAGGTGATCTCCTTTTTTTCTCCTCCCCACAACCTATTCAAAGTATCCAGAAACATATCTACCATAAAAGCAAGGGAAAATTAATAAAAAGTAAGCTCCTAGAAACAAAGGATCCACGCAAAATTCAACTATTTCCTGAAAAGGACACAAATTTGATATCCAACAGCACATAAAACGAACTTTTTATTTATTTAATTATTTATATATTTGTTTTGAGGGAGAAGGGGAAGCAGATTAAATTTTGAGACCAAATTCCACTGTAGGATGTTCTATGTTTGCTTTATGGGAGGATTTATTGAACTTTATAATTTTCCATTTTCTAAGAGACTTCACTAAGGTTCCTATGCGTACATCTACTCCACAGACAGGAATTTTGTCAAAAAAAGAAAAACTCTACAAGTAATAATGGCTATATAGGTGGTCCATGGTTGAAAGCCAGGGAAAAAAATTATGGAGACGGTCTAAGTTTTTTTTTTTAAATATTTGGAAAAGAGGTGGCAGAGAGCAAATATGAAAGAGCAAGAAAAAAGAAGAAAAAGTACACGTAGGAAGAGTTTGCGAAAAAGGTGGACATTTCTTAAGTTCATCATCCATGTCAATGGATGCTGGAATTCATTCACCAGAAACTTGTGGAAAGAGAAATCTAAATAGAAGGATATCTCATGGACTTAGAGACATTACCTGAAGTCATGGCCCCATGTCGAAATGCAATGTGCCTAAAATTTTCAAAAGCACCCGGTAATTATAAGTCAAGCATCTAACAAAAGAATCATAAACTCTCCAACAGCTAATTGTCAAACCTCATCAATGGCAATAAGATTCAGCAGTCCTCTAGTATGGATCTTAGTCAACTTTGACATAAATCCTGATGTCGCAATCAATTCTGGTGTCACATACAACAACCTTAAGGATGGCTTTCCAGATTCAAGGTCTTCATAAATCTGTAAGTCCAAAACAAAGATGTCATCATGAGCACAATGTTCCGTTTACATGTTATTAGCAATTTATAAAGATTTGTGCATGGGATCTTGACGTTCAAAAAAATTGTGTATTTCAGCTGCACAATGTTCCCTTCATGGAATGTCATTTTTATATGCACCACTACCTTTCTCATAGTAACAAAACTCCATGGATACAAAATGTGTAATCCTCTACCAAAGTGAACAACTTTTAGTGCCAACCGTTACATGCTTATACTGCTCTTGACCAATCAAAGATGATCAACATTCACAAGAAAAGTACCTTGTTTTTAACTTGTGCAGTTTGGGTTGAAGATAGATATTCAGCAGCTATCCCTTTCTCTTTCAATGCCATTACTTGATTTTCCTTTTTACAATATAAACATCAAGTAAAACCTACCTTTAGACATACATATAATTTATGAGTGCACAAAATAACAACAGCAATAAACTCAAAAGCACACTCACCATAAGGGCTGGGGGGAAATAAAGAAGGAGAACCAACAAAAAGCAAATGAGATTTCCTAGAATTTGAAAACAAAAAGGAAAAAAATTGTGTAGCATAAGCATTATCTATGAGAAATATGTTAAGATAACCAATGTGAACCTATCAAAGGGCTGACAACAAGCACGATGCCAGTTTTTGCAAGAGCAGGGATTTGATAACACATCGATTTCCCACCACCAGTTGGCATCAGACAAAAGCAATCCCTTCCTAAAATAAAAACCAACATACCCACATTCAAATTATTTGGATAGTCGAGTGTCCATATCACGTATCAGCAATACATCAAATAAAGCCGATTAAATAAACTAAAGAGCAATTTGAGGAGTTTCAAAAAGACCATCTACGATATCAAAATAAACCTGAAAGTACTGCTTCAATGGCTTCCAGTTGTTTCCCGCGAAATTCAGAATGGCCAAAATGCCATCTCAGGAGCTTCACTAAAGCTTCCTTGCCAATTTTCTGTTTTTCAGGCCCACATATATTTTGCAATGGCAACGGTGATTTCTTCATTATTTTTCTACATAATTAAGATCCACTTTTTATACAAGATTTCGTAACTAAGCATCCATTCAACAACAAAAAAAAAAAAGAAAAAAAAAATCATCAACCGATAGATAAAAACCTTGAATTTGCAAGAAAGAAATAATAAATGTAACTTCTCATAAATTTTGGATTGCAAAACCCAAAAAAAAAAAAACGAAATATGATGAACTAAAATTACATGATTAATTAGCAATTTCAGAGAATAGATATATCAGAATATATACATTATTAACCATGGATTGATGGTTTTATTTTTTTTGGCGGGGATTGATGGGTATTTACTAACCTGCAACTGGAAGAATCCTAGTGGAGACGCCGAAGAGGGTTTTGCCGCGAAAAGATGAAATGGCTACCCGCTTGGGAGTCGGAAGGCAATTTGGTGCAAGAATTTGAGGAAATTGGTATTGCTGGTCCCTAAAGTGTGCATCAATTCTCTGTTTAGTCACAAATTTAAAGTTATCTAATTCGATCCTTTGTTTTTGATCAATTCCCCTTGTCTATGAAAGTTCAATTTCCATTTATTGAGGAGGAGAAAAGGGCAAATTCTACAGCAAGCGGTGTCCAAAATTGTTGTTATTAACTGATTGTAATTTTCTTCTATAAAAATTGAACTTTCAAAAAATTTTATTGATTAACGTAATACAATTTACTTATAACTTTAATTTTTCATATACAAAATAACTCGTTATTTTAATGATTTAGATGCATCATATTATATGTTACTTACTCCGTCTCACTTTGTTAAGCTTTTTTTTTTATTCGTCTCAAATTATAGTTTATTATCCAATTAAAGAATGTAATTAACTTTTAACTTTTCTAAAATGTCCCTATTTAATCATTTTGTTATAGGTAACATAACTACATAACTACCATATTAATGTGGTAACATTTTTAAAATGTATAGCTAACCGTACATTCACATATCAAAACTTATAAATTACTTCATTTAAATATAATTGCTTTGACTAATAAAATTACTTTTAACATCTGGTGTAATTTTCTATTTTGTATTTAATGTAGATGTTTAATGGTGAATATGAAGACATTTTAGCAAATCATAGATTAAATTTATTTTTTTAATAAAGTCAACTAATCTTTCTTAATCTATGTAAAAAAATAATAAGACTAACAAAATGGGACAGAGAAGGATAATAACTCTTCAAATGCATGTGACTAATTTGAGGAGGTGATTCCAACTAAAATATGTTATAACAACTCTTCGGATGCGTGTGAGTAATTTAAGAAGATGATTCTAACTAAATACACAAAGTACCACTTAAAAGTAAATAAGAGGGGGGTAAAAAGGTAGAAAAAGAATAGAAAAGTTGGCTAGATTTTGACCCCCATTAACCAAAGCTTGATTGATTCCAGGGACTATGCGAAGTCCATACGCTAAAATTTTAATCCCAAGAAATCCACGAGTGTCAGTTGCAGCACACGAAGTTTATTGCTCAACTCGACAATGGAGGCACCGAGTCTTGGCTTTGAACAGGACAACAAAACCCCATACGAATCAATAGCACGTTCGCCATCATTTCGACAGGCACGTACCAGAAAAGCAAAATGCATTTGAACAAACTTTTCGTGGAACCTCAAGTGACTTGTGCAGGATATAAGGGCACTGAAAAGTAAGTGCTAGTGTCTAGTGCGTCATACAATGCATACCCACTTCTTTCCTACCAGGTTCTGCAAAATTTATCACCAGTGACTGTTGTGGTGGACAAAGCTGGGGAACGAAACAAGTATCACTTAGTATGAATACAGATCTACTATTATTTCTTGGGACAATTTTTGCTGCTACAGAATATATAGTTCTCGAAATCCCAACAAAACCCCCAAGAATAAAAGACGTCTCACGATAACAAGACTGAAATAGGCAACATAGCAGCCATAAAAGTGTTATACTTCCTAAAACTTGCACAAAATCAAATACAGCCCCAATTTATTTAATGCAATGGGCCTGTTCCAACTCTGCCTTTTGCTTCGGATTGAAATCTCAGCCGTCAGCTAGATAAACTCTACCTGCTATGCTTGACGTTTGTTGCCATTTGGCAGAAAAGTTTCTTCCAGCATTAAGATTTGCTCGTTGCCTTCTGTATGAAGCCTTTAATATCAAAATCCTCAGTCCCATTCTTTGTAATGACACCCTGGAGATAACAAATTCTTCAGTTTCAGTGCACAAAAAGCAGTACATTGCTTGTTTAAATATGTGCATGCATGATGTGTGTGTGATGCATGAGTGTGTGTGCGCGCGCGCAGCGCGTGTGCACATACACATGTGCGTGTGCCTCCGCGTGAGAGAGAGAGAGAGAGAGAGAGACCTTTTCTGTGATAATACCACTAATTATATTAGCAGGGGTAACATCAAAAGCTGGATTCCAAACAGAAATTCCCGAAGCAGCAACTTGTTCACCAAGTCCACCGCGCGCATGCAACACTTCTTTAGGAGATCTTTCTTCTATGACAATCTCTTGTCCCGAAGTAATGGATAGATCAATTGAAGTCACTGGTGCAGCCACCAAAAATGGAATATCATGGTGCATTGCACAAAGAGCAAGGCTGTAAGTTCCAATCTTATTCGCAGTATCACCTATGATTTGAGAAAGACAGTTAAAAAAATGCGTTTTTGTTGTAAAGGTTATGAGTTAGGAGCAAGACAACAGTCACAAGTACCATTAGCAGCAACACGGTCAGCTCCTACAATAACAGCATGGACACGACCAGCCTTCATCAGTGCTGCTGCAGCAGAATCTACGATTAGAGTGGCAGGAATGTTCTCGTAAACCAACTCAAATGCTGTCAGTCTGGAACCCTAAAAAGGGACAAAGAAATTATAACCACTCACCTCATGAAGATACCAAAATCACAAGGCCCATTAGCCATGACAACAATAATATCTCTATGAATTTGCAGTATTGTATTTCACTAGGAAAATTGGCACTCAAATTAAGTTGAGCTGATTATGCATAAAGCTATATATTAATAACAAATGTCCTTTGGCAAGGACATGCTCGATATTTCTTTCATTTATTGTTATTCTCTTTCGGTACTCTGGCCTCCAAGGGTGACAGGGTAAAAGAGAGAGTAGAGCAGGCTTAATTAACGCCTGATACATATTACAGACCGCTACACCCTTATCTAGGCCAATGATAGGAATAAACCAAAATATTTGGCTGTGAATTAATCATTTTTTGAATGCATAAATGATTTGTAAAACTATGTTTACTTACAGAGAGTCCATACTCAAATACTCTTAATTAATGCATGGAAATAGAGAAGTAAAAGTGCATCTGTAAGGCCAATCTGGAAGCAGAAGTGGTAAATCATACTTTCCAAGCTTCAGATCAAACTAAAGACTATTTGAACTGACTTTAGCCTAAATATTATTTAAAGAAATGAAAAAGCATATTCCAAGGCGATATTTGTTATAATCATCCATGTTGACACCAACATGAAAATAGACTCAATTACTTGAGCAACAGACTATTACTGTCATCCTCACTAGAGATAAAAATAAAATAAAAATAAAAAGATGATTCCACTTTTAAATCAGTCCAAAAATTCACTAGCAGTAATCCTCACTGCTGCAATTAAGTTGCCATCTCACTTGTACCATGTCCAGGATAGGATTTCAGATAACTGAACCCAGGGACAATTACAAAACATGTTCTTTCCTCTCCACAGCAGCTCATGAGAGCAATTCAACCACTCAAATTCAGGACACCAAAGCCACTGATAAAGGGAAAAAAAAGCTGGAACTCACTTGATTGAATGGACGTGTTTCAGTACAATATGCCCTTTCTAAGACTCCTCCAGCATGAAGCGCACGGATCACACCTAAAGCAGTTCCATATCCAGCTGTTGCGAGGCTATTGAAAACATGATAAGCAATAATTAGAACACCTATCAATGAGAAGATCAGATGCCATAAAAATTGAGTTCACACATGATTATTGTACAATGTGGCTGGCGGTGATTATAGCAATTAAATACCTGCCAGTATTGCAATGGGTCAAAACAGATATCTTTTTGAAGTCTTTCAGTTGTTGCAGAAGAAATCCAGCTCCATAGCAGCCAATTGCTTTATTGGTGGCAACATCATCTTGAAGCATAATTTCAGCAGCTTCTATGTAAGCCTGATGCAAAAACAACTGTGTTTAGTAATGTGGTCTGATTTCAACAGATAACTGCAAACCTTCAATGCACATGTATATCGTAGAAACATCTCTAAAAGTTAGAGAGAAGTCATGTAAAGAGAAATAAGACGACACAAACATTTCCACAATGCACAAACAATTTTGGTTTGAACAAATTATTTTACATGTAATGAATGTTGTTGAAGAAGCAGTGTACAACCCTACCATTCTCTCATTTCATTTGTAGTTAAAGATAGAAAATTCATATCACAGACAAAAAGAGAAAAAGACACCAGAGAAGCTGAACTACAGTAAATTACACAGTCCATAGCAGCTTTCTCTATTCTGTATCCCATTAGAAGAAAAGGCAAAGCAAAAGAAGGTATGGCAGCTCCAAGGAGATAAAACACTGTAATTACCTGAAAGACATCTCTTGTCTCTTTAGCAGTGGAAGCAACCTTTGAAACGACTTCCTTGAGTTTGGAAGCAGCATCTGAAAGGTTTACAGCCGTTGGGCGGCTGCCAAACAGATTCAGTTTTAACCTGGAAGTTAAGGCCAGAGCATGCAATATTTCGCTTAGAGTAACCATACCTGGAGACAAGATATTCCAATTTCTTTCCAAGGAAAGATGCTGCATCATCAGATGTCCCACTAAAATCCTTTAGATTAGAAACTTCTACTGCCAAGGAGAGAGCAGCAGCAATAGCAATAGCAGGTGCCCCACGGACAACCATATCCTTTATAGCAACCCTGATACAAAATAAAATGGGGAAAAGAAGATCATAACTGAGAGCACAACTGTAGTCTTGAGAAGCATGCACATGCACACAAAAAAAAAAAAAATTGTCAAGTAGATATAATTCACAGACAAAAAGAAGCTACTAAAAGCAGCAGAAAACTGCAGGAGAGATTCTGAACAAGCAAGATGATCATGCAGTAAAACATGTTGAAACAGTCACTACGAGGCAATGGAAACTAAAAATTAATTTTTCAGCCAGCAAGGTGGTGCCCCTCGTATTTAACCATGCCAGAGGGCTTTCCTTTTTATGTAGTCTCACTAAAGATCAAGGATAAGAAAAATTAAAAAATATGACCCCAATAAAATCCCCATAAAATCTACTTTGCACCGTGCCCTTTGTGCAAATGATTACAAATTAGTCACGTGACACGAATAGCCAATACTTCCTCAAGACTTCCTAGATGTGGAATTCAAAGAGAACAAAAGATAAAGATATCATATTTCCCGACGAAAGTCCCTGCAAGTGTGAGGAAAAAGTGATGCAAAACTCAAGTTCTGTTGAGCACAACATTTCTTAAAAAACACCCAGTTGAAGATTCTGTTCAGAAATACATAAAATTTGCAAGAATCCTATCATTTAATTGATTACTTCGCATACTTTGTCCTCTGGATGACATTACAACCGCTCACGAATGTGATAAACCAAACTGTTGTTCCGCTTATTTTCATGGATACTATAAATTTCATTTTCCCTTATCAAAGAATAGAAAAAGACATTAAAAAAAGACATAATTCACCAAATTTCTGAGCCTCCAAATCATTCAATTCAATCGATAAATAATAGCTAAGATACAAAAGCCAGATTGATTAAAGCAACAAAATTTTTTCAATATTTACCAAAAGAGAACTAAACCAATAAATAATCTTCTGCAACTAAAGTACAAAAATTTACGAAAAAAACATTTTCAAATTTCAGAAAGCTAAACAAAATCTTTTTAAAAAATACCATCCATCATTTGCGTCTCGAATATCCAAATAACTCGTCTCAAGTGGAAGTTTTCTCTGTTCAATCACCAAGATTTAGCACTTGCATCAATAAATCAATCAAAAACTAAGGTTTAAAAGAAAAAAGCGAAAAACCCACAAAAAATACATGTATACCTGATCAAGAAGTTGAAGCCAACCACGCTTGTAACAGATGGCCTGCAGAGAACTCTCCTCAACGCCGATGTCCATTTGCACTAACCTTGAATTTAACTCAAATTCTTGCTAATCCCTGCCAAAAATAAAAATAGTCCCTCGATAATTGAGTTAATTAACTTATGATTACAAGAGGATTAAAGCTCTAATTATGCCGTACCAAGTGGTTATCAACTCTGACGCAGCCAAACAGCAAGAGCATGACAAGCACCAGGGATGTGGGAATAAGTATATATGCTTGTTGTAACTCGTATGTCGGAAGTATATATTTATAAAAAAAAAATGTAGTAGGCGGGGCCATCTGGATTTGTTTTTTGCTTTTGTGTGGTTAATTACATTCGCACCCCTTACATTTGTCCACACTACAGACACCTCAATTTTGAGAAACTACGTCTACATCCCTAGTTTGTATATTATGGGGTTGTATGAGTAGGAACTAGCCTAAAAAATTGTCGTGTGGATTGTTCATAATTTTGAACTATGATATCGATCTTGACATGATCGTTAAAGTGTTGAGATCGAATTAAATTTTATCAAATTAGTAATATCTACTAAAAAAAATTTATGTTTAACAAATACAGTTAAAAAAATTTATACTTACAAAAATAATCGTATCTTACCTTTCATATTGAGTTACCGATAACTTATCCATTATTTTGTAATCTTTCCATTTATCTAAGTCTTTTTCTTTTTTTGACGTGGTTGATATTTTTTTGGATGGTGATATACTTAATCATCAAGAAAATAAAAGAGATGCCAGTATTCTTCTCATAATTTATTTGAAATATTTGATCTCATGTTCGTGTTTATACATAATTGATGTGGACAATAATTTTTACACGTCACATCTTGCATTGCATCTTCCATTTTTATATGGTGAAGGTGTGCAGCGTAATTGCAACATCGGGAAAAAAAAACACTGTTATTTAATTGCAAACAAATTAATACTAGACCAGTGGTCAAATATCCTTATTTGGTATCTACCTGAAGAAAATTCTGAGAAAACAGTGGTTATTGCCTTGATCGAGGCAGCTAGGCTCGGGGCCTGGGTAGTTATGGATCAAGTTAATGCTACCAGTATTAGTAATAGACTCCTTTGTCAACGTCTAGTCTTGGCTTGCATTGAGCAGTTTCATTAAGGCTTGAAAATTTACTAAATTGGCTAGCAGAAGAACCACGAGCAAGAATGCAAACAGTTCAGTCTGCACTCTCCTAGTTGGTCATAGGTATGCTGGTATGGTTCAATTCATGAATATTGATTTCTCTTTGATAAGTGCTTTCACTTAATTGGGTTCTTTCTTGCTTTAATCTGTAGCAGGAAGTACCATACCAGAAGTCATTATGACTCTCTTTTATCCTGTTCTTTAGTTTAATCTTGGATATCTACTTTATTTAGTCTACTACTGTTATAATCTCGAGCGAAATTACGAAGCAACATCAGAATCATGTAAAGAACAATAAGTGATGATTCCATGTAGTAAAGTGAGTGCTTTGTTTCCATCAGGCAAACTTTCTTTTCTTCGAGTATTTTGTTTCTGGATTATCTTGAGGGATGGCAATGTGTAGGATCATGTTTCTCCTTTTTCTGCTTTTCTTTCTTGAAGTATAATGATACGAGTTACTACATCACTGATGGAATTTTATGGAAGTTGTTGGTGCCCCATTATTTTTGCCATTAACAGGTAGAATCATGTTTGTTTCTTTTCTGCTTCTATTTCTATTATGATAATGGTATGGGATGATGCAATTTTGTAGAATTGTTGGGTTACTGAAGTTGTTGGTGCCACGTTATTTATGCCATTAAAATGGCAAACAAGAGTTGCATTTGGTGGTTGAATCTCTGTGTTGGTCTTATCTATTTCTATGTGTTTGTCAATTTCTTTCTGATGAGTGATGACCATTATCAGGGTCTAGGAAAAAGTTTGGGGGTAACATCCATGTATCTCCTGGTAAAGAATGCTCTATGCAAGATCTCTTTAGAGCTTCATAACAGCATTTGCAGTCTGATTGTCTCCCCAGTTGTGCCATTGTCTTGAGAACGACACCATTAGATTGATTCATTCTTGAGTTCTAGTGGCAAACCTCAAGCACAATTCGCTCTCACATTCATTTCACTTGATTGAGCATTGAATAGCTTTTGGTGAAAAGTTTGCAGTCCTCCCACCTTATTTGAGGAGTATTTAACTTTCAAAGGGAAATGAAGTAGATAAAGATTGAACTTTTTTAAGGAGCTTGGGGCTTGAATTGAAGTTCTTGGCTTGCAAACCATGGCCTGGATCTCATGGTGCAGGACTTGATGAAACAGTTCTCCATGAAATTGGGTAAGTGATTGTTTTAGAAGAAAATGGCTAACTCTTCATTAACATCTGAGATAAATAACAGCAACGCCACTAGTGAGCCTGGACCACTAATGAGACTCCTCCTTAAAGCGAAAGATCAAGCTCCCAGCCAACCAATGCCAATGAAGAAAAAGGAACCCGAGAAGGATCTCAACTGGTACCTCCCATTGTATAAAGCATCATTGAAAGGTGACTGGGAAAGTGCCAGAGAATTCTTTGATCAAGATCCTGAGGCAGTTACTGCAAAAATTACACATGCTTTGGAGACAGCACTACACATTTCAGTTGGAACAGTGAAGGCATTAAATTTTGTGAGAGAATTGTTGGAGTTGATCCCACCCGAGACTTTGCAAACTTTGCAGGATCGAGCCGGTCACACAGCCCTGCACTGTGTTGCCATATTTGGCAATGTTGAGGCGGCGAAGCTATTAGTGAACAAAAGTCCTGTCTTGACTAATTCTTCAAGTAATAATGGGTTAGTGCCTATTCATCTGGCTGCTGGTTATGCCAACAAGGATGTTGTTTCATATTTATTAACATGCACGAGGGACGACATTCAACCCCATCCTTTTACAGATAAATCTGGGGCAGAGCTTCTGAATCTAATGATAATTGCTGAATTCTATGGTAATGCTAAAAGGCTATTTCACTTTCTCTGAATTGTTTCTTTATCAGTACTGCCTGATGGATGAATAAATAGGCTACTGCCCCCTTTTGACCTAAATTGTTTCACATTTTCTACAGATTTAGCCTTGTATTAATTCAACTATACCCAGGCTTGGCTACTACAAAATCACCTGCTGGTAAGACTGCATTGAGCATGATTGCTCGAAAGAATTTGTCAGTTTCAAGTGGAAGTTCAGTAAAAATTTGGGAAACATTTGTCTACTCATGTGAGTTACTACTCCCTTTATCACAAAATTATGAGATTGTCTACAATTTTATACCTATCTGTATTACCACATTCAAGAATCTACAGTAGTTTTAACTAGCTAGGGCATTGGTGATACCATTGCTTTACAACCAGCCTGATGCACGGTTGAATCTTTACTTACTAATTGTCAAGATGGAATCACTACATAAATGAAAATAGGGAAATGGACTGGAACAACAATCTGTATGCATATTTTCATTCATTGTTTCTTTTATTGAAGGTATGCCAAGTGAAATTTTGGAACCTCTACGAGCACCCAAAAAGAAAGTACACCAATAATCCAAATGCTGGCTGTCAACTATGTGCAAGAATCTGCTGCTATCTTCAAAAGTGAAACTTTTTTGGTTTGTCTATAGTCCATTGTTATGGTCCAAAATTTCGTAGAAGGTAGAGATTTCAAGGAAGAATCCTTTGTCCCAAATAAATATTTCTTTTCAATAGGGATAAGAACATCACATAAAACTTTAATTGGAATAAAGCCAATATTGTAAAATTTCTCGGCCTGGTTAAGACTCCGTGACATTTACAATTGGAGTCCAATTAAGAAAATAGAAAAAAATGAAAAAGAAGACGGAAGGAAACGAAAAATTGGAAGGAAGAAAAATGAAATGTCGATAAATAGGTCTGCTTGAAGTATCAACCTCATATCAGTTTGGCCTACCATTCTGTTTGGTTGGTTTTGATCCAGATTAAAAAAACTGACTCCATAATTGTGTCCCAGGTATTACATTTTTATGGTCTAACGACCTTTTGTAACATTTCCTTTGCATGTTAGTCTGAAAGGACCTTGTAGCTTTGTTTTTTCTAGTGCAAATTTTCCTCCTTCCATTTATAGCTGGTTTCCAATCAAATGGTAGGGTGCCGAAAGTTGCAGGAAGCATTCTGGAAAGTCATTGTGAATTTAGTTATGAGTAAATAATAACTGAACTAGGACAGAAAAATTAGGTATTATATTACCCAAGAGCTGAGCATTTTTTACTGCAATTCCATGTGTCAGAAATGCACAGGAGAGCAAACTTATGCATCTGCAGGCATGTCAACTTGTTAGATGCCTGTGCACCGAAGTATCAAAGCTGGATTATTCAACAGCTGCATCGTTTTTTCAACAGCCAATCATTGTGGGGGCAAGTTTTGGAAACAATGTGATTGTTGAGGAGATTTTGCATTCATTTCTACCAGCAATTTGGTCAATGAGCCATGAGGGGTATAACATATTCATGACGGCAGTTGCCAATCGTCGGGAGAGCATCTTCAACCTCTTATATCAAATGACTGGTCATAAACAGTTGCCTTTGCGTCTTGAAGATCGTAAGAAGAACAATATCTTGCATTTGGCTGGGAAGTTAGCGCCTGCTGCTCAACTTAATCTTGTATCTGGTGCAGCACTATAGATGCAGCGTGAGCTACAGTGGTACAAGGTATAAAGTTTCTCTTCACTCTAAGCCTCTAAGCATCATATGTGTTATCAATCTCAAGTAAATTGCGAAATGGACTGATTTCAAGTGGACCAACATTGTTCGAATTTAAGGTGAAAAATATGAAGTCTAGTTTTCACATTGTGAGTAGTTAACATTGAGCCTTTTTGCCATTTTTTTTTTCTTTTCCTGCACAGGAAGTGGAAAAACATGTGCTCCCAGAATTGAAGGACTTCAAGAACTGCAGTGGAAGAACCCCAGCAATGGAATTTTCTATAGAACACAAAGACTTGGTTAAAGAAGGAGAGAAATTGATGAAAGATGCAGCAAATTCTTGTACGGTTACAGCAACACTTATTGCAACAATAGCATTTGCGGCAGCTATTACTGTGCCAGGGGGCAACAATAGAGACACTGGCATCCCCATTTTCTCTAATGAACTAGCTTTTAATATCTTTGCTGCTGCTGACGCTCTCTTGCTATTCTCATCCACTGCTTCTCTCTTAATGTTCCTATCCATCCTCACAACACGATATGCAGAAGTTGATTTTCTCTACTCCCTTCCAAGGAGGTTAATAATAGGTCTTGTTACCTTGTTCATTTCTATAACAAGCATGATGATAGCCTTTAGTGCCACCATCTATCTTGTTTTTGGTGATAAAAGGGCATGGACAATTGCCCCAGTAGCTGCAATTGCTTGTCTTCCCGTGACCTTGTTTGCAACTTTGCAATTTCCCCTCCTAATGGACATGATTCATTCCACTTACTGTCTTGGCAGTTTTCATGAGCAAAGTGAAGGTCTCCTCTTTTAAATTGGAAAGGTGGCATCCTGTATACGTACTTGTTTCCACTTGTAATGAAGAGAAGATAGATAGACACTTTTTTGCTTATCCATTGACCACTTTTCTGTATATTTTCCTAAAAGTAATTGTCATTTGCTCACGTAGTAAGTATTTCTGTTTGCTGAATTATAATCTCAAGGAATAGCATATGGATGTTGTGATTGTTAAGCATTTCTTGCGGATTTTATTACTTGTCAAGGATCGTCACCACTACTGTCCCAAGATAATAAGAACTTTTGTCACTTGAGAGGAACATTTGAGTTCTTTTTCGGAAGACTAAGAACATAAGACTAAAATGAACTGCTTTGCGGGCAACAAGTGTTCAAATGATTATCAGTCAGGTGATATGGACTAAGGCAGTATCATATTATTCCTCTTTAGTTGGGTGGTCAACAATTATGCGGAAGATTCAGTTTTCTTCAAATCTTCTGGAATTCAAGAGGGGATGATTATGGTGCTAAATGAGACTATAGAAACAAGTAGGTGCAGTGACAATTGTACTGATCCAAGGTCTCGTGATTGTTACCTGTGAAAGTTGAAATTGAGGCAATATTCTGAGCTTGTTTGGTGCAATCTTCTAACTGATTTACTTAATTTTTGAGAACAATGGAGATCTACTCATTACCTGTAACTATTATCATTGATTGTCATGTTTAAAGTACCATTCCAGTTAAACTGCGTCACTTGTGTTAAAAATAACACTAGCATTTTATATTCAGAACTTGCTAGATATGCATTGCTAGTATGATATAATCCACCTATCATTTTCTTATCGTTCAAATGGTTCAAGTATCAAATTGATAATATATATTGTTTATCCAAAGCAACCCTTATTATAATGCCGTAGTGATATCTATAATTGGACTAACGTACATATCCAACAACTAAATTATCACATCTTATGAAGGCATCTTCTAATGGTAAATCATTATGCTTATTTTCATTATCAGTATTATGGGCATTCTCAAACAGTTATATCTTGCAAAAAAGAATGTAAGAAATGCATCTACTGTAATGCAAATTTACAAAAAACCATTTCCTCACGTTTGTCCTTTTGAAAGTATATAATTCCTCTATGTAAAGTAGAATCCTGGATCAGAGAATCGCACTCTCGCATATATTGTAAACTTATATTGCAGTAAATGTACATAAATGATAGAATCAGATACATTTGGTAAATACAATAAGCAATGTTATTATAAAGTATAGGAATAATTGATAGGCTACAGGATTTTGATGTATCAATAAGATAATAAAACTGAATATTGTCAGATCATTGCAGAAACTGAGCTCCCATTTTATCACGATCTATCAGGAGACGCGAGCTGCTCGTCTTACCAAAGATGCTTGGACCATATGTTGACTTGATCATGTCTTTCAGAACAGGATATTGCAAGGACATAAACAAGGTCATTGGAATACATACTAATATAGAAAGTGGGATTATGATCAAGGACTTTTCACGCACAAAGACAACATATATTGCAGCACCAAAGGCTATAATGAGCGTTGCCAGGGAAAGTAACAAGGTGACAAGTCCAATAATCAACTTATTTGGTATGGAGAAGAGAAAATTAGTTTCAGCACACCGTGAATTAAGAATGGACAAGAACATAATTACTGAAGTGGAAGATAGAAACAATGAGAATGTATTAGAAATGGCAAAGCAAATAAAAGGACCATTTTTAGCTAATGAAGGAAATCCATTGTCAGCACTGTTGCCACCAGGTACAGTTATGGCCGAGGCAAATACAATCGTAGCAATCAGCACTGCAGAAAATATACATGATGTTGCTGTGTCTTTCAGCCATTGTTCTCCTTCTGAAATTAAGTCCTTGTGTTCCTCAGTAAATACCATTCCAGGAGTTTTTCCATCAGAGTTTTCCTTCACTTTATAGCTGGGTAGGACAAACTTTTCCACTTCCTGTACAGAAAACTAAAACTTTAGATAAGGCACACTAAGCCTATATCTCATTCACTTTCCAATTTCTAAGTCAAGGGCGTCTTACAACAATGTAATTTGCAATGATCTAGAAAATCAGTGACAATTACCTTATACCATTGTAACTCGCGCTGCATCTGCAAAGTTGCACCAGTGACAAGATTAAGACGGTTAGGAGGTGCTAACTTTCCAGCTAAATGCAATATATTGTTATTGTACTTATCAATATTTTGCGTCACCAAATGTGAATGCTCGTCCATTTGATGTAGGATGTTGAAAATAGATTCACGCCGATTCATAACTACCAGTTGGAATAAATCATGGCCTTCTTGGTCTAAAGACCAAATAGCACCAGGAAATGAATTCAAAATTTCTACTACAACCTCATGAACTCCTAAAGTTGTCCCCTGAATGATTGCTGGTTTAAATATTCTGGAAGAAGTTGAGTTATCAACGTGTATATCTTCTATGCATAAGCATTTAACCAGTTCAATTGCTTGATGATGCATCAACTTCATGTTTTGTATATATTTGACATATGGTACTGCCCAAAAGAAGTATAAAATAAGAAATGATCGGTGCATTAGCTATGGTTATTTGTAAAATAGAAGTTCCCAAGAATTACTAATTGCAATGGCCTATGCATGATACCTATTCTTCCGATGACTTCCCAAAATTTTGAATGAAACTTTTGGCACCCTGCAAAACAAAACCAAATTGTCAAGATTATTCACTAATCTTGTTATGTAACAGACATCCATGGTAACTATTATCAAAATGGCATGTAATGCACGTATAGATCAAAATGAATGAGATTTCGTAATTCTTTTCCAGTTCCAAATTGTTTAATTAGGAAATAAATTCCATGAACTAGTTAGATATGTTAAACAGGAACTTTGACATACCATAAAAACGTAGCTTTCTTGATTTCTTGGATTGGTTTTCAATATCTTGTCTTCTGTTCTGGTCAAAGGGCATCCCCAACTTTTCTGGAGTACCTTAGCAATAAGGAAGGTGAAAACATGCTTCTTTAGCATACAATTTAAACTGTAATCAGCCTTTCAAAGCATTGAAAGTCAGACGATATGAGAAAATATGCATTTGATGCCTAAGGTTCCTCATCTATTATGAAGGGTACTCACCATTCTTGTTGTTGAGTAGAAGGGTTAACTAAGATTCTTACTGCATAACAATTTTCGGGCCATATTATTTTACAGATGGTGTAGCAAGATGGTGATTATTTTCTGAATCTCTCTAACTTGGTGAAATACCATCTTTTCATATATTAGTATTAGTTCAAATCTCCCACTTTAATCCATTATTTTTCTCAATTGTAACATCCAAACAACATTTCCAACACTATAGTTAACAAAGTAATATTAATAAAAAATGGCAACTCTCCATATTCCTTTTAGCATGGAGGATATTGAGACTAATTTCCAATGAACCAGATCGCTCAAAAAACTCCCAATCCAGAATAATGTTTGTAACCAAACTTCATGGAATTAAGCCAAAATTAATGTGATACGTGTTTGTGCATGCATGAAGGAGATTAACTTCCTAGACATATATCATCTATTGATATTAGAATCTAGATTTTGAAAATAAACACCCAAATGACATTTAGTTCGTCTGAGATAGAATGAAGGAAATCACCCCCAACCGCATCTGTATCTAGGTAGACATGGAGGTCTAGTGGTTTCTTAGAGGAAATATGCAAATGAAAGATATTATCAATAGAATCTACTTGATGTGGTTGGACTCTTAAAAGATAATATGGAAATGGGATGAACCTATAATCTGTTAATATTGTTATGGTATTTAAGAAAAAGAAAAGCAAGGCTAGAGAAATTGTAATCGAGAAGTTCTTTTGAAAACTTTGACATCTCCATGCAGAATGAATAATTATTGCCAACTGCACAATAATAGGTGATTACATGGCTAGGTACAAAAGATAACCAAGCAATTTGGAGCTAATCTGGCAAAATCCCTTAAGAAACTCACTATGGGGAGTTCAAATGCAAGATTCCCACTCCATCAAAACCCAGGAACATCATTTCCAATATATAATAAGGGATACCAAGATGCAACAAGTAATAGATGGACGAAACAGGAGTTTGAGACTAACAAAAATAGATTACTTGCTGGAAAAAATTTAAGCTCGATCCACTAGGAAACGCAAAAGGTTTTCCAGCTATGATGCTCAATGGTGAATTCCCACCAGGAGATACAATAGTAGCCAGCATAGGATATTGTCGAAGCAGATCCAGAGCCACGTCTGCTAGAGTCCATAGACATCGATAAGAATGGAAAAAAGATGAGCAATTCCACAATAAAATGTGAAAGAATGGCAGTAATTACATTTTCATGTACTTTGCTGTACAAATGAAGGGATGTCATACCCCTACCATTTTAATTAAGGAAACGCATAATACTCACCATAGTATCCTGATGTTACAATAATATTCAGGAAAGTGATCCCAGATTGACCGACAAAGGGACTGGGTTCCACATTACTGGTGGTCACCGTTTGCAAGTACAATACCATCTCCTTGTGGCCAAATAATGCAGCCAAATGGAGAGGCAATAACTTTGAATCACTCCAGAGATTAGGCAAACCTGGATTTTCGGTTCACTAACAGTTTAGCTGTCTTCGTAATACCGCATCTGGCAGCCAAGTGAAGGGCTGTCTCATTAAATTTGTTTGTCACAGATAAAGCATTTGCAGGCATCAGCTTTAATAGCTCATCCACAAATTGAATTGCCTCATTTCTCCCAGCAACTATGTGAAGTACCAGTCTCATAATTCTTCGCGATTATGGCTGTGGTAGCTTCTGGATTAACATTAAAGAATCTTCTAGCAGAATCCCAGTCACCCTTTATTACAGCTTTGTATAAAGGAAGGTAGAAGTTGATGTCTTTCTTTGTTTCATTTTCCCCTTTATCACAAAATAGCTTAAATTCAGAAGTAAGATGATCATGTAGCAAACATGAAGAGCATTTAACTTACCACCCTTGCTGCTACTGCTGATAGCCTGTGTTAACTATATCGATGTGGAAGCCATCTATTCTGGATACGTGTGGGGATTAATCCAAAAGCAAGATTCTTCCTTTATTATCTGGCTATTAATATATCAACTTGAATTGCCAAGGCTTCCAGGAATCTTAGCGTGTGCCTCCACTGTGAAATTCTTTCTACCCAGAATCTTGGATACGCAGGTTATCAAAAGAAAAGAAAAAGACCTAATTGTTGAGAAATATTGCTGCATATTAGGAGTACATTAAATAGTCATAGAGGAAGTAGGTACAATGTAACTAAAAGTATTTTAATTCAGGAATATCAAGACCTAATTACGGTGTCATAAAAATTTGCATCTGAAGCTAAATTGCTGCCACTAAAAACTACACAGTAACTTACACAAAAAAATATCACAAGGTACATGAAAGTTAGACGTAAAAAAAATTTACACTGATTTTCTTGATCCGCTGCTAGAGTCCAAACATCTCATGCCCTTAAATTTTTCCTCCATCGTTTGTCAAGAGCATTTGGTAGCTAGGCACACATTTTTGTAAATGATCAATTACTTGATGCCATATCTGACTTGGATCTTGACTTTGAAAATCCGCTTACCACTGTATTTCTTTTTGTTATCAAGAATAGCACGTACGTAATACAATATAAGTAAAAGACTATATGTACTAGTGTACTAACCTTGGAGCTCAAAGTCAATCAAATTTCGTTTAATGATTGTAGGCAAACGATGAAACTGAAAACCCTTTTAAGGTCTTTCCTTCATCGGAGTGACGTAAACGAGAGATGCAACAACCTCATAGATCGGAGATTATCTTGACACTTGGTACTCATTATTCTCGTCGACTCCAGCAATTCAAAAAAGTTTTAGACATTATAGTCATATTTTACCCACGCGTACAT
Source organism: Mitragyna speciosa (assembly GCA_024721245.1). Taxonomy (NCBI): domain Eukaryota; kingdom Viridiplantae; phylum Streptophyta; class Magnoliopsida; order Gentianales; family Rubiaceae; genus Mitragyna; species Mitragyna speciosa. The sequence goes on along the minus strand of CM045556.1, from coordinate 23,999,461 downwards.
AAAGAGATAAAATCTTACTCTTTAATTAGTCAAATTTTTTTAAAACAAAAATTAACACTCGTGCCAAAATAAAAGGCGTAATTTCACATGCTTTTCTTGAGATTGCTCATAATTACAGCTACTTTTCTTGGAGTATTGTTAATTACACTTATACCTCTACATTCATATTTGTGATAACAAGAAACCCAGTTTAGTAATGTAACTCAAAAACAACAATTAAATATCCTAGCATACCCTTAGTTACTTTTAAAAATGAAAAATAGATCCTAAAAAATTAATCTTTTTGTCTTAAAAATGTCGAAAGTGATTATACTCTTTTACCAAATTTCAATCTTCGATAGATTCCATTATCTAAAGCTCAATTAGCTGGCTAATCTAAATAACTCTATTTTATTTATTAAACTCTTACAAACAAATATATCAATAAGAAGGAGAAAGAGATGGTCAATTTAACGTAAAAAATACATGTGTAATTAACTTGAGAGCTCCAATTAAAGGGGTGAGAGATTTTGGATTTAGGGTCATTTTACTTTTTGACTTATTATTTTTTTCTAAAAACAATTAAGTGTATTTTAAGATATTCAGTTTGTGTTTTTGAGTTAGGTTATCAAAATGATTTTTTTGTTATAAAAATATAAATATAAAGTGGTGTAGGTGCAATTATAAAACTTGAGGGGAGCAGCTGTAATTACAATAAACTTCAGGGAAGGTATGTGAAATTATACCCAAAATGATACTAGTGCCCAAAGTTTGATGTAGGAATTTTTGGTTTAAATTTAAGAATAATTTCACATACCTCTCTTGAGGTTTGCCATAATTACACTAACTTCTCCTCAAGTTTTGAAAATTACACTTATATTCCTTGTGTTTATATTTTTCATAACAAAACAAATCCATTTTGATAATGTAACCCAAAAATACCAATCAAACACTTAAAATATGCTTAATTACTTTTAAAAAGATAAATAAATATTAAAAATTAATTAATTAGTCACAAAATGTCAAAAGTATTTATATTCTTACATCAAATTTTAAATTGCTATCAAATATTACTTCTTTAAAACTCAATTATCTAACTAATCTAAATAAAATTTACTCTATCTATTAAAATTCTACAAATAAATATATTAATAAGAAAGAGTTGACCAATTTAAAAGCAATTTAGGATATTTTAAGGGATTTAATTAGTGTTTTTGGATTACATTATCAAAATGGACTTGTTTTGTTATGAAAAGTATAAATCTAGGGAGTGTAGGTGTAATTTTTAAAACTTGAGAGAAGTGAGTATAATTATGGTAAACCTTAAGGAGATATGTGACATTATCCCTTAAATTTACAAGAGAAACAGTACAATTGTACGTACGAGTATTAATTATGGTCGTTTGGAAAGCTTTACTATTTGGCTTAGATAAGCATCGGATGTTCAGACAACGACTTGGGACGAGCAAATGCAGTGGATTCAATGGTCTCGGCAATAAACAAGTGAGCCGGACGCCCCACGCCCCCAACCAAAAAAACAACAACAACACACAACACACACACACACACAAAAAAAAAAAAAAAAAACAAGTGAGGGCTATGAATATTTGTCAATTCTGACTTTCCAATAAAAATGAAACATATGGGTAAGTTTTGGTTGGATTTCCAACAAGGAAAAGAGAAAGGATAAAGTCGAACGTACAGATTTAACACAGTATCCAAAAGATATTGAAATAAACTGAGGGACCATTAACATTTTTGTTTTTGGAAAACAAATGTTAAATTAAATTTCACAGTTTTTTGAAAGATCAACAAGAGAATAATGTTCTTTGCCAGACTCGGTAATCTGCACTTAGAAAATCATAGGTTTAACAAGTGCAATTATTCATCCAATTCTGTTAAATTTCAAATGAATTTTAAGGCAAAAGTTTACATGTTCTTAATCATGATGTCAACACGTTATGTTAAAAGAAGTTACTTGAGTTTAACAAGAAATTTATATGCCAGGGCTACATTTTGTGTACATAATGATTGGTTTGTGGCACTGTCAAAGTGGGGAAGGATTTAAATCAAGTACATAATTAGACGAATCATATGTCTGTGCTTGATTTAAAAAAGATATGCTAGGATAAATTCATGCTTTTGTTACACTAAGTTATTTAAAAAACATACCAGGCCAAATTTTTTTTGTTATCCTAAATATTTAGTAAGAAAAATTATATTAATAATGATTATAGGAGAGAAATTCATGATATTTAGTTGTTTTAAAATTATATCTTGGAGGGAAATTTAAGCAAAACATAGGATGACAAAAAAGATAATCTCGCTTTGTTAGTCTTATCTTAAGATAGGATAAAGATACGATAGTATTAGATAAAAGGACAGAAATTTCAATATGAAATGTTGTATTCCTGCATTGGAGACTATCAATAACATATTTTCTAGTATTTTCTTTTTTGAAATCAAAATTAGGAAAACAAATACTAAAGTAGCAGTAAAAAAAAAAGAGCAAAAGGAAAGCCCATCACAAAGTGATTACATATCATCCGGCTTATTAGTGGCGCTCATGTTCGGATTTGCCGCCTTCTCTAATTGAGAATGTGCTTTCCTTATCAATAAGTCATTGTATTTCTAACAAACATTACCATATCAAAATTATAAAAAAAAAGAAAAAAGAAAAAGGACCAAATAAAGAATAATTGTTCAAAATCAGATCTCAAGGAAAATTCCCTGCTTAAGCTTTAATTAATTATATCTTTGACAGACAATAAAATCGTTTCCGCGTCATTAATTAATTCAAAAAGTGGGAGATCGCCTTTCGTCACTGTTGTTGTCATTTTCATTCTCTCCTCCGTACAACCATTACGCACTCCCGTCTCCAGCTGTAGCCATTTCATTAACTTCAAACGACGTCGTCATTACCACCACCAACCTGTCCGCTCCCCGACCTCCTTTCTTTCTCATCATTATATTCGAAACGAGAAGTTCCAAGTTATTTGATTTTTTTTGTTTGTTTGTTCGGTTAATTAAGATCCGAACCTTTTTTGAGGTTCGGCGGCAGCGGTGGCTAAAATTAGGTGAGCATTTTTTATGTTCTCTATTTTCTGTTTGCTTAAATTAAATAATTAAATGGTAAATATATTTGAGAATATTCGACGTTGTTTGGCATCCGTTTTTGCTCTGTGATAAGATTGCGAAGATATTTTTGAGAATAATGTTGTGTGAAGCTTGAGCAAGACGCTGGCTGGATAGGTGGATGGATGTAGTGGTTGATTTGCCCTGGGATCTGCGAATTGATTGATCCGGAAATTTTCTATTAGTTATTTAAATTAACTCGATTTTGATTTTTATTTAAATTAAGCATCATTATGAGTAGTATATCTTTTTTTTTTTTTCGTGTTAAATTTGTCTGATATACATAGACATACGCAGGAAGGAGGTTCGGATTTGCAACTCTTATTTCTTTGGAATTTCAGATTTTTTTTTTCGATATGAAAAAAGTATATATTGGAATTCTGGTCTCATAGTGAGCTGGAAATCTCTGTTGTGGTTGTCAAAGCGGATTTATGTTTCACTTGGCATTTAGTTGAGAGTTTGGATTATTGCAAGCTTACATTTTTTTATTTTTCTTTTCGTTTATAGTACTGGGATTCTTGTTATTTAATGTTTCTCATTTTCTTATGGTTGTTTTGAGCCAAAGATTATGGAATTGAAATTCATGAGTACCGTGATTTTTGGGAAGGTCTGGGGAATGTTGATAGTTCTGTTTGGCCGCAAATCTAAATATGCTTGCTTGCCTTTTTGCTTTTGCTGTAACTTAGAAATCTCAATCTTAGAATTCCTTGTCAGATTTCTTTGACAAAGAACTTAGGAATGCTATATAGCCTGCGGTAGAGTGTTTGATATGTTTTTTTCCTAAAAACCAAAAATTGAAATAAAATATTAAGGCTTCGACAACTGGACTATATGAACTTTTGCCCTCTTGTTTCCTGTCTCTACTAATGCATTGTTGATCTGTGGTGCAATTTAACTCCGAGACATGATGTTAGACCAGCATATCCCATGACAGCATTTTCTAGGAATCCTTGTGTGTTATGGTGCCAACTTGGTTATCAGTTTTGAATTATTCATGCATGTTCACTTTTTGTAAATTTTAATTGTTACTAGCTGTGAAATTTGTTTCACGTAGTTCAGATTTATGTGTTCACTATTAATGTGCCTTATCTCTTGGTTGTATAGATGCTTGAGGTATTGGTATCTGTTAAATTCAGCATGGACTTTTATGGCCCAACTAGTTTGCAGTCTTTTACTTGATAACGTGTTAAAACTTTTACAGTTGCTGATTTCAACGAAATACCTTACCCTTGAGATTGAGATTGAGATGAATTTTGCTTAAGTGGTTATTAAGGATGAAAGCAGGCTTCTATGGGTTGAAGGTTGCACAGGTCTCTCTCATCCTCATTGGTTTTGTGTGCCTGGCTGTTCTTATGCTGGCATGGACGAAAACCACATTGCTCACCTCTTTAGATCCACCAGCAAGTGATACGTCATATCTAACACCAGGTGCGTGTTTAAAATGTGATCAATCATTCAAACAGCCGTGTGGTTTTATTTTAATTTTGCTGTATCAATTCATTTAATTTGTTATGTTCTCTTTTTCTTGTTTACAACAGCTTACATTTGTGAAAATTCCAGCATTACAATATCAAGTACCACTATAAGATTAGCTCTATTTTCTGTCTGGCATATCGTTTGTACTGGAACAGGGAAAAAGATTCAAGGGAGGGATATGAGATAATCACTCTTGCTGAGAAGAGTGTAGTATAAAGGTCGTTCTTTTGGTTTTGAAGATGGCAAACTCAAAGAACATTAGACATTTTACTATATAATTAGCAATTACTTCGGTTGGATTCTTGTTATCAATGGACTTCTAAATTTCCTCTTCTTTCAAAACCAATTTGTTAGTGTTGGACTTTTTATTCCATGGATGCTTACTGCTAAAGTGGTCTATTTTGTATCTCTGTCTTGCTTCCAAGAATATATAAGAATTCGGAAAATGATAACCTATTTTTGTAAAAACTTGCGATTCTAAAGGCTTGTTTTGGGCCATTCTAGATGTGAAAATCGCTGGTACTCCTATCTCTCCTCTGTTCAATTATAGTTTTTTTGTCTTGTACTGTATAGCTGTTGGAAAGTATATATCTCACCGTGTTTGCTAGTCAATATGGCTTGCGATTAACAAGCTTGATTTGCTTCTTGATTTATGCAGATGTTATTATTCTTGCCACAGGATAACATCATATCTTCTCATATCATTTCAGCTAAAAATGTTTGTTGATTTTCCATTCTGGCCATTATTAAGTCATCAGCTTCAGGTAATCAGTTTCTGATACTTTTCTTGTGGTGCAGAAATTCCTCTCAGCGTCAAAGAATCTGCTGGTTCAGAATATGTTTCACAAAATACGAATGGTTCAAAATTTGCCGAAAAAGACCTTCTCTCTCCAGGGAGCTCCGGGGACTTGGAATCTTCTGCCATACAGCCCTCTGCTAAAGGAGAACATGATGACTATTTGAAAAATTCTACACAAAAACAAGGTGGGTTATGAAAGATTGCTTAGGACGTGGATAGTTATCTTATGTATAGTGAGGGTGATGATATTTTTTTATCTTGGTATTTCTTTGGTGTACATTGTATAATCATCTTAACATGACTTAATTTAGTACGATATGGGCTTTGTTTCATGAGGGACCAAGATTCCCCGACTACCTGATCATTGTAGCTTTGTTTGACCATTTAGAGAAAGCACTTGCAAATATGCTTTATTGGTGCTTTAATTGGCAATAACTCAGGAAGCTCAATGAAAACATAATGTCGAAGTTCTTTTTCAACTTCATGTATATAGGTAAATTTGTCTCATTAAAGTGAAGCTACTGTATTAAGTTACTCTTTTCTCTATTTCCAGATTGTAACTTCGGCAAAGGTAAATGGGTGATGCATGAGACTCGACCTCTGTATTCTGGATTGGGTTGTAAGCAATGGTTGTCATCAATGTGGGCTTGCCGCATGACTCAGCGCACTGATTTTGAGTATGAAAAATTGCGTTGGCGACCAAAAGATTGCAACATGGAAGATTTCACAGGTCCAAAATTTTTGAAAAGGTAAACTTATTATGTTTCTCTTGATATTGATCGTGAACATGTTGGACTTGCATAATTCTATAGTTTGCTTGCTTTTGCTAGCAACCGAGCCTTTGCTTGTACTAAGGATGGGGGTTCAATTAAGTCGAGAGCTCAGCTTGACACCCATATCTTTGAGCTGGACTCGTCTCAAAATAGCCATATTCAAAATTGAGCTTGCATGAAATGAAATTGGAATTTGACTTTTGTCCTAGGTGCTTAAGCTCGAAGTTTGAGCTGAGTCTCTCAAATACGTGTAATTTTTTGAACAAATTGGATGTAGAAAAGAAATTCCTAATCATGACCACCACAGAAAACAAAATGGAATTGGAATGTTGCAAGTTGAAACCCAATTTGAAGATGACATATTATCTTTGTATTGATCTATTGACACAAATTTTAGAACAATTACTGTCAATTCCACTTGGCTATCATTATGTAAAAATTATTTGAATTCTTCTTCTATTCTATGTTCAGTTACCGTGCAAAATTGCAAATATTTTCATCTTTCTTTGGACATCCTTCACCTTCTGATTGGGGAAATACTTAGATGGACCCGGTTCACGGAATAGTTCCGTGGACCCCTTGGTCCAGAAATAGCCACATCACTCATGGCCCACCGTATGGATGATGTGACTGCTTTTGAACCAAAGGGTCCACGGAACTATTCCGTGGATCGGGTCCATCTAAGTATTTCTCGATTGATTGTAGAAATATACAGTTGCCAATGGATGTGAGATTAGTCCAAGGCTTGAATTGATTGAAGCACATATATACAATTGAAGAATTCTAGAATGTGCAATTTGGGCTTTTTTAATATACAAGTGACGTGAATGTAGTAGTTTGATAGCTATTTAACACTAAGGGGGCATTTGGTAAGAGGGGTTTGGGGTTGGGAATGGGATTGAAACCCATATTGAGGGTTTGGATTAGGAGTATAGGATTTGAGATTTGAGAATGAATTCCAAAAATTTGGGTTTTGCCAAAACCCAACCATTTTGGGGGGTTTTGTTAAAACCCAAATTTGATTCCTAGATTCACACACACACATGCATACACACATAGAGGGTTTTGGTAAAACCCAAATTTGATTCCCAAATTCACACACACACATAAATACATATACATATACATACATATACATATACACACACACACACACGCCCACACACACATATTTATTTCTATACACGCACACACACATATATTTATTTCTATACACACACACACATATACATATATATATATATATATATATATATATACCTATATACATACCTACACATACATACATATACATACATATATATATTTATTTCTATACACACAAATATACATATACATATACCTACGTATATATGTACACGTACATATACATATACAGATATATACATACATACATACATACATACATAAATACATACATATATATTTATATATTTATAAATATATTTATATTTATTTATTTACTTATTTATATATTTATTTATTTATTTATTTATATTTGTTTATACACACACACACACACACATATACCTATGTAGATTTGTAGACGTACATATGCATACATACATATACATACATACATAAATATATTTATATTCATTTATTTACTTATTTATTTATATTTATTTATTTATATATACACACATACATATACATATACCTACGTATACATGTATACGTACACATACATACACACACATATATGTATTTATTTATTTACTTATTTATATATTTATTTATTTATTTATTTATATTTGTTTACACACACACACACACATATACATATACCTACGTAGATATGTACATGTACATATGTGTACATACATATACATACATACATACATACATATATTTATTTATAAATATATTTGTATTTATTTATTTACTTATTTATTTGCATACATACATATATTTATATATTTATATACACACACATATACATATACCTACGTATATCTATATATGTACATATATATGTGCATGTGTGTGTATTTATTTTTATGTTTATAAATAATTTTATATTTATTTATTATTTATTTATATATGTACACACGCATATACATATATATATATACATACATATATTTATTTATTTATTTACTTATTTATATATTTTTATTTATTTATATAAAATTATATATATTATTTATGTATTTATTTATTTATTTACTTATATATACACACATGTACATATACATATACATATACCTACGTATATCTGTACATGTACATTTACATGCATACATATACATGTATGTGTGTGTGTATTTATTTATATATTTTTATATATTTATATATATATTTATATATATATCTATTTATTTATATTGATATATATTTATATATATACACGCACATATACAAATACCTATGTAAATCTGTACACGTTCATATGCATACGTACATATACATATACGTATATATATTTATTTATATATACATTTATATATATACACATGCATATACATATACATATACATATAGTAATGATACTCATTCCAAGTACTAAATCAAACAGTAATTATAGTAATGATACCCATTCTAGGTATTGAACTAAACACGTATTCAAACTGCGGGTTTCATTCCAAACCCATGAGTAATGATTCCGATTCTGATTCCGATTCTGATTCCGATTCCCTAGTGCGAACCAAACGCCCCCTAAATTTATCCAAAATGGGGATCAATTAGGCTTGATAGGCCTTCGAGTTAAATTGATAAATAGTTTGAACTCGGCTGTCTACTCGAGTGGTTCAAGCTCAATAGAATCAAACTGAGTCAAGTTTAGGCTTACTGAGCACTATCTGCGGCCTTACTATGAAGCTATTTGAACTGTTTCTAATTGGCTAGTATTTTGCTTCAAATATTGAATTTGGATATGCCTATTCTCACATATCTCAATTGTGACAATCAACCTAGATAGGCTCGCATGATTGAAGGGACAGTAAATAAACATTTACGTGAGATTCAATATTTAGCTTATTGAAATTGAAGCTCATGAGTAAATTGATTCCTTTATGAGTAATCTGTGCCTTCTGTAGCATTGTTCACTTCCAACTCCCACACTGGAAACGTTTAGTCAAGCATGTCTTAGTTGTAGTTCTTTCATTTGATCTATTTTCTTCATTCCGTGAGGTAGATGAAATTTTGTTTGGCCTTTTGTTTTTCTCTTTTTGGTTTCTTACTCCTGGAGATGAACCGGCTGTTATGAATAATCTCAGGATGGAGAATAAAACTCTGGCTTTTGTTGGCGATTCATTGGGTAGGCAGCAGTTCCAATCAATGATGTGCATGATCACAGGAGGAGAAGAGAGGCCTGATGTTATTGATGTGGGAAAGGAGTTCGGTCTTGTGAAAGCTCGTGGTGCTACACGCCCTGATGGTTGGGCTTATCGGTTCCCAAGCACCAATACTACTGTTCTTTACTATTGGTCTGCAAGCCTATGTGGCTTGGAGCCCCTTAATGTCTCTAACCCAGCGACTGACATTGCCATGCATCTGGATCGGCCACCAGCATTTTTGCAGCGCTTCCTTCATAAATTTGATGTTCTTGTCTTGAATACCGGACACCATTGGAACAGAGGAAAGCTCAAGGCCAACCGGTGGATCATGTATGTTGGTGATGTGCCTAACACCGACAGGAAGATTGCCAGGATTGAAGGTGCCAAAAATTTTACTGTGTATAGCATTGTTGGCTGGGTAAATTCACAGCTTCCCAAATATCCTGGTTTGAAAGCATTCTATAGGTCCATATCCCCAAGGCATTTCTTTAATGGAGATTGGAATACTGGAGGAACCTGTGACAATACTACTCCTCTATCTACTGGTAAGGAAGTTGTACAAGATGAGTCTGTTGATCCTGTTGCTGCCGGTGCAGTTAAAGGCACTGGTGTTAAGCTCTTAGACATCACAGCTTTGTCTCAACTGAGAGATGAGGGTCATATATCCCGGTACAGTATTAAAGCCACACCAGGAGTACAAGATTGCTTGCATTGGTGCTTGCCGGGTGTTCCAGACACATGGAATGAAATTCTTTTTGCACATATCTAATCAAATCATTTTATTCTCAATACATGGAAAAGTGACGCGTATTTATAATTTGGAAGGAAGAACTATTAAATGTCACACACCCAGAAAAGGAGTTTGTTATTGGATGGAGCTTGCTGTTCAATGGAGTGGCATATTGGAGAATGCCCTCGGAGGTGGAAAAGTTTTTGAAGTGAAGAGTTTCATATACCAGCACAAGGCTGATTCTTCAATTAATTTGCCTCAACTACCATCAATTATTTTGTAATCATAGTTCACAATTTGAATTTACTAGTACAGTGTGTGCTACAAATAGCAGCGAATATATATACACATTTTTAATGGTCATTTCTTGTAGTTTATTCCAAGTTGCTCCAAATACAAATCAATTATTATTGCTAAATCACAAGAGGGGAAGGTGAAGCACAAGAAAATAAGAAATGGACCCCTAAATTGAATTTGGTATTGTAATCGACTGGACAGGTTCACTTAATAGGTCAATGCAGTCTGAGTCCCTAAAGCATCATTCTCCAGCATTCGAAACTAAAAGAATTTGAAGTTCTATTGTTGCTAGTTAGGAAGACACACTGGATATTCTTGACCTTAGGCAATCTTCGATCTACATTTGATGGATCCAACGAGTTTTTCTTTACCATGCACTGTTGAAATTGATACGTATAAGTGGACACAAAAGACTATTCGGATAGATAAACGATCGTCCAATATTGAGCATCAGGCAATATTGAGCATCAGGCCCCAACATAAATCGGATAGATAAACGATCATCCGATCAGGCAAATAAATCAGGTGGGGTACTCTTTTTATTGATAATTTGCAGCCACAAAGCCTAGTGGAGTTACTGGAGGTCTTTTAAACGTCTTTTTCCGTTTCCCACCATAGTGTCCACTTGTTTCTCGTGCAGTCGTCAAAGGTGACAGTGCTCAACTCAGTGCAGCTTACAAACAAAGGCTCCCTCGTGGGAGACGGTGGGCCACCAAATTATTAAGAAAAAGAAAGAAAAGATGTTTCCCTTTGTACTACTAGCCCAACTTCGATTTCGGGTCTCATTCTCATACTGTTTAACTAATAATAGTGCACCTAAAAACGTTCTCACCAGCACAAAACGTTCAAGCCTTAAGACATCCATTAACCCTGACTCATGTAATCACAATTTCTAAAGAATATCTCAAAATGGAAGACATGCCAAATTTCCGCATCAATCATCAAACCTTTTATACTTATCGGAAATAGGAAGTTGCTAAGAGTTGAATTCCCAAGTTCCAATCCATTTTCACATAGTAATATATATATATATATATATATATATATATATATATATATTTGTCTCTTGGACCAGAGGCAAAATAATTGTCCAGACCAAAAGTCCAATCCGGCGGAGACACTCGCCGCTTGCCCACCCAACCATGCCCAAAAAAAGAAAAAAAAAAAAAAGCAAATTATTCTTGGATAAGCATAAACAATGCCAACTTGGCATCGTTGCCGGCAATTAATCATCAATGATCACTTCATGAATTGACGTAAAAATCACAATTTACAATTCAAAGCTGCTTATCTAATTGTCCCCATTTGGTTAGGATATTAATAGTAGCAGTAACTCTGTGGAACTAGCTAGATCAGCAACTTGAACACAAATCGTGTACTTTTTTCTTTTTTTTTTTACACCTCTCCTAATTGTTTAATCGTTCATCTTAATCGAATTTAACGCTCTACCATGTGATTTCCCTTTTTTTTTTAATTTTTGATGAAGTTTGAATTATATTCAACTTTAGCTTGATTATTTTTTAATTAAATACAAACTTTCTATTCAGTTCGATTCGAGTAACTTGATTTTTATTCATGAATTTTAAACTTTATATTTATCGATATAAATTCGAACTAATATTAAAATCATAATAAACATTAAATCTTGTTCATGTTTGATTTCATTAGAGTTCGATTGGAATAATAATGGACTTAGTTTGTCTTTCATCCTTCCTCAGGCATATTTTAACCCAAAAAAAAAAAATATTACCATGGTAGAACCAAGTTAAAATTAGAAAGAGAGAGAAAAAGGGATTCATGTGAAAATAAAAACAAATGAAAGAATCCTACTGTGTAAGAAATAAAATCAAAACCCACCAGGACAGATAGCCGTTAACGCTCCATCGCTTTCTCCGAAATCCCATCCCACCTCCAAAACGACTTTCTTTTATTAACACTCCAAATCGTTTAACATTTCCAACTCAATACGTCGGCAACAACAACACAAAACATTAACATTAAGAAAAAAAAAATCTTGAGATCACCGGCGTCCCCGCAGTTTCCAATGGCGGAGGAGTTTGCGAGGGCCGTGGACGACGGCATTAGGCTGTCCAAGCGAATCTATTTTGGGAAAGATAGGGCAGTTGCGCCTCCCAAGCCGATGACGGCCATGGACAAGACGCCGGAGCAGATGTTTCTGCCCACGGCTGTTATGCTTTATGCGGTCATCGGAGACCCCGCGATCGTAGATAACCCGGACGTTCCTAGTTACCAGCCTCACGTGCACGGCAGGTGCGATCCTCCGGCACTGATTCCGCTTCAGATGAACGGCGTTTCGCTTGAGGTTGATTGCTATCTTGACACGGCTTTCGTTACCGTTAGTGGGTCGTGGCGTGTGCATTGCGTCATGGGTAGCCGGAGCTGTGATTGTCGTATTGCAATTCCCATGGGCGAACAGGTGAAAATAATAATAATAATAATAACTATTATTATTATTCTTTTTCTTTTTCTTGAATTCTTTACTCGAGCTCGGTTTGAAAAGGCTGATTAGTGGATTGTGAACTAAACAAACCAAGTCTTTTTTTTTTAATAATTTATAAAGTTTGACTCGGTGCGCATAAAATTTGAAATCTTATAAAATAAAGCTATTCGAGCTTGATAAAAAGTTTTTTTTTTTTTTTTCCTGAACTTAGAGTAATAATCAAGGCAAGCTCGGATATGTTTTGAGCGGTGTCAAACAAATCATGACAAACAGTCTCATAGAAATTGGAGTGGAATGCAGTTTATGAATATGCTTAGAAGTAGTTGGGATAGATGAAAATATGTTGGTTATACTTCGAGAACATAGAAGTTATATAGGAAATGTAAAAGCTTGGACCTGTTCTTTTTGTGTTTCTATAATATGGAAGTGAAAAAATAGTAGAGCTGTCCAGAGTGTAAAGAAAGTTGTCTGGTTAAAAAAGCAATGGATTTTGTATATATTGTTATATTGATTTAGGCAGATTGTCACTATATGCATAGAGTCATGGATGAACCTTTGTCTGAACTTACAATTATAGTTGTATGCCTCTTGTACATGGTGCAATACCTTTCTTGCAAGGAACACTGTTATTTTAATTGTACATAAACGGATGCTTGATGCATACTAGTAAATTATCTGTGTCTAAAAATTTTTTTAAAATATTGAGTTTTGACTTTTCAGATTGAATTTGAATTAAGTTGGTAGATCCATCTATATTCAGTTAACTTTTTGTAGATTACAGAAAGACTTGTTGTTGACTTAAGATTTGCTGAATGTAATTTAGGGTAGTTCTCAAGCAAACAAATAAACATAGAAACCCTTAGGGTATTTTGAGATATAATGTGATAATTAAATTTTGACTTCATGAATTACCTTTGAATATCAGCCAATCATATGGATGGTTATGATTTCAGTATCTCTATAGAGATATAGGAGGAAACCAGTTCATTATCCCTTTTTGATTTGAAGCACCAGTGGCCTTGTTGCAAATCATGTGGCCTAATGACATGCATAATTTTTGCATATCGTCAGCAGTAAAATCAATTACATACGCCCCTGTTGTTGTTTGAACTAGTTAGCTCCATGTAGCTTGGCTTCTGTTAAAAATATCATTGGACCATAATATATGGTTTACAAGATGGTAAAATCAAATAAACATGGTTCCACGACTTTAGAAACGTACACTTGGCTTTCAGTCTTCCATGACCTTGCAACCCTGGTGTTCACTATCAAGTTTCATGGCATAAATTTTTCTGCATTTTGGTTCATAAGCTGATGGATTCTTCTCTGAATTCTGGGATTTACTATGAAGTTATCTGGAGATCAGTTGTAACTTGAATACTACCTTAAAATTGCTTCTTTTGACTAACTTAAACATTCAGATCGATGGTGCAGTTTAACATTGTTGCCTTCTTGGTTGACAAGTTGCAATGCTAGTTGTTTAGTTTGACATGCATATGCTGTTAGCGGTTTTTTCAAATCTTAGGTGTTATACCCTCAAAATCTTTTCCCGTTTCACAAGAAGTGAAACAATGCTGATTGTTTGTTCTCAAGTAATATATTATTTGGCTAACAGGGTTCAATTCTAGGTGTCGAGGTTGAGGTACCCAGAAAATCATATTGTACTCAATTGACTACCTTGGATGACAAAAGAGATGCAGAGAAGGGAGCCAAAACTGGAGATGGATGCTATTTAAAGCCACATATTTTCACTCTTACCATACCACAGGTGAACACATTAGCATATTGAGATGGATGTTAATATTTGGGATATTTATTGGTTGACTTCTAGCTGTTAGCAGTCACGTCAATTTTTTTTTTTTAATTATCAGGTGGATGGGGGATCGAATCTTTCTGTTAAGGTCAGATGGTCTCAGAAATTATCATATCATGATGGCCAATTTTCCTTGAATATTCCCTTTAGTTTCCCAGAGTATGTCACACCTGCGGGAAAGAAACTTTCTAAAAGGGAAAAGATACACTTAAATGTGAATTCTGGTCCAGGAACAGAAGTTTTGTGTAAGACAACAAGCCATCCTCTCAAGGTATAGATTTCCTTAACTTCATTTGTTAGTTGAAATAGTTGTGATTAAAAAGCTAACTTGTAAATGCACTGTGGCATTTCTAGGAGCTAAGGCGTCAAGCAGGACAGTTGGGTTTTGCATATGAATCTGAAGTTCTTACGTGGTCAAGTTGTGACTTTATCTTTACATACAATGTAAGGCCTTTTTGTTTATTGTGTACATTGAATCAAATACTACATCATTCCACTAAAATCAAACATTATGGTTTTTTTTTTTTTTTTTGGGAAAAAAAAGAAAGGAACAGAAAATGAAAGAGGAGAAAAAAAAAATGAAACAACAGGTGTTGAGCTCGAAAATGCTTATTTGTTGCAAATCTATACCTGATTGCAGATTTCTACCAGTCAAATGCGTGGTGGTGTGCTTTTGCAATCTCCGCCACTGTTGGATGTCGATCGACGTGAAGTTTTCAGCTGCTATCTTTTTCCTGGAAACCAGTCTAGAAAGGTCAGTTGAGCACCTTTTGCTATTGGCTTCTTTAGATTTGAATAAATTCCTTTTGCTATTAACTTATGAAAGGCAAGAAGTGAGTAAAAGAATTCTGTTTAGTATGTTTGGTGTGCTTCCTTAGACTCTTGATATATGGTCATATGCTCATAGTAGTTGAATCAGGATGCAATAAGCACCTTAATCCAAGTACCGTATTTTTTAATGGAGTACTTTACAAGAGTCAGATTTTTCAGTTCAACTTCAAACATGCATCAGGATACATAGGAAGTCACGATCACGAGCAAGAATCCTGATTTTTCTTTTCTTTCTGAATTTAACTTTCACTTCTCTTGATATCTAATAGACATTGAAATGTTCACAGAAGAACTGAAGAACCTGAGCAGGGATTCAAAAGTTAATATTCATGCTGTGTAGGATAGTGTCTGTTGTTGTGAGTAGCACTACCTGTTAACCGTTGAATCTGGCTGGACTCTTTATGGGTCCTGTCAGACTGAGGATATGTTTGAGTTGTAAGCTTTGCCACGGTAGCAATGCATTCTTGAAATCCAAATGGTTTAGGTCATGAGTTGAGTCAAGATGTAAAATCTAAAGCACAAGTTTTATGATCCTTTTTTGGTGGGATCATGTGGCTAGAAATTATGTACCATTATTGTGATTATTTCATCATTACAAAATGTTATGTTGAATGGTTACGAAGTGAAAGGAAAAAGAGATGTGTGAAACCAATGACCATAATAACATACTTGAAAGCTGCAAGGGTTAGTTGATACATATCAAAGAACTCGTGACTTGGATGAAAGATTTGATTTCTCTTTTGTTCGTAACTATTATATGTGGTCATTTGTCTCTTCTAAGTTTCAGTGTTGGTTGCAATGGAGGTAAATGCAATATGATTCACCAAAGTACTAGAAGGTTAATTAATCCCATATAGATGGTCTTATCCATTTTAGATCTGTAGTATTGTACTGATATACAGTTACAGAGATATATGTACAACAAAAGAACAAAGGTTAAAGAGCTTCTCAACTTTGCATGACTTCTCTGCTCTAGAGAAATAGACGGAGTTGGAGAGAGGAAGAGAGTGGGAGGGAGAGAGGGAGATAGAGATGCTGGCTACATTAATTCACTGTGCTTGTCAAGTTTCTTTTCCATTTCGAGTTTGCTTAATGACTTTTCAGTTGAAAATTGGATTGACGTGATATTCTCTTATCCGATAGGTTTTCAAAAAAGAAATCATATTTGTCGTTGACATAAGTGGAAGCATGAGGGGAAAGCCTCTTGAAGATACCAAGAATGCTCTTCTTTCTTCACTCTCGAAGCTTGATTCTCAGGACTTGTTTAATATAATAGCCTTCAATGGTGAAACTTATATATTCTCATCATCATTGGTGCCAGCTTCCACAGAAGCTATCGAGAAGGTCACTCAGTGGATTAACATGAATCTTATTGCTGGTGGCAGCACGAATATTTTACTTCCTTTGACTCAGGTTTTAATTATTTCTCCAGCATTTGAGCATACCCACTGCATTTTCTGGGCAATCTATACGTATTCTATACCTCCCTCTCTCTTTCTATAATTTTCGTTGCTTTGAAGAAAATAGGTTTTGTTTGATTATACCATTATCAATTTGGATGCTGCTATACAATATAGTGTAAATGGGTTGTAGAACATAATTTTGGTGGAACAGCATATGTTTTGTCACCATAATATATGGGAAGATTTTTGTTTCCAAAATGGAGTACATAAACTAGTCATCCAGACCTCCTAAAAGAATGGTATTTGTCTTCGTGCTGGAGAAAGAAGAGACGTTTTGAGAAAATTTCACAGCCCTGACCTCCCAAGTTGAATGCTGTTTGTATTCATGGCTTCATGTTGAGGCAGGGTGTTCCAAGTATAATTTTTTGGTGAAATGCTGGTAATAAATTATGCTAGTTAAAGATGTCTTACAAGAAGTTGTTATAGCAATCTTTTATTATTTGAAAAGTCAGTAGAGCTTGCTTCATCTAGTCAATTCAGTATGTAAGCGAATTTCATTTCCATCACTTTCAGTGTGATATACATGGCACTTAACATATCTTGGCCTGTTAGAGAAGATAGAATGGACAGTTTTTTTTATTACAATTTTCCCCTAAATAAGACCACCAAGAGATGGTGAGAGGTTAAGGGTGAAGAAGCATTGATCATTGCTTCCTTCAATGAAGCATAGATTTCAGTTAAGACTGATCCGTTTAGCATGTTAAAAGAAGCATGGAATTTACTCTTCCATAATTTACACAACATACCTCTAATGGAGAGGGATAAGTCCCGCAACCACCAAGAATTCATATACACCTGTACATATTCAGCATTCAAAGCAACTTGAAGAATCTGTTGGAAATGTTTTCAGTCCTGTTGAGATAAGGGACAGTAAACAGATGATAAACGACCTTCGCAATACTCCTTGGTATAGAAATGAGATTTAGAAGAAAAATCTACATCTTTTCCTTTTGAGAACATCATCAAGTTGCAAAGCTTCACTAAGTAATCTCCGCATAAAATTGATTTAAAGACAAATTTCTATTCCAGATATTCTTTCTAGAGATTGTATGGTACATACGCTTAAAAGATTAGACATGTGTGGCATGTTTGAATGCTCACTCATGGAACGATTGATAATAATTTGTTACAGATGTGCTTATACTATATGTTTGTATCAAATCCGAATTATTTGCACCTACTGTGGTGCTGGTGCTTATTAGAAGTTTCTCTTATAGCAAATTTCTTTGTCAGGCAATGGAGATGTTATCTGATACCCACAATTCCATTCCTATTATTGTCCTCATCACTGATGGTTCTGTTGAAGATGAGAGACACATTTGTGATGTTATGAAACGTCGCCTTATGGATAGAAGAAAACTATCCCCACGAATTTATACATTTGGAATAGGTGCGTTATTTTCTTTAATGTGTTCTTACTTATAATCTATCAGCTTCAATTACAATATGGAAAGGAATACTTGCTTTTTTACTGCTCACGTCATTCTTCCTCAAACAATTTTTTGAAACTTTGTCTTACACTGGCGGTTTATTTTTTCTTTAGAAGTCCTTGCCTAGAACCAGCACTAAAAATTGGTTTGTGCTAGTCAAAATGCTGCACGTGCAGCATAATTGAAGCAGCAAACCTACCTGCAGAAATACAAAGATGAAAACAAATTTGGCTTGTTATTACATTATGGACAGTATTATTGAGCAATTGACTGCTCCGGGGGTTACTTGGCTTGAGGAGTTGTGCATAATACTTATGCTGCTTGCTTCTCCTTTCATTCATTTTCTTTTGTTTTTTATGTTAAAGACTAGGAAGAGATGTGAGCATTAACTAATGTCAAAGTTCAATAATAGCAGCTGAAATGGATGAGATAAACAAGTGGTTCAGGAGGTATCCCTAATGTGCTATAGAAGAGTTCCAGATCAGGAAGTTATAGTGTCCTAAGTGGTCAAATTATTTTCACTGTTTCCTCATTGTACCATAATGCAAAACATTGTCGAGAGTTATTCATGCAAATCCACTAGGAGATACAAGCATGAGAAACATTAATCATAGTTGCAGTTGCATTTTCTAATTTAACCAATGTTTTTGACAGTCAACCACCTATTAGTTTGTTGAAGATCTTAAACAGTACCTTTTTGGCTTCCATTTTAGCGATTCTTTTTTTCCCTCCCATGTAACATGGCTCCTCTCAGTATTCATTCCATGATGGTGGAAAGTAGTATCTTTCTTGGGTTACTGCCCTAGACTGCTCTTAAATAGAGAGCTCACAGTTGTATTAATTGATTCCTCTAGAGTGTTGAAAAAGGAAAATACATTAATTTTATCGTTGGCTGTTCTTTTTGTTATTATTTGTGTATTAGTGTTTTTTAAGTGACAATTACATGTTTTGACAAAGATATTTTGAAATTTGATGATTGAATACATATGTATCTCTCAAGGATTTAATTTGGCTCCTCTATGTGGAGCATCTTTTGTTTTTTTGTCACTGCAGATTAGTCTCTCTGGTGTATGAACTACTACTAATTTTTACAGAAAATGAGTTTTAATTCCTTTGTTGGTTGGCTTCTAACTTCCAGACATTGTTCAGGTTCATTCTGTAACCATTATTTCCTTCGGATGCTTTCTATGATTGGCCATGGCCATTATGATGCTTCTTATGATGCAGGTATGCTTTGTGCTTTAATAATATAGTGGTGTCAAAAGAAATCATCTTCTTGCGGCAGAGCCCTCAAAAATTATCTTGATGAAATTGATTAGTTGTGGTGGAAATTTTGTTTCAGAAATGAAGGATAACTGTAGTTTGTGAATGATAATTGATAATTGGGTTCTCTAGGTTTGCACTGGTGCAGATGATTATTGATAGTGATGAATACCAATTGTGTAATTGTGATTTTGTTTCAGGAAGATTTACCTATTTTATAAATTGGAGTGCACACACTCGTATTTAACACCCCCTATGCCCAGCCGCCGCCTGGCAGGTGCAGCAGGGCATTTGGATACTTTCCCAATTTAACTTCTCTTTTCCAGAAAACTAGTGCATGGAGCCCCACTTAACTACTGCCGAGAGGGCTCTTGTTAGACAAATCCTTATAAATTTTACGTCTTTATTTCTTTGTAGTACATCTTATGTTTTTTTTTTACTTTTTTTAATAGATTCAATTGAGGTTCGAATAGAAGGCTTAATTGCCAGAGCTTCATCTATCACTCTGGCAAATATTTCCTTTGAGAATGTTGGTGATCTTGATGAATTCGAGGTATGATTGCATCTCTTGTGTCTTCTTTCATTCATGTCAATTGCTTAATTGGTGTTTATTAAGTTGTTTTGATTTTGTGCTGGACATGGTCAACGCAAGTGCATCATATGTTATTTAAGCCCACCACCTTCTTATTGTATGTCTTGGGTTCTGATTATTCTCATATTGATATCACCAGGAAAAATGATTGTTTTGGTCAAAGAAGTTTCTAAATTATTTAGAAGGGGACGACATATCCAGTATGATATCGTATTTTCTTGTTTGTGAACGTCACTCCGATATTGTGAATCCAGATGTTAGAATAGTTCTGAACTATTTAGAAGGGGACGGTGTAGGCAGTATGACTAGCATTTATACATAGTGTTTTGATCTACGATTTCAATTCTTCTGTGTTTCAGCAGTAACATATAGTTCCGTGGAGCTAGGGTTCAAATATGGAAGAAAGAAGCGTTTCCACAACTCTACCACCCAGTCAATTCTATTCCAATCATATTTTCTTGTTTGTGGAAGTTACTCTGATATTGAGAATCCAGATTTAGGACAGTTCAATCTGTCTGCATACTATGCTAGCAAGTTATATATCTTATAAATCTAGTACAAACAGAGTGTCATTTAGTTCACTTCAATTTCCTGTCAGGATGCCACTGCCTTCTTTTAATTTTTAAGTGCTTAATGAATGTGCCTTTCTTCTCCTCAGTATGGATGGCTGGTTTTATTTTGTATTTGCTC
Organism: Mitragyna speciosa; assembly: GCA_024721245.1. NCBI lineage: Eukaryota > Viridiplantae > Streptophyta > Magnoliopsida > Gentianales > Rubiaceae > Mitragyna > Mitragyna speciosa. Next base: position 23,978,451 of record CM045556.1, on the reverse strand, counting down.
TCATCTTTATAGCACTTATATCCACTGGAATTCAACTGCTTCATAAAACAAGTTTGTTTATGATCTTCATTAGGTGTATCCTTCTCGAATGCCAGATCTTTCATCCGAAAGCCCCTTGATAGTAGCAGGTAGATACAAGGGAACATTTCCTCACGTCCTTGCAGTTTCAGGTATCTTTGCCGATATGAGCAATTTTACTGTAGACCTGAAGGTAAATGAGGCAAAGGGCATACCTCTTCACAAGGTAAGGATGATACACTTGGTGCCTCAATGTGGAGCACAATCCTATTGTGCATAAAAGTACTTTCTTATTCTCTTAGAGTTTGTGAGTTTAGATTCTCTTTTTAATTTTATGCTGTTCTTGGAAATTATGGTTATGTTTCAAATTTAACATCCCATTTTTACTGGCCACAATTTTAGTTCTAAGTGTCTTATTAAAAGGAATTCTCGACTAGCAAAAGCAAAAGTTCAGAATTTAAAAAATTTTCAAAAGTTTTTTTTTCTGCTTTTCTTCTATGAATTTGTTCAGTTTTGAATACTTTTAAACTGCATGGTGGAAGGTCTTGAAATGAAGGATAAACTTGGTATATTTTCTTCTGCATAAGCAAGTAGCACCAGTTATTTTTAAGGATTCTATTTAATCTAGAACTTTATTTCTTTGAATTCTATCAAAATGATGGTTAAGAATGTGAAGGTCTTATTCTGAAATTTGTTCTTTTCTAGTGGTAATATATGTTAATGCTCTGTGTTGTTCTTGATGGCACTTCTACTACTTAATTGATTAATGAAGCACACAGTTCTGCTTATTGCTTTCTTGAAGACAGTATCGAACATGGATGATATAATGAAAACAATGCAACATGAACAAACAGATATCGATAGCAACCCCATCAACCCAAGCTTCATTCAAGTTCAGTCCTTTCTTCTTGATAAAATGTCGGAAAATTAAGGATAAAATGTTGGAACTCATGGGTAAGGATAAGATGAAATTCTGAGAATATTGTGATAGTGAGTGCCACAGAATTATAAACTTGAAAAGGTGCCAACTGTTAAGAGGAACCACCTGGATGTTTCAAGTAGTAGATCCCAGAAGTTATGAAGTAGTTCTCCACTCTACATTAGAACTGAAGTATAAAGAGAGTTGCATGTCTAAATTTTCTCTCATACCCTCTTCGATATCTGACAAATTGTTTCATGTCTAACAGCTACAAGCAAAGCAAGAGATTGAATTACTCACAGCAGAAGCATGGTTTGCAGAAAATAAGGAGCTTGAGGAAAAGGTGATTTCATTTCTCACCCTAGCATTGCATGAACTCCAAGTACGTCAGTGAATTGTAATGATAGGCTCATATGATCTGAGGTGCATGTTTGATAGACGCTTAAAAGGAATGCTGTGTTCTCTCACTGAGTTCTGAGAAAGGAAGCCTCATTTAGAGTTCGTATGCTGTAAGATGTACTTATTCACCCAAATAGCTGAACGATTGCTGTATATCCATTAGACAGAAATTTAGGTCAGTTGAATGCCCTAATTTCACAAGAATCAATTTAAGTGCTGAAAATATCTAATAGTTGAATAACTGAGCTCTTAATTGTGTTACTTATAGTTTATTTAAATTGGAGTAAAAGTAGGAAATATTAGACTAACTATTGTAGCAGAGAAGCCTTTCTATCCAATAGGGGAAAAGGTTAACTAAATGCTTTTGTTTTAAACATATTTAGATAGAAGTATAATTAACGTCTTATTGCAAGATAAGAGTAATATTATTTGAGCTAATACAAAATTGATGTAGAACATCACATTTTGGAATAGTTTTTTCATTTATCGTTTATTCAGGTTCTTCTGCAAAAATTTCGGGACTTTTGGCCTCTTTTGGCCTACCTTCAAACAACATGGCATTTGAATTTGCTCAGCAGTTACCGTTATTAGTGTTATCTCTCAGACACTGTTAGCACAAAGTCATCACTGAGTTGCTTTCTCTAATTGCAGGTTGCAAAAATGAGTCAGCAGAACTCCATTTTTTCTGAGTTCACCCATTTACTCTTGCTCGAGACTGACACAGTGAACAAACAACAGGTTTATATTTCTCCCAGGAAAACTTTCAATTATAAGTTTTTTTACTTTGCTCAACCTCTCTGTTGGGTGTCCTCTGTAACTGGAGTTGATCCTAACAGGTTACTAGCAAAGTTGATCCTAAAAAAACCGAAGATCCTAAAGCTTCAAAAATAATAGTGAAACAGAACCTTGGAGTTGGTTTTGGGAACTTAACTGCTACAGCTGATAATATTCCCCCGGGATCTGATAAAACTAAACCTCCTGAAGCAGCTGAGATCTTAGTAGAGGCAGCATCTAATTGTTGTGGAAAACTCTGCAATTACTGCTGCGGCATGTGCTGCATTAAAGTATGTTCCCGGTTAAATGACCAGTGTGCAGTTGCTCTAACACAGCTCTGCGGTTCCTTGGCATGTTTAGGCTGCTACGCTTGTTGTGGTGCATGCTGTTCCGAGCATGATGGATAAGAACTTGTCGCATATTGCAATTATTCTTCTTGTATGTTTGTGCTTGATATTGTATTTATCTTGTTCATATATACACAAAACTTCACAGACCCCCGACACCTCTTCCAGTTAGAAGTACAGTTCTGGTTGGGTGTTACCTGTATGTTGAGGCGCCTTGTACTGTGTTAGCCCGCTGTGTCTTGTAAACATCAATCGACTTTTGTTGAATAATGCCAAAGAAACCGGCATACTTAAATGCGGTTCATGAAGCATGTTGTTTCAATAGTGTATCTTTGCAAGATTTGTTATTTATTGTAATGTTTCAAGCGAGGATGCAGTTAATTATATAGAGAGGAAGAGTTGTCAACTAATCTCATGTCATCCCGTGTTTGGTTCAGGGGATGACATGGGATTGGATAACTAATCTTATGTCATTTTATGTTTAGTTGATTTTTTTACATGATATTATTTATCCTACTTAACTACTTTAATCCCATAAACATGAAATAAAATAATTCCATGGGAGGTTTGGTATTAGTTATTCTGAGATGAAGGTGTATTTGGGATAATGATAATTTAAACTAATTTAGTTATAGACGTATCTTATAATAATCAATATTAATATGTTGTCTTCCTAAATCATTTCATTTTTAAGTTTAAAATAAATCAAAAACTTAAATATCATATTTGGTCTTTCTTTCTATTTAATTTTAATTTGTATATTATTCCTTCTTTTTACACTTTAATCACTATATTTTTTTTTAGAACAACTAAAAGTTTATTTTGATATAACTTAAACACGGAATATAGAAGATAACATAAGTATTTTTACTTGTATTATAAAAAGTTGTGATTTCTAATTTTTTTATTTTAAAAAAAGTGGATGCAAAAGTTTCAATTTGTAATTTTATTGCTTATTTTTCAAAATAATTGAAATTGTACAAGTAGCTTTTTTTTTTAATTTGAACAAATATTTATGTTACAATATTTTGTTATCAATTTTTTAAAATTTTACTTAATATTATATGATTCTGGTTACCTGCAGTACCCGATCCTCTTTAACCGGTGACCGATAATTAATTAACAGACTAATGAGAGTCAGAAACAGTTGGGCGAATCGATACAAACTATTTGTCGTGCCCTAAAATGACACACGATGGGATCGTTGACTGTCGTGTCCCGAAGAGATAGTCCAGTCCGAGACCCCTTTTCGAAAATAAAGGTTTATTGGAAAAACCGTACGTGTGTGATAAAAATTGAGTTTTTAGTAAAAAAAAATGTGTTTTTTTTTAAGGAAAAATGGTATTTTAAAAGAAAACAAGGCCGGGACAAAAAGTGCGACAGTTTTGGCCAACTAATTTTGAAAAAGGGTTTTATTTTTTGAAATGGAGTCACTACTTGGTATTGAGTTAGGGTATACCAAGTCACTCGAAAAATAATTTAGCAAAAAAAAAAATAAAAATTTAAAAAATATTAAAAAACCCTTTTCTGACCCCCGTTTGCGAAAAAACGAGAGAAAAATATTCGGAAGTCACATTTGAAGAAAGGGAAGGCAAAGGCTCGCGCCTAAAGCACCCTTTTCACCTAGCCGAGGCTAATTGCGAGGTTTAATCAAAATTTTCTAAATTAACCCTAAGTTCTATCGCGTTCAGATATATCTAAATTAATGCAAATCCTAAATCTAAATGTGAGTATCGAAAGGGTCGAAATGTCCCATCGAAATTTGGTCAGGATTATCGCATTAATTGCAAAATCTAAGTCGAGACCTCGAGGGAGTCACAAGTGTCTATGCAAAATGAAATGCAAAAAGAAAAGAAAACAATAATATATAATAAGTAAAAAAGAAAGTGGGTATACAACATAACAGGTACGGGGGACTAATATCTCGTGACTGAATGTTTCTACTCACGGAAGGGGGAACGGCATGTACGCCACTGCTTCCCACGTGAATAGTTGACTATTTCTAGTCGGATCACGCAAAATGACCTAAATTCTAAGTGAGATGCAATCCTAGATGTTATGCATTGAATTTTTTTTTGTCAAAAATAGATAATAAATTAGTAAAATATAAATAAAGGTCACACAAAAATGGAAAATCCTAGAAAAGATAGAAGTGTGTGAAATGAGATGAAAAAGCACGCAAGTGGTGAATATATCACTAAATGACCTAAGGGTCTAACATTAGATTAGACCTTTCTAAAGATTCCCACTAGCGTTGGACTAGTGGAAAAGCGATAAGGCCACAACTAGCATTGGACTAGTATAGTGACGGAATAATAAAACTGATAAAACATGAATTAAAGCAAAAAAGCATGAATTGAAAGCAATTAAACATATAAAAACATATAATGTCAAGTAGGAGCACATATCACATAAGCATAATACCTAGATACAAAATCCTAATGAAAGCGGTAAAACAAATAAGTACGTAAGCACGCAAAAGCAAATAAACCCTAACTATTACACCGGAGAATTAGCCACAATTTTTAAGAGGGGAAAGTAAAGTAACCTATTTATTACACTTGCTATCTAAAATACAAAAATTTTTATAAAAGAACATAAGAAATATAATCTAACTATTACATTGACTAAATAAATACAAAATATTATATTTTGCCAAAATAATAAAATTTGAAATTAAATAACATAAAATAAATAAATACGCGAAAAGCATATAAAAATAAGAAACAAATAATAATATTAAAAATAATGCATAAAAATCACATTGGAGCATATTGGAGTACATAAAAGAAAAATAACGAGAGATTGGGATACCTCTTCGTGAAAACCTGGTACAAATACTACAATGATAAAAAAACAAGTCAAGGTACCATAATATAAAGATATAAAACCTAAAAGTATGTAAGCATTGACAAATTGGTGATAAGCATACAAATTCTATTAAACTAAGGGCTTGAAAGCAAATTCAAATAAACCTAGGAGCCAAATAATAATTTAAAGCATTATTCTTAAGCTAAAATTGCCAAATTCTACCAAATTGGGGACCAAAATATAAATTTCAACAAGTAAATGGGCAAAGAAATGCAAATTTGAGCAAGTTAAAGGCATAACTTGCAAGTTACATGACTTAATTGAAAGAAACTAAAACTAAGGAGGATCAATCTGTAGTTATTAGGGACTTAAATTGCAGAACATAGAAAGTCCTTGGAGAAAATAACATGGACCAAAATTGTAGGGATTGCAACTTAAAAATCACCAGTTAAAACACTCATTCAGGTCAAACAGCCTTGATTAACAAAAACTAATTAAATAAATAACTAAACTAGATATCTAGAAAACCATAACTAAATTAGTACAAATTCAAGATGAAAGAGAATAACTAACTAAACAAAATAAGAAACAATCCAATACTAAATTTTTTCTAATTTTTGTCTCTCTTTTCCTCCTTTTTAATAATCAAAATTCCTAAAAATTTAACCCACAATTTTCCAACAATTAGTCAAACATCCAATTTCTTGATCATTTTATTATTTACATAAATCAATTTCAGAAATGCAAAATCAGGGATAGTAAAATAACATAGAAAATAACCAGAACTAATTTGACAAATAAATAAAGCAAAACACACATTAACTGGACTAAAAAAATAGAGGGAATAAAAACACTACTCTCCTTCCCAAATCGTCTTTCTTCATTCTTCATTCAAGCAAGCCCCCAAATTTCTGATTTCTCTCTCTCTCTTACTCTCGCTATTTTCTCTCTTTCTTTTCTCTTCTCTTCATTCTTTTCTTCCCTCTTTCTTTTCTTTCTTTTTCCCTCAACTTCGTTTCTCTCCAAATCCTTTTCTCTCTGGTTCTGTTATCCTTTTCCACTTTCTCTCTATTTCTCTTCATTCTCCCTCGCTTTGCTCTCCCTTTTTGCTTCTTCGCATCCTCACCGAATCTCTTCCTTGGTTCTCTCTCTATCTAATTCTCTTTTCTTTCTCTCACTTTTCTCTGCTACTTCTACTTCTTCTTTGTCTTTCGCTCTATCTCTCGTTCTCTCACTCTCGCCGTCTGTTTTTTCCTCTCTCTGTTCCCTCCTCCTTTCTTTCTCGCATCTTCTCCAGCTCTCTCTCATTCTCTTTTGTCCTTTCGTCTTCCTCTCAAATTCTATCTGGTTCTCTCTTTACTCTCTATTTCTTCTTTGGTAGTGGACTGCAGTGAGGAGAGATAAGTAAATGTGGCAGCAGGAGAGGGGAACTCGAAGGTGAGATGGATTGTGATGGATGTGCAGATGGGTGGTTGTGGTGAAGGGTTTCCGTTTTGGATAATTTTTTGATGGAAATTGGGTGTCCATTTGTGAAGTGTGTTGCGGTTTTGACAGGTTTAGGTGTTGGCGTGGTGGTCTGTAGGTGATTTTATGGTTGACGTGGGGCTGCAATGGCATGTGATTTGTATGCAATTGTGTGTGAATCTGTGTTATTGTGTGAGTCTGACTATGTGCTATGCCATTGTGTCACGGGTCGTTCGTTTGTCTCTCAACGTAACGAGCCGTGTGGCAAGTAACGCTCCGCACTGCTACTTCCGCCTGTTCAACCAATTGTGTGTCGCAATCCCAAATATAGCAAATTAATGCATATATAAGCTTTAGAGGCACAGTGGTGAAATAGCAAATGAAATTTCATTCAATAATCGCAAAGAATATAAGTTCGCTTCTACAACTGTTCTCGTGTCCAACTCCTTATCACCCCCTATAGTAGTCCTGGCAAAATAACCCTAAGTGACAGGAGTAGACACTGTTTTTCTGTGCAAAAGGGAAAAACACTAACTAAGCTAGTTACATGTACAGGATGAACTAACACCTAAAATTACATCATTATGCTTCTAGTGCTAGGTTCTTCATCCTGGATGAGTATCGCACCAATCAGAGGCTGGCAGGTCCCACGAGTCTCGGGCGCTGGTGGTGCTGGGTGCGCGACTTCGTCCTCCTGGGAGTCCTGATCAGCAACGGCAAGCACTGTACGGGCCATGCGGCTGCGACATGAGTGCGACAGGTCGTACCGGCTACAACACGAGTACGATAAGCATGGAACGCACGGGTGTGATAGGGCATGAGGCCTGCTACACGGACGCGCCAAGCAACGGCCGCACGACTCTGGGTGCGGGTTGGGCGAGTGCGCGGGAGCAATCAACAACGGTGTGCTGTCTTGGGTAACATACTCCTTGGTCTTCGACAGGTGGCAGGACATAGCGTTGAGGTGGCCTGTGACATTCTCCCCCACTTGATTTGGCGACGTCTTCGGAGCCTTTGAAGCATTGTAAGCATCCATCATATTTTGAAAGGCCTTGAGGTTTGTTGCTCGTTCCCAAGAATTTTCATCATCCCCACATCCTTGCCATTTTATGAGGTACTCTTGATGATTTTTACGACTATGTCTTATCATTCGATCATCAAGAATAGCTTCAGCGACTCGTTTTCCTTGAGTTTGGATGTTGAGACCTTTTCGCGCATTCTGTCCTCCTCGAGGGGTCTTCCATGTCTTCATGGTAGGGCTTTAAAAGACTGACATGAAAGACTGGATGGACTTTCCACCAAGTTGGGACTTCTACTTTATAGGCTACCTGACCAATCCGCTTTAGCACGGTCACAGGGCCAATGTACTTTTGTAGTAAGCGAGCATCCCTGTTTCGCATGAACCGGCTCTGGTGTTGGCTAGGCAACTTCACCATAACTTTGTCTCCCACTTGGAATTCAATGAAGCGTCGATCTTGATCTGCATATTTCTTCATGCGCTTCTTAGCTTTCTCAAGAAAACTGCGAGTGATTTTCAATATTTCGTTTCCATTCTTGAGAGAAGCTCTGTGCTTTCGGAGACTTTGACTTTTTCGCAGTATCCACCGTGTAAGGTAACAATGGCTATTGTCCGGTAACAATTTCAAATAAGGCTCTTATTGGTTGAAAGAACTCTTTTGAGCATTGAAGCATAGTTGGGCAACATCCAGTAATTGCACCCAATTCTTTTGGTTGGCCGTCACAAAGTGTCGGAGATATTCCTCCAACATTCCATTGAACCGCTCAGTCTGGCCATCAGACTCGGGATGCGCCGAGAAACTCATGTTCAATTTGGACCCAAGTATTTTGAAGAGTTCGGTCCAAAAATTGCCAGTAAATCGCGGATCACGATCACCTGACAATCTCCCTCGTAATTTTTCAATATTTAACAATATGCTTGAAGAAGAGTTGAGCAGTCTCTTCAGCTGAGATAAACTGGGATGTCGGGATGAACGTTGCATACTTGGAAAAGCGATCAACCACCACCAGAATTATTGTAAGGTCTCCCACTTTCGGTAAATCGGTGATGAAGTTCAGAGATACGCTTTCCCAATGTCTAAAGGGAATCGGAAGCGGCTCAAGTAGCCCACCCTTCTTTTGACGGTCGGCTTTGTTTTGTTGGCAAGTGAGGCAAGTCCGCACGTAACTATCTACATCGTCCTGCATTTGCGACCAGTAATATCCTCGCTGCACCAAAGTCAATGTTCGTCCTATTCCTAGGTGTCCGGCCCACAAAGTATCATGGCACTCATTGATCATGGTTTTTCATAATTTCACGCCTTTTGGGACATAGAGACGGTTCTTATTAGTTAACAGGAGACCATCATCAAGCCAAAACTGTCTAACTTTTTCCTGTTTCACGGGTTCGACCAAATATTGTGCACTAAAATCTATCGGTATCAGGTTCCGTATTTGGTCTTTGATATTGGTAGAAATTTGACTCCCATGCAGGACAATGGCGTAGCAGATCGTTGCTAGGTCAGATCGTCTACTTAGTGCATCCGCTACTTGATTTGATTTTCTCCGTTCGGTATTCCAGCATGAAGTTAAATTCTGCCAATAACTCTTGCCAGCGTGCTTGTCGGCTACTTAACTTGGGTTGTGTCAAAAAGTGGCTCACAGCAGTGTTGTCTGTTTTTACCACAAATGGTGCTCCCAAGCAAGTAATGCCTCCAAAGGCGTAGGCAATGAACTTACCGCGAGTAGCTCTTTCTCGTGTGCAGAGTATCTTTCGTTCCGCTCCATTCAGTTTTCGACTCTCAAAGGCCACAGGGTGACCTTCTTGCATTAACACTCCACCCAAGGAGAAGTCAGAAGCATCCGTGTGCACTTCAAAAGGTTTTGTCACATCAGGCAGTGCAAGTACGGGATCAGTGGACATGCTCGTTTTTAGTTGTTCAAAAGCTCCTTGGACAATGGACGTCTCAATTCCATACTTTCTCTTTCTTGAGCAAGTCCAGTCAGTGGCAAGGTTATCTTAGAGTAATTCTTCACAAAACGGCGGTAGTAGTTGGCTAGGCCAAAGAACGACCGAAGTTCTGTGACACTGCTTGGTGGTTTTCACTCCTTGATAGCTTGTACTTTCTTGGGGTCCATGCGAATTCTGCCTGACTCAATGATGTGCCCCAAGAACTCTATTCGTTGTTATGCAAATGAATACTTTGAGGGTTTTGCATATAGTTCATACTCTCGCAACCGGTTCAGCACCTTCCTCAAGTGTTCAAAGTGATTATCCAGCGTGCAACTGTATATCACAATGTCGTCCAAGTACACGACTACAAATTGATCAAGAAAATCCCGAAGTACTTGATTCATAAGAGTGCAAAAAGTAGCCGGGGCATTGGTTAGCTCAAACGGCATTCACCAAGAACTCGTATGCCCCTGTACCTAGTCACGCAAGTTGTTTTATGCTCATTCTCCCTCCTTGATGCGAATCTGTCAGTATCCCGATCGCAGGTCGATCTTTGTGTAGAACTTTTGCGTGACAAAGCTGATCAAAGCAATCAGCAATAAGTGGAATCGAGTATTTATTTTTCACCGTGATTTTGTTCAAGGCTCGATAATTCACGCACATATGAAGCGTCCCATCATGTTTTTTCTAGAATAGCACTGGCGCTCCGTACGGTGACTTCGCAGGGATAATTATGCCAGAATCTAGCATTTCTGTCAATTGTTTGCGAAGTTCAGCCAGCTCTGGCTGTGACATTTTATATGGGGCTCTAGCTTGAGACTTGATTTCAGGAACCAACTCAATTTCGTGGTCAATTTCTCTCTTTGGTGGAAATATTTTGGTAACTCGTCTAGTATCACGTCTTCAAATTCCTCCAGCAGCCGTTTAACCGGTTGTGGCACCGGTCCAGAGTTTTCCTCCACTTCTTCCCAACGCAGATACGCCAGGTAAGTTGTTTCCCTCCGTTTTAGGCCTTTCTTTAATTGCATTGCAGAGAGATTCGTTCCCCCAGCATTCCCTACTGAGGTGCGAATCATGCATGGATTGTCGCCCAAAACGATCAGAGAGTTGCCATAAGGATATATTGCAATTCGGGTATCCCTTAAGAACTCCAGCCCAATGATGAGCTTGAAGTCGTCCATCTTTACTGCTGAAAAATTAATTCGCGCTGTGAACAAACCAGTTTTCACGTGGGGGTAGCCAAAAGAGTGTCCGTAAAAGCTGGTTCGTTCACAACGCGAACTAGTTTTTCAGCAGTAAATTAGGCCTTTGTTCTTGCCTCTCATAGGTCTGACCTGTTTTATCTCTTTCTCTTCGAAAGTAGTTGTAGCCGTCTCCTCCAAGATCAGATTAACTAACTTTGCAACAGCACGATTTTTGTGCTTGGTGGGTGCCCTTGCCTGAAGCTTGGCAATCACCATGTCAATTTTCTCCTCTAATGTTGGTTTGGCCTTTGTCTTCTGAGTAGAGCTCTTGAGTGCATTGCACCAGTAGGAGAATGCCCCCATAGCATCCTCTTCCTCCTGGTCACCCAACTCCTCGACACCGTCTTCCTCTGAAGGCAGTTCTTCTTGGCAAGGAAGGTTGTTGTCTCTAATCAGTGCATTCACGAGTTTTCTCGTCGGACATTCAGCCATTCGGTGAGGAACCGTTACAAACATAGCACCCTTGCTTCTGTTGGTCCCCACTGTTACTAGTGCTCGGGCCTCGGCCCTTCTGTTGTCCTGCTTGTGCATTATTTTTGAAATGTGGAGGGTCGATCTCCCCCACCTTTTCCCCCATTCGGCCTGTTGAATTTATTGCCCGACCCTTTAGACTGGTTGGTCGCTGGTTTCGTTTCTCTCCTCAGTTCCAGCTGGTAGTCGACCAATCCTTCGGACCTGGGCAATGGCTGAGTCCAGGTCCTCAACCCTGGCTCGTTGCAATTCTGCTCTAGCCCATGGTTTCAATCCCTCTTTGAAGAAAAAGAGCTTGTCTTTCTCCGACATATCTGTAATGTTGAGCTAGATGGGTTTGGAAGCTATTCACATATTCCCGTATCGTGCCCGTCTGTCTCAGCCCACATAAGGCGCGACGAGCCTGCTCCTCAACGTTGTGTGGAAAGAACTGTCGCTTTAGTCTCTGCTTCAGCTCATCCCACGTGTTGATTTGCAGGTGTCCAGCCTGTATTTCTGCTTTCTGGGTACGCCACCATACTTTGGCATCACCTGACAAGTACATAGAAGCAGTCGTCACCCTTGCGGCATCGTCTCCGACATTCGTTGCCTCAAAGTACTGCTCCATATCAAAGAGGAAGTTCTCAATCTCCCTCGCGTCTCTTGCCCCGCCAAACGTCTTTGAGCTCGGGGACTTTTGGTCTATTGAAAGCCCTCGCCATGTCCGGAGTATGGGCCATGGTGTTGTTGTTGGCCACCAGCCAACTGGAGAATCCGCACCTCTTGCACGGAGCTCCGTCACCATCTCACGCAATTCGGCAATTGCATTTCTATTCCCCACGACTCCTCCCTCAAGAGCCTGGGTGTCCTCAGCAATTCTTTGAGTGATCCCTTGTTCCCTCTCAAGGTCTGCACTCAAATGGGCAAGGTCCGACTCAGCCTGCCCCACTCGCAGATTCAGGGGAGCGGCACCTTCGTCACCCAAACAGATAGAAGAAAGACGATTAACTATCCCCCTCTAAGGCAATAATCATTTCTTTATGTGTAGCCATCTTTGCGTTATCAAAAGCCTGGTTCCTCCCCCAGAGCTCTGATACCAACTGTCACGGGTCGTTCGTTTGTCTCTCAACGTAACGAGCCGTGTGGCAAGTAACGCTCCGCACGCTACTTCTGCCTGTTCAACCAACTGTGTGTCGCAATCCCAAATATAGCAAATTAATGCATATATAAGCTTTAGAGGCACAGTGGTGAAATAGCAAATGAAATTTCATTCAATAATCGCAAAGAATACAAGTTCGCTTTACAACCGTTCTCGTGTCCAACTCCTTATCACCCCCTATAGTAGTCCTGGCAAAATAACCCTAAGTGACAGGAGTAGACACTGTTTTTCTGTGCAAAAGGGAAAAACACTAACTAAGCTATTTACATGTACAGGATGAACTAACACCTAAAATTACATCATTATGCTTCTAGTGCTAGGTTCTTCATCCTGGATGAGTATCGCACCAATCAGAGGCTGGCGGTCCCACGAGTCCCGGGCGCTAGTGGTACTGGGTGCGCGACTTCGTCCTCCCGGGAGTCCTGATCAGCAACGGCAAGCACTGTGCGCGCCATGCGGCTGCGACATGAGTGCGACAGGTCGTACCGGCTACAACACGAGTGCGATAAGCATGGAACGCACGGGTGAGATAGGGCATGAGGCCTGCTACACGGACGCGCCAAGCAACGGCCGCACTACTCTGGGTGTGGGTTGGGCGAGCACGTGGGCGCAATCAGCAACGGTGTGCTGTCTTGGACAACATACTCCTTGGTCTTCGACAGGTGGCAGGGCATAGCGTTGAGGTGGCCTGTGACACATTGACTGTGAATTAGTGTGTGTACTACGCTATTGTCCTGTGAATTTATGTATACTATATTATTAGCTATGAATTTATGTGTAAGCTGTGCTATGGGGCTTGCAGGTTTGTGGTTTTGATGGCTTAAAGCTCAGACTGTTTGATGGATTGATTGGGCTTGAGTGTTGTGGTGCGAGTATTCGTGTATGTGTGTGCGTGTGCGCAACTGGTGGTGCGTTTGGATTGTGGTAATAGCAGGGGAGATGGTGGGCTTGGTAAAATTGGATTATTGAGGTGTTTGGGATTTGGGGGCTATGCTTGCTTTTCTTGCAGGTTGTGAGCTTTGTAGAGAGAAAGCAGGTGGGATTGGGGTTGAATTGTGCAACGGTAGTCAAAAAGGGGCTGTGTTAATGATGGTGGGATGTGGTAAGATAAAGGGATCAAGGGCTGTGGGACTGATTGTAAGGGTGAGTTGTAACTAGAGGTGATAGTTTGCAGGGAATGGCTATTGGTTGCAGAGAAGAGGGAATTGGGTGGTTATTCTAGTAGGTTTGGTCAATATTTTTCTGTAATGATGGTAGAGTTATTGATGGTAGGAATTGATGGTAGAAGGAAATGGGAGGCTGGTTACTGAGGAGTATTTGGGTTGCAGTTGCTTAATTGAATTGTGGCAGTAGTGATTCATCTGTAATTAATTTTGGGGCTGTGAAGGCTGTAGCTAACTGTTGGCGTGGTGGAAGCGAAATTTGGGCTGTTTTTGGTAGTCTAGTGATGGTTCTGTTCTTGGTGGTTGCAGAGGAAATTTTTTTTTTGGGTTTGATTTTGTGTTAACTTGGGAGATGGTGATTTGTGGGATTTGGTTGTAGCTGTGAAATGGTGGTTTTTGGTGGTTTAGGAGAGTGACAATGGTGGTAGAAGAAGAGGGAGAGAGAGACGATGAGAGAAGAAGGAGAGAGAGAAGAAATTGAACCCAGAAACAAAACAAACCTTCAAAAAGCTTAACTAAAAATTGCAGATTAAAACATACAATTAATCAAAATTCACATAAAAAAAAGTAGAAAAAGTGAATAAAAATATATCAAATCTACCTAAGAACTTACCTTTTTAATTCTGGAAAATGATCTGGTCATGAATACTGGCGACCTTCTTGAAAACGATGAACAGTGATTACCAAAGATGAAAGTGACGACAAGTGTGTGTTTTTTAGTATATTTAGTGTGTGTTTGATCTTTGTTCTTTTGCTAGAAACATGTTGGTTTTTTTTTTCTTCTCTTTTTTTTTTCTGATTTAAGGGGGTATTTATAAGGCTAGTTGTCTTGGTCACAAAGAACAATACAAAATAACAAAAATGCCACCGGTAATGAAAATTTTAATTTTATTTAAGAAAAAATATTTTAACCAAAAAAATTAAAAATCAACACAAAGAAATGACAGTAAATTTCATCAAAATTTGCCAAAACATTGAAAGTAGATTTCAAATTAAAAGTTAGAGTTTAAAATTGATCAAAATCGCACTCGGGGTGTGAAATGATGATTTTGCCCCTGACAATGAAAATTTACAGAAAAATAGCTATTGACCTCAAAAAATTACCAAAAATTAAAAATAAGCTTAAAACCCTAGGAAATGCATTTATGACTCAAAAATTGACAAAAAATGAATTTAAACTGTAAAATGATGATTTTACCCTTGGATAATGAAAATTCACAGAAAAATATCTATTGACCTCAAAAAATTACCAAAAATTCAAAATAAGCTTAAAACCCCAAGAAATGCATTTATGACTCAAAAATTGATGAAAAATAAATTTAAACTGTAAAATGATGATTTTGTCCTTAAATGCAGTATTTACAAAACAAATAGCAATTGTCTCCGAAAAAATTAAAGAAATTTAGAAACATGCTTAAAGAATTAGAAAAATAAATTTGGAACCTAAAATGAGCTAAAATGGTGTTCACGAGGTGAAATTACCATTTTGCCCTTGTGCTGATAAAAATATAAAAAGAATACGAATTAAATTCGGAAAAATCATAAAAAATTAACAAATATGTATAAAAGTAAAAATATAAATTTAAAACCCCCAAAGCTAATGGGAAAAAATATTTACAGATAAAAATTACTATTTTGCCCCCAAGATTATTGAAAAATTAAAATTTGGACAAAAAAATATAAACATGCCCCCCAATGTTTGAAATTAAATGGTGTGTCAAAATTTGATGTCTACACTATTCCAATTAGGAATTTGAGTGTATAAATCAGTTAACCGATCCATGCCTACCTCTACACAAAGGTTTTTTAGATGATAGTGGATCTTAATATGCATATTATTTAGTGTTGATCATTATGTATTGTGTTGAATAATAATTAATTAATTTTGTTGCTTATGATTGTTGGGTTTCTATTTTGTGATTAATTGGGATCTTAAAGCTCCCAATTTTTTATTTAAAAAATTATTTTTTATTCTTAGTCTATTGTAGTAATGTATTTAATTATTATGTTTTTTTATTGATATGATAATTTATATAATACCATTTAAACATTATTTTTTGAATTATCAAATAAAAATACTAATTCATCTGATTTCTATTTTTATATTTTACTATATTATAATTCTTATACTATTATTTGAATATGTGTTAGATTGCCAAAAAAAAAGAATATTCAATTTCCAACCAAACACAGGATGAGACTATTTCTTATGAAATCTTATCAAATCTAGTATCCAACCAAACACTGAATTGAAAGAATTGTCAATATAAGGATGACTCATTCCAAGATTATGGATCTTGGGATGTGTCATCTTGTCTTATTCCTGCCTGTGAACCAAACGAACCCAAGGAATTTGGACAATATTTATACACATTGACCTTGCAATTTCATATGGCAAATTTTGGCTGTGGTAAATAATCACAATTTGCATTTCACAGACTAAGTTACCCTAAAACCATCATTTGAGTGTTTAAATAGAATGTAGCCGCCATTTTGAGTATATTGTCATCATTCATCATTTTTTTAAATAAAAAAAGAAAAAAAAACGTACATATACTGCCTTTTTTCTTGTAATAGTGCTATATTTCCTGGTAGTAACTATAACTGCTTTTCATCTTTATTCTGCTTGCAACTTCAGTTTCTCGAGCAATTTACAATTGCAATTTGTCCACATGTATATTGTTTATATTTTAGAAATATCTGTCTATAACTCCCTACTGAATAATAAATATCAATATTTCTTTTTTGAGCAATTCAAAACATCCACAAGGCATTCCCCTGCCGAGTCGGGGGTTTGAGCCAACTCTTGCTCAGTTACAAGTAGAAAAGGACATGCTCCTTCTGAAGCAAATAGTTTAAAACAAACGGCAAATATCCTCAAGATAATCAGATCAATATGCATCAACTACTAAACAATAACTGTAATAAGAGAAATTTAAGAAGAAAAGATGTATTGACCGAAGTAGTTTAAGCACAGTTAGCTGTTATTTCATTGACAGATTTAACTAACTTCCATCTTTCATTTAGATATCAGGTTCCTCAAAAATGCTAGTCCTCTCTCACATTTCTACCATTCGTATTTCTTCTCACCTCATCCCTCTTACACTGGAAAAATCAGGCCTCCACTGTTATCAAAATCTCGTAGGCTGTATGGTATTACCAAATCAAAATCTATCAACCAGAACTTTGTTCATCAAACAATGATTTTAAGTATTAGCAATCTTCAATTGAGATCCAGGAAAAGAAAAATGTTGTACTTCCGATAATTTAGAATGTTATTCGAGCAGCCAAGCAGGTCCAATTGTTCCCACCACTCTATGGATCTGCCCTCTAAAAGATGATCGTGATTTAGCTCCTGGCGAGGCTTTTAACCCCCCATGTTCATGCACTAGTCCCAAGCCTTCTGCTCATGGACATGCAAAGTTTATGATGTCAGATTCCACTTCTTGTGAACCTTTAAATCACGATCATAAGATACAAATTCAAATTCCCTGTCTTTACCTCTTCCGAAAGTTCTGCTACCTGGTTTACATGGAAACGCCATTGTTGCCCTTTCCTAAAATTATAATCACCCATGTCACATGAATACACATACATATACCGGAAAATAAAGAGATTAGATTCTTACATTCTGACCTGCCTGAAGACAAAATTTTGCTAATGCTTCCTTTAACCCGTCTTTGCAATAGAGCCAAATCTCCTATAATTTATTCAAGACCAGATGCTTTTACTCGTCAAAGTCCACCTTCAACATCAATAATGAAGTCACCCTATGGTACTGAGTGGCCAGAAATAACAGGATTTTGCTCAGCACACAGCAATGCATATCAGCAATAATATCCAGTTAAAACAAGAAAACATATTGATGATAGCACATTAGAACAGCAAATTACAATCTCATAGTTCCCTTTATTTTAGTGCCACGGAGACACTCGAGACCTTTACAGGAACAAGACCTAGTAATAGGTTATCACAGTTGCCCCAAAAAGGGGGGAAAAAAACACAGGTATACTTGCTCTCATTTTCTCATGTAAAGCCCCCTAAATCACTGTCAGGCAGCAATTTCCTTATGCATCTGCTAGATTCAAAAATATTTAAGCAGTTTAAAGTACTTAGAAAGGAGAATTCTAAATAGACATAGTTCTGAGTGCTGAGAGGCTCCAGCCACGTGGTACTTAAAGCAACAGTTACTTACCTAATAAAAGTAGATCAAGAACTATGCAGAGTCCTTTCCAAAAGAACTATAGCTGAATACAACAATGCATTCCCAATATCTCTCTATCACATAACCGAACAAAATTCAGAGGGAGTTTCTTTCACTGAAGTGTTTACCAAGTGATATTAGGCACCTGCAAGAAACAGCAAAATACTAAGCAGGAGAACTCTTTTCTTCGTGTTTCTAATTGGTTCACAGTAATAATATGAAGTCTGTGCCATCCGGTTCAAGAAAGAAGAATAATATATATGGGGAAGGAAGATGAACTAGAATTAAGAAATAATGAAGCCCGAAGTTCCAAGAGTTAGGTATGGTTGAATAGCTGTGGCATCCCGAATGCAAATATCACTAGGTATCTCCTGTCAAATTTACTATTTTAGACACCTCGTCTTATTAGGCAATCAACTATTTTGTGCATGACAATATTTGTACCTTAATTCTCAATCCCATGGACCAACATTATTTCCAAAGCCCTTAAGGTCAGCTTTAGTTCAATACTAAAATATTTTGAATCCTACTTACATAATATAGAAAGAAAATGGTTCAAAAAAGGAGACTGAATAATTCAACAAACTTTTCTGCCTCAGAAAAAAGAAGACCTCAATTTTTTATTGTTAAACTGCAAGGTTAGTTCAATTTTTAAGAAACCAAAACTCATAGACCCATATGCATTTTATGGTGCAGACCAGTCCCCCCCCCCCCCCCCAAAAAAAAAAAAAAAAAAAACCCACCCCAGGGCCCGCAACACAACCAAAAAAATGAAAAATATATAGGTCATCTCCTGATATGAAAATTTTCTTCTTTCCATTATGTTTGGTATTCAAAGTTTAAAAGGCACCATTCACATTGGTAACATGAACTTGGTAAGGCTTCTTATTCTTTCTTAAGAAAAGAAAAAACTTTCATCGAAAAGTATCACGAATTTTGTTTCTTCAGTTCTCTGATACTGCACGCACTTGCCTGCCTGCATGCATATAGATATTGGTAACAATGGAACAAGCTGGAAAGGCTTTCTATCATTGTAAAGCTCCTCTTCATTATCAGTTAAAAGCCCAAGGTTCTGTCAACTCAAAACCTAAAGCAGTAGACAAAACTATACTGCAAAACACTATAATGCCAGGTGCTCGTATATTTAATACCTGCTTAATAATTCAAATCATCATAACTAGACTATCAAATGCTTTAATTATCAGATTGGCAACTAAACAATGTATTACAAACAAAACTCAATCAGATGTGTCATTACCAATACTTATCAAGCAGAAAATGGAATTCAAATTTGCAGTTTATTAACTCATTAACTCTCTGTAATGGAATACAAATATGAGTAAATAATAACATGATTTTCCAGCAGCATTTAAGAAATGAAAATAATTGTGGTTTTCCTCAATTCCTGCTAGCAGAAAAATTTTTAAAAATAGTGTACAGCAAATGAAATTAATTGTTCCAAGGAAGTAAACTCACAAGCTCTAAAATGGCATACTACTTATCAATAATCCTGTGGCCTCCACGGAAAGCTTTCTAGTACATGCTACACGCATAGCCTTGTTGGCTCAGTGAGATCAAACCCTTTACGAAACATCTCTTCCATAATTTTTCTAGCCTCTGCATCCTGACCAAGTTTCAGAAGACCACGAACTACTATATCGTAACTCCATCGATTTGGATTGTGCCCCCTTTTGTGTAACTTTCTGAGGTATTCATAGGCAAGATTTATCTTGCTGACACTTAATTTCCTCAACAACATGTTGTACGTATACAAGTCAAGAGGAAAACATTGTCGAATCAGTTCTTCCAAAGCGTTAATGTCTTGTTCCCCTCTAATAGAATCAGAAAAGGCATCAATTAACTTGCCAAGTGTCATACTATGAGCCGTCAAATTTTGCAAATTTCGTGAACTGTACCAAGCGTTGAAGAGTTCACGAGAGTTACAAGAATGTAAGAGAAGAACATTTCCTATAAATGATGACATTGGTCGACCAATTTTTGACAGATCATCAATAACTTCTAAAGCCACAGAATACTCTTTACGGAAGCAAAGCAACTTTACAAGTTCTTCATAGCATTCAATACTTGGCCTCAACTGGCTTTTTCTCATCTCCCAAAAGATCTCCAGGGCATATGCCGGCTTACCAGCTCTGCAAAGACCAACAATCATGGTGTGCCATAACTTTCTCCTTATCTCCCTTCTCTTTGACAAATCACGGAAGAAATTCAAAGCATCAGCAATCTTGTCACTCTTTAGATAACTTTGCAACATTAATATGTCAGACTTTAGACTTGGTGCAATGCCACTTCTCACCATCATGTCATAAACTTGTTTAGCCAAATGATGTTTTCCAGCATGCCCAGCTCCATCAATGAAGAAATTGTAAAAATGACAGGTAGGCTCATAGCGGGAAAGTTGCATTTCCAGCAGTCTGAAAAATTGCTTCTCTGGATCATCCATCTGACACAAACGGCAAATAACAGCTCTAAACGAATTTCCTGTTTGGAATGTGACCCTTTTCTTGCATCTCTATTAGCAGACTAGCGGCAATATCTCCCCTACCTGCCTTGTAAAAGCCTCTAATTAAGTTGTAATAAGTACTCTTGCTAGTTATTTTGTTTAGTCTGTTAAGCTGCCCGTGTAACAAGTAACCATCCTCCAATTTTTTGGACCTACACAAAGCTGATATGAACTTGTCATAAATCAAATTGCTAAGCACAAAATTCTTCTCAAGAGCAACAACAACCAGCTCCATCATCTTGTCAAGCTTTTTCTCTCTGCAGAGAGCATCAGCAATAATAGAAAAAGTCTTTCTACCAGGAAAATAACCTTGGTCAATTGCATTTATTAGTACCTGATATGCCACATCAACACTCACATCCCCAAAAAGACTATTTATAAGATAGTTGTAAGCCATGCCATTCACAGAAAGACCAAATTCTGCCCTCAAATCATACAACTCCATTGCAACATCCAACATCCCTGCTTTACAAAAGAAGCACAATGTAGCATTCATAGTTACCTCGTCAGGTAATATGTTTTGCTCTTTCATCTCTATCAACAAGTCAAAAACCTCCTCTAGTCTATTCTGCCTCAATAGTCTAGACACCAAACTATTGTAACGAAATACATCCGGGACATACCCATCAACCTCCTTTTTACCCTTCAAAAACACCAATGCCCCTGTCTAACTTCCCTGCATTTACAAGGTCCCTAATCCACACACCGTAAGCAGGCTCCAAAGGAACATTACCCAATTTTTTCACCTCTTCCACCAGTATACCTGCCCTCTCAAACTGTTTATTCTTGCACAAAGCATCCACAAAAGTGGCCACAAGAACCCCATTTAACGCCACCCTCCCATTCACATCCTTCGCCATCAAACGCCTCAAATACTCCTCAGCCCTATCCAAATCCTTCTGCTTGCAAAAATTCTTCACCAGTATTGAGTGCGTGATCTCATTTTCGTACCCCCGTAATCTAATTTGATCAGAAACAACATCCACAACATCAAAATAACCATGTTCAACCAAAGAATTCAACAAAACATGATAAGAAAAATAATCCAAGTCCATTCCTTGAAAGCGCATTTTACCCAACAGTTGCAGTGCAATCTCAGGTTTGCCCGCAACCGAATAACCAATGACCAAAGTACTATAAAATCTCCCTTGGTGAGCATATCTTTGCTTCTTATAATTCTCTAAAAACTCTAGCATCAAAGACATTAGCTTAGCCTTCGAAAGAATGCTAAAAATCGCGTGAAAAGTTGCCCGCGTGTGCTGAAACCCCGGCTGCCGCCCAGACCAATCAAAAAACTTGAGACAAGAGAGCAAATCCCTTTCCGATTTCCCATACTTCAATACATCGAGAACTAAAGGCTCCGATAACCGGAGGTTCAAGCGGCAGAGAGCAGCCTCCGCGGCGACACCATCTTTCATCCGCAAAATCTCGAAGACATGATCGAGAAATGGGTTTTTGCGGGATAAAAACCATTCTTTGAATGGCAATAAGATATCACTTGCTTGATGGGTTTCGCCGCCGCCGGCGGAAAATAAAGAAATTGGTGATGCTGGGGATGTAGATGGCGACGCAGTTAGAACGGGTTGGTGGGCCTGTTGTTTGGCGGCGGCGGAGGAAGTGGAATAGAATAAATAGAGGGGAAGAGGGTAGTAACAGGAGGCCCTGGTTTGGCGAGCGTATCGAAGAGTTAGCATAATTACGCAATGTTTTTGGTATTTTTTGGTTATGAGTTGGAGAAGAATACTGGTAAGATTGAATTTAAGGCAGCAGCAATCATGACGGCAGACGGCGGAAGGGGTGGTGGCCAGTACTGGGTAGGATTAAGCTGAAAGGAGTTTCTTGAATCACCGAGGGAAGCTCAGCTATGAACGGCGGCGACGACGCTGGGGTCAAGCTGTAAATTCAGCAATATTAACACTGAAATGACCAAACACTTTTCTTCATTAGTAAAATCCGATAAAAGAGAAAAAAACAAAAAACCCGATCTAGTTTAGTACAGTTGAAAATTTTAGACCACTCGCAATTGGTCGAGTATTTTATTTATTGAGCTCGAGTTGAAGCTGAAAATTTTAGATTACTTAAAATTGATTCGATTTCAATTTAAATGGATTCTAATAAAATAATGTTTTTATTCTTGTTAATTAGAACATGCACGTAATATAAATTAATTGAAATTATATTAAATTAGCTTGAGCTTAAAAAGTTAACCGGTTCGATAACCATATGCGAGAAATTAAGCTTAGTACTCATAAAGTTTAATGATCTAAGTTGATGTCTTTATAGTTTCTAGAAATTTCATCATTTCAATTCAAGAGTTGACAGCAGGACGAATATTGTTATTTTTTTAAATGTAGTTATAGATTTTTGCATTTTTTATATTAGTTTGGATCCACATAATGATTGTTTAATAGTAATAAACGGATAATTTGTGTTTGTAAATTCAAGAATGCAACTCAAAGAGCTAATATATAAAAAGTTTCTTATTTATTTAATGCATCTTAAACCAAATTCTTTGTGCTTATATGGCATAATCTATTATTTTTAGAAATAATTTCAGAAACCCCCCTAAAATTTTTGATAATTTCATTTGATTTGTGAAGTTTCAAAAATTTTATTGACTTCGCTGACCTTGAAAAATAATGATAATAACCTTAATATATTAATAAATCAAAATTTTCTAAAGCCACCATTTTCATTTTCCTTTTTCTTCCTATATGTTGCAACCTTTCTTCTTGTTTTTCCCCAATCCATTAAACTTCAAAAATTAATCCCAAACAAACTCTTTCATTCTATCTCTAACCATTCTTTCTCGTTATTTGATAACCTCAAAGTTGTAGTCCGCTTGTTATCGTGAGATTTTCACATTCGCCTTAAAGTACAGTTATGCATAAATGAACAAATTTTAATTTTATTTTTGTGGAGTTGAAACTTAAAAGTTTAAAAGGATTGGATTCAAGGGTTGATGGGCTGAATGTTTATTATGACAATAAGTAATACTCTTTTTTTAATTTAATAGGGTTTTTTTTTTTTTTTTTTTGGATTGAAGACCTTAATAGTACAAAGGACTAGAATTTTTAATAGTGTTATTGAAGGCTTTAGTAAGATGGGAAGGAACGTAGAAGTTTTATGATTAGAAAAGTAAATTAAATTTTAGGTATATGAGAATATTTTAGGTTATTCAATTAAATTTTTTACTTGGTCAACTTTTTCTTTAAGTTTTGTTATCAAAATAGTAAATTTAGGAAAAGTACATGTAATTTTTTAAACTTCAAAATTATTAGATGAAACTGTCATAAACCTCAAAGGAGGTTTCTGGAATTAGCCCCTTTTAAATATATACAGAATGCAATTCGTCTGGGGAAAAAGAGTCCTGTGTATCCAGTAAATTTCTCAATTAAACATCCAACGTTTTAACAAAGAAGAGCACTTTTGTACTCAAGTACTTTTACATTTGCAAGCACCCAAGCATGAAAAGCACAGCATCATATGTCTATGACAAAAACAGAGCATCAAGAAGTCTTCAAGGAAAACACAGTGGTTAAAAATAGTTATAAAAAATGGCAAATTTCAGCGAAGAATTAATATCTAAGCTTGTTACTTTTTACAAAAATATATCTTTTTTTTTTATGTTATTGGAACGAATATTATCCTTGCACTTTTTGCCAATGCATGGCCAATTACGATATCTTCAATTGTACATAGGAAGGTGAATTAGCTGCATGTTCCGAGAACGAAGGGCTAAAACCAAGAAAATCATTTCAATGAACCATTGACTTTTGGGTTTTTATAGCAAAGAGATTCAATGTTGCAGCCTGTGGAATAAAATGGGAAGGCTTTGACAGATAAAAGGCACACTTGACAATTGTCATCTCACAGATTTCTCCAAGTTTCTCATCAGCCTTCCGTCCCCTGCTTTGTACAAAAGCTTTGACACTTCAAAGGTTCACAAATGACAGAATATATCATTTCGGCAAATTTAATACACTTTGCGAACTATAAATATTTGCTATTAATCTCTTATGACATTTTGCTCACGTTCCTCAACCTTCACTTCTGGCTCTTCCTCGTTGTCGTTGGATGAAACCGATATGTGGTGGATGGTTTCCTGGATTTTATTCACCCCTTTCTCTACGGGTTCGATTGCCTGGTTTATGGTCAAGACAACATCCTTAACAACCTGCTTATAAGGTAAAGTTAGAACCCAGATTACATCGCAAAGAAACAAAAGATGGTTTGTTTAGAGTTGGAAATGAAGAGTGTAAAGAGTCTCACCTTCTGACCCCCAACAACAACAATGTCCTGAACACTTTCTTTTACACTTGTTCCAGGAGCCTCTACCTCAATGTCTGTCTTTTCAAGGATGGCTGGTTTTATTTCATTACCTTCGTCTATCTTCACCACTGCTTCTGTTTTTTCGGAGGTAATTTTCCCATACTCAGAAGCCGGAACGAAATGATATGGCTTAGCCGAGAAAACAAAAATGTGAGCAACTGCTGCAATTGCCATCTATTGGAAAAAGGGGTAGAGAATGTCACTGAAAAAGCTGAACGACACAGAAAGGATTGTTTGCATGTCTCTACAAGCACAGAATGGGAAAGAAGGGGAGGGAGTTTTACACAGTGGATTGACAATCTAATTCCCCCCTTCCCCCTCCAAAGGCCCCAAAAAAAAGCACAACTACTTGGGGACCTTTCTGTGTCCGAAGAACTATCACCCGTAGATAATTTGCTAAAATTTGTCAACCTTCAGTAAACGTAAATTACCAGGGCTTTGCTAGACAAAGATGAATATGATACAAAAATGGCCAATAGAATAATGAATGTTAGACTCCTACTTGCTAGCAAATATTTCACCAGTAAAACTATAAGTATTATTCCAATCTAGACTTCCAGGAATATATCTTGGAGTATCTCAAAGTCTGATGAAAGGCAGAATTTTCTTTCCCTTACAAAAATTCCTGGAGCACCTATGTGACAGAGAGGGTGCTGCAAAGCTTAATACTATAAACTTCATCCTTTCTTCTCCAATAGGCACATGCAAGTGCAACTGATAATATCCAGCACCCAATGTGACCAAAGATCAATCCACCGCATCACATGACTTGCATATTTTCTATAAAGTTGCTATCTCATTCTATAGCATCATACCCAAAAATGGATTTCTGGAGTCTGCTGTAGGTCCTCAGACATTTCAGGTGGATCCTCAAACATTCAGGAATAACGGTTATCAAAAGGAGCTGAGATTGATTTCTAGAAGCAATTTAATATTGTATCAAGTGTAGGGGTTACTTACTTCTATACAGATCAAAAAATCTTGCAGTCCAGTCTGAATCTTTCCCTCCCGTGGCAGAAATCCAAAAGAACACAACAATGCAATACCTACTCCTTGCCACCATGTAGCAAAAACAATTGCCTTGAAGCTAATGAACTTTGCAAGGGGTTTTATTGCCTGAAGTTTTTGATGAGTTACATTATAGAACTGAACAAGGCAATACAAAGCCCACATTTGGCTGAAGTTCAACACTACTGCAAAATATGGGTACCTGCAAGAAGCACTGAAGTGATTATCCTAAAAATGCAAAGAAAACTGCGAACTTTATGAATAAAAATGAACATTTTGAACACCAGAGAAAAGACATGATCAAACTTCCAGACAGGTAATTTTATATGAAATGGTATGTTAAGAAGCAGAAACTTTGATTCTCTGAGCACACAGCATGAATTCTCAGGTTAAATGTCTCATCAAATTCTTAAGCAATTAAATTTAAACAAAACAAGAAGGAAAATTGACATCAATTGCACTATCAGCAAAAAGTTTTGAAGATTCTAACAAGGTAGTAGGTAACATATTCCAGGCAACACATCTTTTTCATGTAAGTGCCGGGAAACTTAAGAAAATATTTCAAAAACGGAGATTGACAAACCCCCAGTAACAAAAAAGAACACGCACTAGGTGAAAATAATCACCACTACATAATACATACCCGTAGTTCCATTTAAACTCCCCGTCACCATACACTCCAAAGAGCTCAAGGATAAGTGCTAAAAATGCACAAACAGTCTTCAAAATCATCTGAAAACTATGAAGGATGTTAGATTTATAATGACCAAAATCAACAGACACAGAATTTCTTCTTTTGACTTACATATTGCACAAGACCAAATTTTTCTATCGTAAGCAGGTCCTTTCCAAGCACACATGGCTGGAAGATGAAATCACAAATTGTTCTTCGCTTCAGCTCAGGATTCTCCTCACCTTCTAATAATGGCTTTTTCACTTGTTTTGATTCATCTTCCAGCAGTTCTATGACTTTCTGTTCACCACCTGCCACAGGTTCTCAAGAATGTACTTTTTGGGAGTAGCTTTACTATAATAAATTTTATCGGAGATGCATGTTTTGAAGGCTCAAAAATTGTCAAAACTTCATAAAAAATAAGATACAAAACCGTGTTTGGAAAAATTTGAGTATTAGAAAAACATATGTCTCAACTTAAGAGAAAATTAATGCATTTTATCTCACAAATCCAAACTTTCAGAAAGAAAGAAATTCTTGCTACCATAAAGATTCAATCCTTGATGCCTAAGTCAGTAAGCATGAAAGATGCTATCATCCACAGCATTCTTCACGTTTATTTTAGGAAAAGCTAAAACATGTCTATCTTACCAAGGCATGAAATCAAGTAGCTCCCAAAAGAATAAAGCGCAAATGCTTCATAGCAGTTTCTTAGGATGTCACACAAAAGGGACAGCCTTGGGTTCCACAGGGATAAAATCTGGAAAAGATAGGAGACCATAAGCTTATAAACTTTGAAAAAAAGTGAAATTTCTTCTCAAAATATGCCCTGCTGTATTAAAATTTTAAGTTCTAGTAAAGACACTTTAAGTAGCAAAGGGAAAGTAGTAAACTAATTCTTTGGCTTTGTTCCTGGATGGATCAAGAGCAGCTAAATGTCAATGAAAAGAGCTTTATTGCAAAGGGATCCGTTTACAAAAGGGATCGGTATGTACAATACAAAAGGCAGAATAATAACTTTGCACTTCTACCGATATCAATAGCTTAACAAAAATCTGAACAAAGATATGAGGGAATGACAAGTGCAGAACAAAATCTATGCTCTCAGAAAGATAGAAACTTACTGACTCTGTTACATAGACAGGAACCATGAAAATAACGGCAACAATCCATTTTTGCTCCTAGAAGCAAGAAGAAATACATACTTTCAGAGAACAAGCATGTAAACAATTTATTTTTTCTTCAGTCAAGACCCCATTCTCTTTGTTCTCCTTTCACATTCTCTCTCAAAACAATATGAAAAATTCAATGATAGTTGAGGTACAAAATGTTAATTTTGTGCATGTTCTAAACTAAAGAAGGTTCTATCAGTTGGATTAAGAGAGCAAAAGTGAACAAGTAATAGAATTAAAAGGAAAGAATGCTGTGGAATTCTGCATAGGCCCAAACAAAATTCTTGGAGAACTAACCGTTGGATTGGTATAAAATCTAAGATGCTGGAAAATCAGGAGGATGGAGAGAACTAACGCCAGCAAAGCAAAGCATCCTGCAACTATGATCGCTGGCTGGTGGATATCACTGTAGCTGCTTTGAGAGACTGACATGTACACTAAAACTACTACTCTGCCACTTGCATCCTTTGCTGTGTCAACTTGCAAACACTAGTTCTCTGATGCCTGGATGTGTAGCTTGCTGCAAGTAAACGCCAGTTCGGAAATGTAAAACAAAATAAGAAGTATAAACTACTTAATGACAAGAGAAATCTTCAGAAATATGAGAATTATAAGCATCCTAGACCACAAAAACTCCAAAACAAAGTCTTATATACATAATGCTTTCAATGGTGAAAATGGGAAGGCAATAGAAGATTAAGTTGAGAATTTTAACATCCTTATTTAGTTGTCACTATTGCATCCTCAAGTTATATTCTTTCTCAGCTCCGTATTTAGTTGTGACTATTGCATCCTCAAGTTATATTCTTTCTCAGCTCCGTCGGAATATGACCCAATCAGGGTTCTTAAGGGTTTTAACTATTACTATATGACTATTAATGAGAAACTCCAATGCTGTTTTCTCAATAATAAGCTGGTGATTCCACTTCCACTGCTGTTTTCTCAATAATAAGCTGGTGATTCCACTTCCAGCCCATTGACTCTTATTTCTTTTACTCTTTCCCATACACTTCATCACTAAATTCATCTCCATTCTTCAGCCACTCCTTTCTTTCAACATGAACATTTCTTATAAGGATTCCTATATTAAAAAATAGAAGTATATTGTAGATATCAATAACAATTTTAATTAAATGAAAACTTCACATGGGGATTCACAGGATAAAGATTTGAAAAAAGGTCGATTTCCTGGTCCAAATCCAACAAAGCCATGCATGCATCTTCCATTTACTCAGGATGATAAAACTCCTATGTGGATAGATTTCATAACTTAATCCAACTACTGCAAAAATTGGAAACATTGCTAGAAAGATGGTCCCCTTGATTCACCATATTGCCAAAATTGAAAAAAAAAAAAAAGCAAATATAAATGTATCTGTTACAAAAAAGAAAAAAAGAGAAAAAGAAAGTGCTTGAGCGGAACACAAACAGATGAATACTACCACAATTAGGTTCCAATTTACAAAATCTGACCTTTAACACTTCTCACGTTAGACACTTCAAAAATTATGTATTAGTAGTACAATATCTTGTCGTCTTCCATTCTTTCATCTGTTGATGTGAACTGCGGCGTAGTTTTACGTTTCGACGAGTTTAAGGACGTGCAATCACTTAACCGTTATTTATTTATTGTATTTATTTATTTTTTGTTTTCCCCAATGTTCATGCTTTCACCAGGATTCGCCACGTTTTGCCTTTTTTCAGTTGGCAGCGTGACACGTTTAGGATGAAACCGTCCTTGCCGCTTCGCAATTCGGCCCATCTCACGGTTTATTTGGGCCAAGACAATGATGCTCTGGGCCCTCGTCTCTATTCACGTGGGTCTACCCAGCTATTCTGTACTTTTGAGCCCGGCCTTGAGTGGACGTGAACAATTCCTAGGATGGGTCTGATCCTATTCAAAAACAGTGACCTTAAATTGTCATGTGTGTATATTAGAGCATAGATTTCAAGTCTTCATTGATTTAATTATTTGTAGATCTTTTTGGTGCAATCCATGTAGATTGATCAGTTCAAGGACAGTCAATTATAGTTGCCACAAAAGATATTCAAACATTGATAATTCAATGTGGCTATTTCTTTGTTGCTGTATGCCATTACGTGATACTATCTCCACGGCATAATCGTATCTTACTATTATAAAAGCTAAAAAGTAAATTTCGTGTTAATTTTTCTATCAGTTTTCGAACTTTTACTGTTGCCCTTACTCAAAAGAATAAAATTGTGCATATATACTACAATCCACAACCAAAGTGTACATATATCTACTACCATGAGATATGAATTCAGCATACTTCACCCTGATTACTACAATCCCAAAACCAACCACAGGTTTTTCACAATTTTTATATTACCTCTTTTCTTTCTTTTAAGTACAATTATGAGAGTTTCTTTTTTTTTTCAAGTAGATGCATAGAAGTATGCCCTCAAACACTAGTTTTTATTAGCTGAAAGAAACTTTATAGAAGTAGAGAAATGCAAAAATATAAAAATAATATGCACATCTGCTTGTTCTATGGATAAAAGAGATCTAATTTATAATGGAAGCAATTTAACAATATAATCATCAACAATATTTACCTATTGGAGAAACTTGTCACGATCTCCCATGATTTTCTTGATTGTGAGACCTTCCACTTTGGGAAAGTCAGGCCCTTCTCCAACATCCAAGACTGATAGCTGCTGAAATTTGAACAAAAATCACATGGCTTCTTGTGTTAAAAGTTGCATACCATATTCTTATCGTCAACGTGTGCTTACCTAACTGGAGACCCACTTCCACGTTCCACTGCCTCTGTTCTAAATCAGCAACTGTTTACATCATGGGGATAATCGGGAGTAACCATTACAGATCTGAGTAATTAAAGAGAATAATTGTCTTTGGAAGTCTAAATAACTTTTGAACCTTGATGCAGATGTTAACTAAGCTTTGATTTTTTGTACAACTTTTATCACTTTTTAATAATTTGTGATATTCTTGATACTAAGATAGTGATCAATTATAACCAATTGTCACTCACTAGTGATCAAGTATAACCAAGTGTTCATTGAGTGTCTCAGGCCCTCAATTGCAATCATCAAATAAAAAGGAGAAAATAACTACTATTCATTGAGGGATAAATGACAGCTTTTACAAGGTCGAGACTTCATCTCTCTTTTATTATGGTTCGAGACACCCTTATAGGAACTAATTTCCTACCTTGGTCATTGATGCAGTAAGAAAAAACCCATATAAATATGGGAAAAGTTTATCGTGGACAATTTTATCTTATTATTTCTTAAAATTGCTACTTTACCTCAGAAAAAAAAGTGGATATTCTGATTATGACCCAATAAATTAGATTATATTTCCAAAATTGATTTTTAAGATCATAAATTGTCCCTTGAATGTACATCTATAAACCTTCCCTAAATCCCACCTCCTCATCAACCTATTTTTCTATCTTAGGCTTTCTTCGCGAACCGGGGCACAAATGCCTAAATTGATCGACCCATACAGAGCTGATTATTCAACCCTAAACCGTACTTCTATTTCATGGGGGACCAACAGTGTACAAGAATTTACCTAGTCATTGCCAAAAGTAATACGTTTTCAGTTTTTCTCAGTTATCAGTCACTTGTGCACGCATGCATGCCTAGAAGAGTTTTCATGGACCACAGGCTTGATATAGATATGCAAATCCAAATATAGTGAATGGGGAATAGTAACAATCCCTGAAAGACCATAGGATCGTACTGTTTTTAGTTTGATCCGGCATGGCATATTCAACTTAATTCACTCTCTAACCAACATATGCCGCAGGATAATTGGGCGTTAAACGTGTTTCGTACACACAATTAGTTTATGATTTCTATCAATTGTTCTCTAATCCAGCCATTGAGTGGATTAATAGAGCTATAATCAGTTAGTCAGGTGATATAAAATGAGCTGTTTTCTTTCGGGGAATGAGATGTGAATAGTGTCTGTAAGAAACATTTACCTTGGAAATATAATTGAAGAGCTAGCCAAGTTGATACTAACAAATAGCCAATGAGAGAGATCATGTAGTACTAAACTTGGATAAAAAAGAAGTGAAGAATGTTTCCCAGAATTCTTTCTTTAGTGAGAAAAAATGTTGTTAACTAGAATCGAAAATTATAGGGAATCTAGCCTGGGGATTGAGTGGTTGACCTGTTTGACGAAACACACGTGTTTATCTAGCATGGTACGATGAACATTCATCAAAATGTTGTCAATTGACGCGTAGGGCCCCTCCGGCAGCCATTGCCAACTTGCAGGAGAAGCTATGAATTTCCCATCTCCGTTGCTGGCGGCTGCCGAGAGTCCTCATTTTTGTGAAAGAAATCAACCCAGGAATTAAGAAAAAAAATTCAGGGCCATGTGAATTGGACAAGCTCACGTGTTATGGTTGTTTTAAAGTGGGAGCTCCTAGTATAAGAAAATGCTTGTAGGGCAGGGCAGGGGCGCAGGAATCAGGCTATAGAAATTCGGCAGAAATTTAAAAGCCTCAAGTTTATGGAGGAAGATGGTTTGACAGGTGGGTTGAGAGACCTAAAAAATCATGTGGTGGATTAGTTTGTTGAACATTATATATTATCTTTGGTGGGACAATGAGAATTTTTTCTTCTGGATTCTAATTCTTGGCTACTTTCAACGCCCATTGATATGATTTTTCTGTTGGTATACAGTACTAGTTAGGCTGAGAATGTTTCTCTTCCAATCATGCGTGTTTATTAAACATCAGGACTAATAAATGCAAAACTGTGTGCAGTTTGTCTGGACTTTGATTAATAGACTTTTCACATAGACATACCAGTATTTCGTAATTCAAATGAAATTTCAACGAAAGCCAATTAGGAAGTTTATTTAAGGATTATAAAGGTAAGCCCTATAAGACATTAAGCAGCATTGGCATTTGAAAAGATTTAGTATGGAGATGTGTTTGAAGTATGGGTTAAAACCTGTCCAGATACTGTCTCCAAGGACTGTTTCAGGGGAGCCATCTTGATGAAAGGGATTTGCATTTCTTGCGAGTTACATGCCCCAAAATTTAGGGATTTGCAACTAATTTGAAGCCATAATTAATTATGATTAATTAGTTCTTTCTTTGGTGCTTCAGACTCTCTCTCTCTCTCTCTCTCTCTCTCTCTCTCTCTCTCTCTCTCTCTCTCTCTCTCTCGTTCTTGAATATGCAACTCAAGAATGTAGCAACCATGATTCCCATAATATTTTTGGGTGTCATGTATGGCAGATTCCAAGAGCTTACTTAACTATAGTAACATTATTTTCATCTCAGGTACGCAATAGAACAGATCCTGGCCGCATTTACACTTCTATTCATATATCGTACAGATCCTAATATTACAGCGTTGTTCAGCAATATATGCAAATTTGTTGGACAAATAATTGGTTCAAGCATGGTTCCAAATTACCATAACATGTACTCCTCTGAGAATTTCATATTCTGTGGATCCTTTAAGGCTTGTTACAAGGAGTTCTGTTTTATTTGTAAATCATGTGTTCAAGTCCCTGTATCATGTACATCAAAACCTGTATTATTACATGCATATAAAATTATTGTCAGTAAATAAACCAGACCAACACAAGAATTTGTGGGGAAAGTATTTACACACAAGCAATGCATGTTAAACTAGACATGACAGTGTAACAGTGTTCAGTTAAGAAAGTAAGCTCCAATTTGCATAGAGGTGTACTTGTCAAGTCAAATATTTTGGTGGAATAGAGAATCTAAGTGACAGCCAGGAGGATCAGTTACAAAGAAACACGTCCATTGGAACATGGACTGCACATATTGCCCTACCTAAACCAATCTATCCCATACTTTCTTCAAACCTTCCTCAGAAACATATTACACATATTTTGCTACGCCATGTTTTCTTGTCTGAGCATGCATGCTCATATCCATTTTTTTTTTTTTTTTGAGAGTGTGAATACAAAAGAATACTGTCGAGCAAATCGCTGTGAAATATTATATCATTTCACTGTTTTCAGAAAGAAAATTGCTAATTGAGTAAATATATGTTTTGGGAGACAGACTTATACTTTTGATTAAACTTTAGTAGGATGAAATCTCTGTTTCCACCGCGATTGTGTCCGATGGAAGCCGCGTTGACAAGCCAACGAGGAAATATGACTGCTTCGGTCGCTAGTCACCCTTTATATACACTAGTGAGATGTTGGCATATTCGATTTGTACAGATTTCTAAATATTTTATATATTTTTTTATAAAAAAATATATATATTTTATGAAAATTAATTTTGCATTTCAAATAAGTATACGAATTTTCTCTGTATATATATATATATATATTTTTATATTGTTTGAGAGAATAATTAGATAGTTAAAATTAGTTTCTAAGTAACTAAACCCTTAACGGTAGAACTTTAAAAAAAAAAAAAAAAAAGGTAAAAGTTTAAAAGAGAGACACCACGGACCAAAGGATACACTTTCCTTTATATATAGTAACTCTCCTTTATGTATAGTAAGATAAGATCACTATTTTCTTAACAATTAGAAGGAGACATCACACAAATGGGAGACCATGAGACAAAAGGTAGTCCTCTTTTATAGATGGTAAGAGTCACAACGATGTGAAAGAGACTTGCACCATTACCAAATTTCAATTGGATTTCCTTCTTAGTGGTAAATTTAAAATAATGCTATAGTAAAATTTTATCAAGCCAAATAAATGATTTTAACATAGTTTTGCTCTTGTGTTCATATTTGGAAAAAAAAATCTGTTATTAAGTCTAAAAATTTAAATATATAGTGGGGTGATTTTCATCTACTTGCCTAAGTTAACCAAAAAGTAGAATTTCTATAGCGAAAGAGAGAGTATATAGTTACTCAAATGTGATTTATTAATATTAGGATTATTTTAAATTCAGTCGTCTAGAGTGATAACAAAATCTCGATCTAGTCCTTAAACTGAAAACATCTTAATTTTTTTTTTAATCCGGAACATGCCTCGACTCAAGTCCTTCGAACCCAAGCCAGCTCATCAAACCGGGAGAATACGCCGTTGCCCCACACGACGCACCCAAATAAATCACGGAATTCAAAGTCCGCGGTTTCGAACTCGGAACCTTGCGGCCTTTTCCCAAGTTGCAAAATCGTTCTAATTCAGTCCTCAAGTTCATTTCCGTTTAAAGAAGGGAGCATTTTGCAATAACCGGTCCAGCAAGTTGTTCAGCCACGAGCCAAGCCCGCTAAATCTAATCAAGAAGCTGCCAGATTTTGGTAATTAATAATCAAAGCCAATATTCCAAATGTTATGCTTTTAGGTCCACGAATTGAAATTAAATAAAGGCGGCAATAATAATTGAGCCATTATGATTGCCTCTTTTTCTTTTATGTCCATGAACATCATAGCTTCAATTATTTTTTGGGGAAACAATTTGTGAGTTGAAGAATTCCGTACATATTTAATGCCTTTTTAGGCAAGTAGATTTGATTTGATTTGACTCGTGACAACCATTTTTGCTCCATAGTGATTTCGACCGGTGTTTTTGGCTGATTTAACAACACAATAAGAAACAATCAAAATCAAATTAACCATTAGTAAATAAAATAATCTCCGGACACCTATTCAACCCAAAATCCATCACTAATCATGCCACAATCACGGGTTCAGATCCATTGCCAAATTTTTGTGGTGTACAATTATCTTTAACATAAAATTACATGGCATCACTATCTGATAAAACGTAATTTTGTATAATTTCATATCAATACGACATAATTTTATATTGGATACAATTAGATACTATAAAAAATTAAACATAGGATCTAGACTACAAAACACGACATAGCATTGACACCAAGACTACATTGTTATGCCACCAAGGACTACGCCTGTGCATGTATTAGAAAAATTTGTGTAACTCTTCATAAATCATGTGTGGCATCCACTATAGAATTCATTAGAAACTGATGCTACTGCAAATTAAGCTTGACAATTTGTTCTATATGTTTCCTTGGAAAAAATATATATACTAACGGTAATTGAATAAAGCTATAGTATAACATTTTTTTTGGGGGGGGGGGGGGGGGGGGGGGGGAAGAGGGAGAGAGAGAGAACTGTAGGAAACATAATTAAATAATTGTAGTATTATTTAAGAATTGGTGGATCATTTAGGAACTTTGAACCAAATATCTTACCAGCTTGGCCGTGAAATTTCCCACAGCTACACCTCTATTTAAAACTCTTAGTGCTTTGCTTCCTTTGGTTCATGGGATTTGCATTTCAACATTTGAGTTCTTGAGCTAGCCTTCTCCATATCCATCGTCGAAACTATTCTTAGGAGGGCTAATCAAATATAATTGCTGCAGAAATGAAGGTATGTTAGTATTCGTTTTACATCATTCACAGGAGGATATGCAAGTTTTATGGTAATAGAGCTTAGGCCTGGTGTTAATTTTTGTGCAGATCTTTAGTTGGATGCAAAGTAAGCTAAATGGAAACCAAAGATCCAGCAAACTAAATACACCGCCAGCTAAACGTGAGTTTTCAGGATTTTTCCCTGCTTCCTGGTAACTATTTTCAGAAAAATAGTTAGAGAAATCATCACTTCTTAATTCGTACTTTTGTCACAGATCATCTGATGCAAGAAGCCTGCAAAGAAGAATTCAATGATTGGCCTCATGGACTGCTAGCCATTGGGACATTTGGAAATAATAATCCAAAATATTCAGAGTCGTCCAACTTTCCAGGAGAGGAATGTGCGACTCAAGAACATCCGGAAGAGATTACGCACGAGGAAGTGAGAGAATTTCATAAAGAACTGAAGCTACTACTAAACAAACAATCCCCTCCTGATTCTGACTTGGCTGAGGAATCAGCAACAAATAATCTTCCATCAGAGAAATTCTTGAATGTTCTCCAGAATTTTGAAGATGATGACAGATCTACAGGCGAGCTTGTTCCT
This sequence comes from Mitragyna speciosa, assembly GCA_024721245.1. Classification (NCBI taxonomy): domain Eukaryota; kingdom Viridiplantae; phylum Streptophyta; class Magnoliopsida; order Gentianales; family Rubiaceae; genus Mitragyna; species Mitragyna speciosa. The sequence goes on along the minus strand of CM045556.1, from coordinate 23,941,892 downwards.
GATAATTTAACAAGTGAAGAAGGTCATCCCCCGGGAAGCACCGGTTCAGTCCATAACAAAGAAAGAGATAATCGCTTGGGTAAAAAGAATAACATCAGCAAAAGGTCAATGTCTTTTCTTCTTAGGAAGGCTTTTCACCACACAGGGAAATCCAAGCTCAGTCCCTTGTTAAAAGAGCCACTGCCGGAGCTAAAATTGGAGAAGTCAAGACTGGACAAGGTTTGCATTTTGTTTTAAGATCAACTATATACTGATACACAGACATGAGGTGTGCATAAATTTGCATGGTTTGGTGATCTAGTAGTGCAGATTTTTCTTGCAATCCTTAAGATTCTATTGATAATTTTCTCAGGTTATTGGTGATGGAGATGATAGATTTCTAACTTTAGTGTAGAACCTACAAAGTTTAGTGAATTCCATTCAGTCCAAAAAACGCTTTTTTTTTTTTTTGACAAATATTATTCTCTAGAATTATTTCATCAATCTACCAAAGTTTTGAGATTCTAAAACTGAGAATCCTGAAATAGAGATTGAATATAAAGACAGTTTATAAAGATTCAAAGGATAATGACAATGACGACAAATTGCATATACCTGATGTTCATGATAGGGATATGTATGTCCTTCTAGAAGCATCAGATACATTAATACTTATAAGAACTTCTCCTCTGATCTCTTTAATCTTCCAACTCCAAGTTCCTTTCCTGAACCCCCTGAACCCTGAACTCCTTTGGAACTACTAAGTTCTCTTCTCCTCTTGTACCAAATTCTTGGAGTATGAGGGAAGGTGGGGAACGTTTTGCTTTCTTTAAAGCTCAGTACAAAGCTTGCTGAAGCTTTTGTTTATGCTATGTTGTGTTTGATTATTGACTATACTTTTTCCAATGCTTTGCACCTTACTAACCGTTTTAAGTACTAATTCATATATGCAGATTTTAAGGGTAATATTGAACAAAAAAATTTATCCCCAAAGTTCTACTCCAAAGGCACCAATTAAGAAATGCTTGGACAACAAACATCTTTCTGAAACTGACAGTGATGATGAAATGCTCAAGAACACCAGTGAAGGGAGTAAATGGGTCAAGACAGATTCTGACTGTGAGTTCCCAACATTTTAATGCATAAACTACTTACTTCCAAACTGCTAGCCAAACTCTGTTCAGTGAGGTTCCTTCTCCTGCTGCTCAAAGCAATTACATAGTAAATGATTATATATATATTTTTTTGTTGCAGTTATTGTCCTAGAAATATGATCTACCTCATTTTCAGCCAGATGCAGAATTTGAAATGGTAATTCCATACGATATACTTTCTGAACAATTTCATTTGTGTAACATCTTCCTTCTTGTTGTGCCATTTTTCATTCACCTTTTAGATATGAAACCTAGTAATTAACCGTCCCAAAATTTTCATATTGCAGAATTCAACATTCCTCAATTGCGCAACTTTGGATGAGTAAAGAGGTTTTGGAGAGATTCAGTGATAGGTATAGGGAATGATATGTCAATCCATCGAAATTCTTATGAATGAAACGGGTTTTTGTCGAAGACGCAGTAGAGAGTGCAAGCAGCACACGTGAACATTCTCCTAAGAATGATTTCCTGGGAGAATGTACATATAAATTTCTATTTTTGCCATGGTTGACGTACAATAGGAAATGCTATGCTATTGTTACGGCCGTGGTTTGATAATTATCTTTGTTTTTCCAACCTCTGTGTTGAGGTTGGCTTGCGGAGAGCTGCGAGAGTTAATATACATGTTGATTTTCGCTTCTTGATGAAAACAATAAAACTTGAGAGGAGTACAAGAATGATGTTTGTCTCTGAAGAATGTTGATTTCTACATGCTGCCTAGTATTTTCATCAGAATCATCTCAATAAGGCTTTTGCTATCAATCCAAATAGCCGAATACACTGTCTCACCTCGCAAAAGGGTGTAACTCCTTGTCATAAAATCAAATTTTCAAAGGTAATGTCGTAGCATCCAGCTTTGACTAGATGAACAATGAACAGGCAAATTTAGCAGAGAATCAAATTTTTGCAAATATCTGGTCAATCCCTGAACTTTCCCGTCCAAATTAAATTCCCTTCACAGATTTGTCAAAACAATTAGCAGATAAATTGTCACGCGCTGGGCCTGCAAACATCTGGTCAATCCCTCAACTTTCCTGTTCAAATTAACTTCCCTTTACAGATTTATCAAAATAGTTAGAAGACAAATTGTCATGCCCTGGGCCCTAGGCCCAAGTGCGAGACCAAAACGCAACCAAGTCTAACTATTTTGGCTCCGTCCTTGTTAGTCCAAAATAAATATATCAAGTTTGACTTGAGTGCTTTGACTCAAATTATATATTATTCGAAGTTCCTTGACTTTTCTGACGTAGGACAGGGTATTACACAAATTATACGCAGCAGAGAATAATAATATTATTCAGTAGTACATTAATGTCAAGAATAGAATGGTTTTATCACTACTAATTTCGTACTCCACAGTTTTCTTCTTGCTCAGTCATCAGCAGAAAAATCTGGAAACTACCGCCAGAAATCACCTTCAGTAATTTGCAAGAGATAGGTAGTGGAACAATTTGTTTTCGGGGAGCTAGGCAGGAGGAAAAGAGGCTTCTACGTAAATGTAACTTGTTTCGCTGAGGCAGTACTAAGTTGAGACTAAGTGGCGAACGGGTGCATAGTGCATGGAAATATGACGAACAGTTCGGGCCAATTCCTTAAATAATCTAAAACACAATGTGTGATGAGCGTTTTTTTTTTAATAAACTTATACTATTATATGAAAAATAGAAATTTTGATGTTGATTGGATTTTAACCTGACCTTTAGAGGGCGTCATAAAATTCTAATTACTCGACCTCTATTCATTGGCTATGAGCATAGAGCATACATCGTATTAGGTAGTTGTTAGGTAAATGCTGACCAAACCAATGATGCTTAGCTGGTCTCCTAGTAAGAACTGGCAACCAGCAAGGACCATAAAGAGCCACTGAGCCGAAGGCTCAGTGGTCAGGGGAGCTCTTGGATTAGCTCCCCCTGCTGCAGGTCTGGGGTTCTAACCCCACCTGCAGCAGTTGGATGGTATTAAATCCAAAGGAGCACCATAGTGCTCCTTTGGTCCAATGGTGGTTTAGTCCCCATTGGCCCCTCAGGTCCAGTTGGACCATCCCCTTAAAATAGGTTAGGAGTAGGCTAGTATGTTGAATCTTGACAAAAAAAAAAAAAGCAAGGACCATAAAGCATCTATGCGGCAAAGTGAAAAACTTGTACGTTTGGAGAGGGCATGTGGTAATTAATTCGAAATTAAATTATCAGTGCTCTTTACTTGATTTCCTTAACAGCATGATTGATGATTATAGATAGAAAAATAAAATAAAAGATGAACTTGCAGAGCAAGCACATCGAATACTTTAAGGATTCATATTCATTGCACTGAAATCGAGTTCTATGAGAGAATTTGTTTCAGTGAAGGATTGAAGACCCTTTGCTATAACAACGAATTGAATATGTTAGGGTTAGCATTTGGTATTATGTACATTAAATTCGATATTGTAATATTTTGCACAAAATTCAATTTAAAATTGGTATCTAGTAATTTTGGTTCGTAAAAATTTAATTCAGTTTCAGTATCGAAGTCAAATACTACTTTTTTGAATTAATAATATAACTTTTTATTTTTTATTCCCTAGACCTATTCCAATATTGTTTTTACTCTCACAACAAGAACTCAAAAATTCTTTGCACATTAGTCCTTTGAACACTATTTCTTTTTTTCACGATAGTAGCATTCTAATACATAGACGCTTTTTTTTTTGCATAATTTGTGAATTCGGTACAAAACTGTTAATTTGATATATTAAACTCAAGTAAGATATTGTTACCATGTCTATTTTATATTCAATTACTAGTTATATACCAATTCCCTACTAAATTACAGATTTTCTAATTTCAAAATACCAAATTCATTTCAAAATCAATGGTAAATCGGTTGATCTCAGTGCAAAATATTGTCCACACCAAATTAGAGTAGTGTTTTCTGTGCCATTCAAATCTTAATTTAATTTTATGATTAGAGCCTCGGAAATACCCTACAACTTATCTTCACAAACTGATTTTTGTTTTTTCTTTTATGTGCTTGGTCTGATTGATACTTCCCTGTACATCCACTGTGAATCAACAAAATACATAGAAGAATTTATTTGTTTTTTCCAATGCTTTATGATCATCTTATGACCCTCGTTTCGCAACAGATTATAGTTTCGATTTTGTCACTACCCTACTTTGCAAAGGTGGCTTGCCAACTTGGTTTCTTGAATTGCAAAGTTCATTACTTAGCAATTTTGGATTCCAATTGCTTACTACCTTGCGAAGATAGCCCTATTATTTATGCAAAGACTGCACTCCAATTGCACCTATCTCCATCCACTTTGACCTTCCCTTGTCATGATATTTCCTCCAATATTTCAAAAGCTTTAAGTTTCAACACACTGTAGTTAGTTCCTTGTAACATTGATACTTATTTTTTGACATTAATTTCACGAAAATAGCAAACATCCTTTTTGTCACATTTTTGCTTCAAACGAAGAAGTGCCAAATCTTTTATGTCTATGGATACGTATGCCTATGGATATGTATTGTAGTGGTCCATTGAAACTATGGGAGCCTAACAGAAATTATCACGCAAAAAGAATGGATTCTAAAGCATTTTTGCCAAGCCTTCACGGGAGACATAAAGCAATTAAGTTTTGGACTCAATTGGTAAGTTAGCACTCTGGAGGCCACATTGGTATTAACTCTCTAGCTCATTGATATGAATTTCGAGACATTGGTCTAATTGAATCAGTCTTTCTTTTAATTTAGATGTGGGATTCTGGGAAAATGATCTTCTGCAAGCTATTTTTTAATTGCATTCTAATAATGAAGTTTGGTGCAAGTAAGACATGGAAAGTAATTTGGTAGATAGATAATTATCCATTCCGTGGCACAAAAAGGTAAGAGACTCAAAATATGATTTAGGTGCTGACCACTGTCTGGCTCTTTACCAAAATTATTTGCATAATTTTTTTCTCTAGTAGAATTGTTAAGTTGAATTACCTTGGAAGAAGCATAATTTAGCTGAACATCATTGACTTCTAAGCGTACTCCTTGTCGAAAAACAATTGACTGCAGCAAAGCAACAGGGGGACCACCACCATTTCTGACCTTAGCTATATATCATTACTTCTTTAGTGTGACTGAAAAGCCCTTAATTGCCAATAACGAAAATGAGACTAATTTAGTATCAGGGTTAGAGCAATAGGTTATGGTGATCTAAGTATATTCTGTATAAGAAAATGCTATGGTAATGAAGGTTTGAGTAAAGAACCCTTAAATGCCAATAACGAAATGAGACTAATTTAACCCCTCACGGTTAGGGCAATAGGTTTTATGGTGACCTTAAAAAAGATGTTAGGTTTTTATTGAAATTTATTATCTTTTTACGAGAACTTATCATTTTGTTGAAAGTTATAACAACAAGAAGAAGTCACTATATCATTGTTTTCTATTGTACGTTCTATGTAGTAGGTTGATTCTTTTGTAAACGTTGATGCTAGTTGTTGAAAGCTCTAATAAATCCATTGCGGATTTGACAAGATTAGTCAATCCGAAAAGCTCAACCTTCACCAAATTATGGGCCCTTAAATGAAGAAAATAAAATGCAAATAAAAACAAAAAAGACACTGATTCTGCATGGAATCTCAAACCGCCCTACCAATAAGGCTTAATACATAATCTTCCTTGACAAGTGCCATTCTTGCTGAGGTTAATTGTGATTGGGCAAATAGGAATTTGGTCAACTCATTTTTAGGCTTATTCCTGACTATTCATTGTATCTGTGACATTATTCTATTAAGGAGCTTTACATGTCAAAAAGAGAAACATTTACTAGTGACATTATCACGGAGTGAATCATGGGGACTTTAGGGCCAAAAAGATGATATCTTTCTGCAAACAAACCCACCGACCAAAACATTTCACCAAACTCTTCACTCAGAAAATGATAACTTTAATCTTAAGTAATGCTCCATTTCCAAACTATGCTTTTCTCACTATCTTAAATGGGCAAATTACTCCAAACCTCCTTGAACTTTTTATCAGTTCTATTTAGTCCTCAAATTAACTACCATAAGTCCTATTAGGTTCTTGAATTTTTTGAGTTTTGGCATTAATTAGAGAATTGATATTTTAGGTACGTTCGACCTCAAATCTTATTCTGATATCACAAATATCATACTTTTTTCAAAATAATTATATAAATGACCTTAGGTGGAGATAAAAAATGATGTATGCGTCTATTTTTAGTTTAAATAATATCAAAATCGATATAATTTCTATTAAATTTGTAAAACTGAACAAATTGCACGTTATCTTATTTCATGTTTATCTCATATTACGCAACTACTACATATTTTACTTTCAGCGTCATCTGCTTTTGGATATCACAAATGTTTTTTATTCACCAAAAAAAGTTAGGACAATATGTTGTATGAAAGTCACAATATCAAAGAAATTGTGCTTATGTTGAAAGAACTTCTTTAATTATATAAGGCTTCATTGGGATGGTTTATTTTTTAGGTTTTTTGTTTTAAATTACAGTAGCCGATTTTGTGTATATGAGATAAAAAGGTTATTAAAAAAAGATGTGCTTACGGTTTTTTATAAATATGTTTTTGAAAAACAATACTAAACAAATGGAGTGTAATTAACATTAATACTCATTGAACCAACATCCACATATTAAGGACTAGTTAGAAGAAATCAAAAGTTGAGGCAATAAAGGATTTCTGCTAAAAGTTTTAGGCCTTGTAAGGTAATTTAAACATTTTGTTATGTAGCAAAAATTAGAGGCTTTGCTATTAAATAGGGTTTTTATTTTCATAGAAGAAGAGGGCTGCTCTATATCATGGAGCCTCAAGCCCTACGGTGTGTTGTTTTTGAATGACCAAAAGGGAGTATCTCCATGTCTTCTCGAGTTACAGATCACGATATTTTTCTTTCTGCATCACTTGCTAGCTATCTTGATAGTATGAATAATCCTATCTTCTCTTCGTTAATATTGGTTTATGTGATTTTTTATTCCTGCAAAACTTGGCGTTTTAAGTTTTTGGCCGATAAGTACCTGAAACTTTCTCGTATGTTGTCTTTTAATTTGTTTGATAAACTTTTGGTGTACGTTGTTCTTGATATACAAATGCCTAGAGAACTCATAAACTTTTTCTGTGCAATAGCTTATATGTGTGGCTGCTTTATCAAACCATATATGCTGGATGAAGTTTCTTGCTTTATTATACACACACACACATACTCCATCGTCAATCAAGCCTTAGTGATATGTGCTGCTGCCGCTTATATATATCCCTCTGGTTTATTCTATGAAAAAATTCAAACGGCATTGTGTAATATTCAGAATATGTATGCACTATTAAAGCATATCTACAATCTAGTGTGTTTTGTGCTTCTGGGTTTTTTTTTTTTTTGCCCCCTTGATGAAGGGCTTGTTAATTATAGCTTCATCTCAGTGAATCACATCTTCGGTGCAATTCCTATTTGTTTAGATGTGCTCGCTTCCCCCATACTGATTTTATATATTTGCTTTGGTGTCATCATATATCTAGCTAGCTGGCCAATGAAACAGGCTCATCCCTCAAAAGATTGTGCCTTTATGCATTGCTGCACTTGCTTACAGAAAACGTTTCGCCCCTTCACATTTTGTACAACGTTTTTACAGGAAAGGCTGTTGTCTTGTTACGTGATGGTAGAAAATTCCTTGGCACCCTTCGTTCTTTTGATCAATTTGGTACATTTCGAACTTCAGATTGTATCTTTTGTGATGTATGTGTGCATTCTTGCTGCCTTTTGGAAAAAGTTTACTTATTATTAACGTACTGTCAAAATGTGTGTTTTATTCACAGCTAATGTAGTTTTAGAGGGTGCCTGTGAAAGGGTAGTTGTGGGACGTATCTATTGTGACATTCCTTTGGGTCTATCAGTAATCCGAGGAGAGAATGTAGTCTTTATTGGAGAGCTGGTACGGTGCTATAGGCTTTCTTCTTTGAGAAACTAGAATTTCAGTGCAATGTATCATTGTAAATTTTCTCTAATTTTGCTGCTCATCTTGAAGGACGTGGAAGGGGATGAACTTCCGCAAGACATGACTCGCGTCTCAGCGACAGAAATTCGAAGGGTAAAATTTTTGCCTTAGAATTCAATAATTTGCATCTCCCTGTTTAATTTTGCGGATTTTATCCCCATTCCTGTTGCAGAAATTTAAATTCAACACAGAACGGTGCTTACGTCCTTCTATCTTATTAAATATTTAAATATCTCTTCAATCATTTCTCAGGCGCAGAAAGCAGAAAGAGATGCATCGGATTTGAAGGGCTCCATGAGAAAAAGAATGGAGTTTCTCGATTTTGATTAGTGGTGATCATCACTACCATAACAGAAAGTAAGGATGTATGTATAAAAACTGACCTCCTTATGAGAATGTAGGAGGTTATATTTATCAGTAGGCGGAGCTCAAAGCAACTGTATAAAAGAATTGCCACGAGCTCAAATTCATTATCTCGCAGTGAAAGAAATCAAGCAAGTCCAAGAAAAACATCACCTTCAGAATTCATTCATATTTATGACAGATAGGATCTTTATTTATGATGTAAATGTAGGATTATATTCATCTTATGTATATAAAGCCAAGGCCGGATGATATCTGCTCTCATTATTAATGGAAAAACAAAAAACCCAGAAGAATTTCAAACAAGAACTAAAAAGGGGCCAAAAAAGCATTTTAAGTAACTAGAACCCTGAAGCAAAGCATCATCGTTCTTGGCCCTATCTTCCCCTCTGAATCTCCAAAACTGAAGAACTTGAAATAAAAGAAATTAAAAGGCTTGATATATACATTAACTCCAGTTACAACAGCAGTCATGGTGACATTTGAACATTTCTGGCAATAATCGTAGCTCTCTTCTAATCTCAATGGTGTTTCGGAAAATCAACATCAATGGATGGTAAAAGAAAAGGAAAGGGATGGAGAGAAGCGAAAAAAAATAATAATAATAATAAGGGGAGAGGGAAGTAAATTAAGTTACTTGATCTTTTCCAGTTTTTGTATTATTGTGCCAAACGGATAAACGATACTTTGAATCATAGGGAAGAAATGCCACTTTCTACTCAAGTAGCACAGAGAGTCAATAACACAGGTTCTTAATGTAGAATATCTTCGAAACTTCTCCCAACTAATTTTAACCCCGGAAAACACGCTTCATCAGTCCTTCCAAAGAGCCTCCCATACCTGCACCAACTGCCTCTGCAAGATACTTGACCTGAAAGAACAAAGTTTACAAGAAACCAAAATCCTGCAAAAATTTGAGAAGGATAAAAAATTAACTAAATGGGAAACATTATGAAAGCGACCTCCTGAACAGTCTTTTTCAGATCAAATGCATCTCTAATTCGTCCATCCAGGAATGCCCATGTATCACGAAATTCTGTCAAAACAGACCAAGAACAAATAAATCAATTTTCAACATTTAGCATAAAGCATAAGCATCCATGCTCAAGATTCAAAAAGGAGAAGTCAGCAGATAAATGGCCAGATGTTCAAAACCTAAGCAATGTTTTACAGGAACCAGACAAATGCCCAGCACATGCGATGTCAAGAAACTATCCCAGGGAATAAGGATATCTAATGAAAGAACAAATCAGAAATATGGTTCTCACTTTACAAAAACGGGATATCTTTTCTGAGGTGATCTCCAGATTTTGCGTTGACAAGAGCTGACATTGACCCTAATGATCCAGAGAAGTAAGAAAAGTTTTGACATACAGAGAGCATTATATTGATACCTGGGGAAGCATCAGTTAACATATATAGCTCTGTCGCGGAGTATATTCCACCAAGAACAGTGCGCTTCACATACCAATCAACATCAGCTGACTCGTCACCAGCAGCATGCCAGATCTCATCCATCAGCATTGCTCGCTGCTTGAAGCTTGTTGGAATATTTGCAGGTTGAGCCTAAATCTTTTAAATGTCAGAACCCCAGTTTCACTATATCACATGCAAAGTTTGCATCTAATTTGAACTTAGGAAATCATACTTGTATGCTGAGAGCTTGAGGCCATTTTGATATGTAAGGAGCCTGCATTTCCAATCTGATTCTGACAAGCTTTGCAACACGTGCACTAGGTATCAAATCTCTTAAGTCCTCGCCCGAGTCAATTAGATCAATAAGTCTTTGCAAGCACTCATCCATGAAAAACTGAACAGACAAATTCGGGGGAAAAGAAAAAAAACATAATTATAACTAAAGAAAGAATAAAGAAAAAATTGCACTCAAACCAATAAAGTATTCAGATAAACAAAAATAATATTGAGAAAAAGAAACAAAACGATCCAAATACTTAATCGAAAACGTAAGCATTCCTATCAAGTAAAAAGTGCAAATTGAATTTGGTTCAAGAATAAAGTTGACTTCAGTTGTGCAAATCCTTCAAAGCACACCAATGTCAAAATCCCAAAAATATGGGAAAAGCAAGGACCAGCACAAGGTGATTAGATCACTCACTTTACAAAAGTTCCCAAACTACATAAGCAAATGTGTGTGTGTGTAATCCTAACATAGCGTGGTCATCACCAAATCACTCCAGTTCTCTCATTGTAGCTACTCTGCCAATATCTAAGGCAGAATGTCATTCGTAATTCTCTAGGAAAAGTTCATACTTAATTTCCATGCAACACCTTCACTGTCTGCATAAAAACTGTTCAAATATTATTAAGCCTGTAACCTCCATTTGCATCCTCTAGAGAGAAAGCCGAAAGGTGCTGGTTATCAAAAAATACCAGAGTCTAAGACCGCTAACTTCAAACAAGTTACCACCATTCATCGAATTACAGCATTGATTGAACCAAGCAACAGATATAGAAAAGCTAAAAAAAACTAAGCGGATTATACCTCCACTAAAGCGGCTTCTTTTCTTGAAAAGGATCCAACAATAGACGGAGATACCCCAGCCTCCCTGGCTCCTGCTATCATAGCTGCTTCACTCCATCCCAATCTAATCTGCACAATGCATTTCACCAACAGGGTAAATTATAATAACATCTTTTTGCATAATGGTACAGCCATATTATCTCATTCAACTTAATTTAAGCATCATTTTTAGACAATATACTTCTCAATGCGCAAATATATTTGGAACCCTCAAAATTCCAACAAAATCAAGAATATTAATCTACAAACAAATATACTAACATTCTTACATACAACTATAAATATCAACAATTAAGAGAAAGAGACAGAGAGAGGGGGGAAGAAACGTGCGAACCACGTGATGAAGCGATGCCTGCAGCACGCGCGCTTGCTCGTCCTGGTACTGCTGAGCTCTTCCTGGTCGTGCGGTTGTCGAACCTTGACTCTCATGCTCATGCCCGTGCGATTTCTCGCCCTCGTTGAATCCAGCCGCTGTCTTTGCTGATGATGATGAGGATTGAAAATCAAAATGACTAGGGTTCTGATTGGGGGTTGTTTCGGAGGTTGCTGATGTAAGAAATCGAGGTCGGTTGTTTACAATCGGAATAGCAGTTCGAATGCAGTAATCAGGAATTCTCCGGCGACGGCATAAGGCCGGAATTAACCGCTTCGCCGCCGATCGAAACATAGCTAAGCTCCCTCACTCCACTGAAAAGTGTAAAAAAAAACCAAAAAGAAAGTGGAATTTTTCCTTTTGTCTTTTTTTTTTTTTTCCGGCTGGGGGACCCCTGGGGGAGGGGGTGGGGGAGTAAGTAGTGTCTCTTGATATTATAGAATGACACGTACATGTTTAATTTCTCCCTCCTACTAAAAACTAGAGAGGCATGATTGTGCAAGGCACAACCTAAACCCTATAAAAAATTTAATTAGATTTAAAGTCACAAAAAAAATTGAGATCTTAGCATATTAAAATGATAAAACCATTCGATTCAAAAGCAATTAGCTTAATAGGTTTTTTTATTAGTCGCTCTAACTCTATCAACAATATACAACAGTAAGAAATTATAACTGTCTTTCAAGCACTAATAATTGCTTTAAATTATTTGCAATATCAAAATGAAAATTTAGATGTAATCTTTGTCGTACAAATAACCAGGCATATACATTGTTGACAAAATGTGAAAATGAACATTTGGTTACATAATCAATGCAAAGACCACACTTCTAAATTCATTAACAACTGCAACAATTTATAAATTATTTTTGCTTTAAAAACCTATTTTTAGCTTCCAACAAGAATGAATAGAGAAAATAGGGAGGCCAAAACTTTTTTTTTTATGAGTTGGGTGGAACATAGAGGAAGGAAAAGAGATCAGGAGAAGGGGAATGGAAATTTACCAGATGAAAGAACGGGAAAGATAAATCCACGGAGAGAGAGAGAGAGAGAGAGAGAGAGAGAGAGAGAGAGAGAGAGAGAGAGAGAGAGAGAGAGAGAGGAGAATAATTAGAGTTTTTCAAAAAATATTGTCAAATTTACAATTTTGACCTAAAATGTCAATCACGCATAAATGAGCTCAAATGCTCTTCATTTAGCTTGCCACTTGTCAAAAAATTAGGATGCTACAGTAATTCCTCTTTCTTTTTATTATATAGTTAGATTAGAAAAAAAAAAACCTTACATGAATTTTTCTCTTTTTCTTTTTCCTTTTTTTGTTTTTTTGTTTTTTGAGGAATTAGGTATACTATAACAATGTATAAATTTGTCTAAGACATAGGTATACAAATTTTCCTTATACAATGTGGGATAAAATTAAAAGAATCAGTGGCTGGTTGAGGAATTCTAGATCAGATGCATAAGGAAACTTTGTAAATGCAACTTTTCTATGGGGATATAGTTAGGGGGAAAAATTCAAAAACAAAGATTAGAAAAATTAAATTCTAGCGGATAACAAAGAATATCGGATATCACAAAATAAAAATTAAGCAGTGTTAAATCATCGAAACAAGTAAGATGTGTAATTGTAAATGTTGCTGCAAATATGTATTAGCATGAAACATGAACTACTAATTAAAAGAACCTGTACCAATGGGATAAAAAATGTACTCTAATGATCGTATTGATTGAGAATTCAAGCCTAATTATTTTTATTAAAACTTAGAATCAAGAAAGAACTATTGGTTTTTTCTGCAAGATTTTTGCTTTGAAAAATGTACACTAATCCACGAAATGGCAAGATGAACACAAGAGGAAATGGAGTGCTGAAATAGAATACTGTTAGTCATGTTCAAATTGCATAAAGTATTGCCATGCAAATGAAAAAGAAGAATTGAAAACACATTTAAGTTGGGATCAAAATCCCTGTTTGTTCTAAGACCTATACAACAGGCTGCCATTTTTTCTTTCCAAAATGCCCATCACAAGCATATCCACAGAAAACCAAGACACAAAAAACAAAAAAAAAAATGAGGAGAAAAATCACATTCCCTGGCTGCTTTCTCTTTTAAAGCTCTTAAGCGTTGTTCATTACTTGGACAGCTTAAACAAACAACATATATAAACATGCATAAAAACTGAAAGCATTAGCCAGTAGCCAGTGGTGTTGGCAGTTGGCAGCCTTTCCTCTAATCATATCTTCCTAGAAAGCCTCTGGATAATCTAATCTAACATCCTGGAATTTTATTAATGCATAAATCAGACTTGAATCTCTTCTATCCTTCGTATAGCTTCCTTCATATCGATTCGCCTATCAGCTTCACTTTCGGTACAAGCATCCCCAATACGGAGGAGCTTTTCCATTTGTGCAAGGGAACCAGTTGCATTGGCTATCTCTGGATCAATCAACTCTGTTACCCTATTCTCAGCAATGGCTGATCTGACCCATTGTACAAGGTCTGTTCCACCCTTTTGATTGTTGAGATACTGAGAAGGAAATTTCCCTGTTAGGATTTCAAGAATGATTATTCCAAGACAGTAGACATCACTTTTTGGTGATAGTTGCTGGTATAGTATGGCTTCTGGAGATTTATATGCAATCAGTGATTGTGCAGTCTGTGTGTTGCTTATTAATGGAAAGAAAGCATAGTCTGTAAGGAGTGGTTCGTAATTTGAAGAAAGCAGAATGTTGCAAGACTTGAGGTTCCCGTGAGGCAGCTCATAGGATGCAAACTCAGAATGGAGAAATCCCATTCCTCGCGCAACTCCATGGATGATCTTCAAGCGAATAGGCCAATTCAGTTCAGCATGAGAAGTGCCACGATCACCTGAAGAAGTAGAGGGAGGACTGTGAGTAATGCAAAGATAGGGAGGCAAAAAAAAAAAAAATGCTCTTTCAGCTCTGAACCGTTTCCAAAATTTATAGTAGTCCAGCCATAAACTTGAAAGCAGATTATTGCCCCAGTCATTCTGCTTCATTTTTCTTGTAGGAAATGAAGTAAGAATTTCAGACTTGGAGGCAATAATAGTAATTGATTATCAGGAAAAGTTGAGCTCGATCTAGGAATAGTTGTGGCTTAAAGACAGAAATGCATCTTAATGTGGCCAGCTTAAGGTGCAGTAAATCCCTTGATTTGAATTGGTTCTACTCATGAAACTATATGGCTTCTTTATATGCTTCTTAATAAATCCAAAGGGGTTGTAAACATGCAATATGTTGTTCTCCATCTCTAATGCTTATCTCACACAGTTACTGGAACATGTTTTGGCAACATATACATTTCTGATGCATATAAGGCTAGCATTTTTGTTAAATTTTCAAAGTTTTCTTCCCCAAAACTCATGCTTCAAGAATGAGTACCTGAGAGGATCCATTTCAAGAAACTTCAGGATTCATAAAGAATCAAATGATGAATGTAACAGAAACTCGAATAGAGACCCTCATACCATGCAAGAGGTACAATAAACTGCCTTTGGGAACGTATTCAGACACCAGAAGCTTCTCATCTTTTCTGTAATGGTAGGCCAATGGGGGCAAAATATTCTGGTGCCTCAAGTTGCCAAGCCGTCTGATTTCAGAATCAAAGGCATCCTTGCTCAACTTGTTCATCTCTCTCAACCTCTTCACCACGACAGACACCCCATTTCCCATTACTGCCTTGTAGGCTGATCCCAAACCCCCATTTCCGAGTACCTCTGCAGCTGCCTTCATCAAATCTTGCAGACCAAATATGCCTTTCTCACTATTAACCACCACAAGATCACTAACAGTCTTTCCATGATGAGAGCCTTTCCTCGAGTGGAATGAATCATTTCCCCTTCTAGAGCTCGTGCTCCTCCTGTTCGAACTAGGAATTCGGGCCTGCACCACATCATCAAGATTCTCTTTTCCCAGCATACTGAAGCTATCCTCCTTCTTTTTGGCCTTAAAAAGAATAGTCATCATCAGGAGTGCAACCACGACCCCCAGAATCACCCATTTTGTGCTTGATCCTTTGGAATCATTGTCAGCAGTAGCAGCACCTACAGACATTTCATCAGATGGAGTCTGGATGCAGTCCTTTTGCAAGACAGTCCCACAAACCCCAGAATTTCCCTCAAACGACTTTGCACCGAATCTTGACATACTTTGAGGGATTTGACCCTCCAATTTATTATTCGATAAGCTGAGATTCGTTAGAGACTTTTGGTCTATTAAAGGGACAGGACCTGAAAATTCATTGCCATCCAAGTTGAGCTCAACCAAGTTTTGTAATTGGCCTAATGATGCCGGGACTTTCCCCGAAAACTTGTTATCTGAAAGCCAAAGTTTCCTTAAAGACCCCATTTGTGAGAAGAAGTCTGAAGGAATTTCCCCTGAAAATTGATTACCGTGAATGTAGAGAGCCTTTAAAGCACCTAGTTTGTTAAATTGCGGTATTGGACCGGAGAAATTATTGTTGGCGATTGATAAGGTTCTAAGGTTTTGAAGTTCAGATAAATCATCAACATCAATATCTCCAGAGAGACCAAGGCCCTGGAGTTTGAGGAATTGTACAGCATTACCATTACAAAAAACACCAACCCATGGTTTATCCTTGGCACAGGGCAATGTGCCATTTTTCCATGAAGAGTCTAATGCTGCAGTATTTTCTAAGGACTCTTTGAAATCAAGAAGAGCAATATTGTCCGGTAAGGATATAGAAAGAGGTGATATAAACAGAATCAGGAAGAGAGAAAGGAGTTGAGGGAGAACTCGAACAGCGGCCATGTTTGTTAAGCAGAAAATTGACACCTCCCAGAAGAAATGTGCCGCTGTTCGGAGAGATTGGAATCCTCTGAATTTTTGTGTGGGAGGTGCTTTCTTTAATTTTGTTTATTTTGGACTTGGAATGGCGTGTCATGGTGTGATGTGGTGGTGCTATGAGTTTTACAAAGATTGGTGATGGAGCTAGCAGCTCCTCCTAATGAGAAAATTCTAAGAATAGATTCAGATTTTGGGGTACAAGGAGAGGTGAACCTTGCATTGACATTTTCAACGTTCCGAGAGAGCTTTTCGGTGCATAACACGGCAGATTTTATCTAGTCTCCAATATTTTGAGGTTGATCAACCTTAATTGCACGTATCAACAAAAGCACGTATTTTATTACATTACCAGTAACCGTTCTAGTAATTATGAATATGTTAACAAGCCAAGCTAATGAATCAATTTAAAATGATAATTATGAGCAACTATTTCATACCAGTCCATTATTAAGTAAAAATTACACTTGCTATAGATCCTAAAATTTTTGCTTTCATCTACATTTCTCTAATACTTTTAGTGGGCAACTTTTATTCTAAACTCAATAGGGAACGAATAACAAAGTTTTTTTAGTTAATTTTGAGGTAATCTCAAATGCAATTATATTTTCTTCTTTAACTTCAAAAGAAACTTAAGTTAATTGTGCGAGATTTATTTTGAAGATCGCCATTTATGTTGTGGATTGATTGGAATAAAGTTGGAGAATATGAATTGACTTTTTATCTTCCCAAAAAAATAGTGAATGCCTTGTATGTAAGTTTGATGATAGATTTGACGATATTAATAAAAATAAAAGTTAGTAATTTCCTTTTAAATTGATTCATCGGCTTGGTTGTTTGTTAACAAGACAAGACAAGCTGTCATGGGTGCTTTGATGATAGATTTGAATATCAATAAAAGTAAAAGTTAATAATTCCTTTTCAAATTGATTCATCGGCTTGGTTGTTAACAATGTCACGCCGCCCCGTATTCTAGAACATAACACTGCCGTGACCAAGTTAAACTGAGTCACAAGGCGCAAACTGTCAAAGCATCTAAACAATTCATTCCAATTAACACATTTAGAGATAAACATCAATCCAAATCTTCATAAATACCCAATAATACAATTGACGCTTCAACAACAAATACTAGAGTTCAAAAACATATCGTAACGTATTCTAACATATCTTAAAACTAACCAAGCTGTTATACCTTCAATCATAACTCCAAAGCTAATCCTAATCCTAAGTTCTCATTCTCTGCGCATAAAACAAAAGAGTGAGTAAAAACTTAACCAGTAAGTATTACAAGTATCACTTTATTGGCATGAATATGTTACATATACATGATATCATTCAAATAATCATTATTTTGATTGGAAAACATACAAAAAATAATGTGTCCTACATAACATTTCATATAGATACTAAAGAGAGAGCTCAAGTAACAAAGCACATTGACTTTGGACATCCAACTGTTAACTACTACCCGGTTACTATAGTCCCAAAACCAACTATAACCGGTTGGTATTGCCCCAAAACTAACTATAACCTGTTAGTACGGTCCCAAAGTCATTCACTATATATTTAAGGAACTAGTCCCGTCAATAATTACCTTATACAAGAGTTCAATCACAAAACATTCATTCATTCATTCACATTTGATCACATTTACACATCCATGGCAAATCATCAACATATCAAACTCATGCCACTTTAACATATGCAAAATAATTTTGAAACGTAATTGTGACAAATACATTTTCAAAAGCATGAAGGATACAGGTACCACTTTTCGCGGTCCAACTTAATTCAATTAATCCACATAGAAACAATCACCGTTTTCGCCTAAAACACAATCAAACACTTAATTATAGGATTACTTTATCGATAAATCTAAAATAAAGCTTAATTCTAAGCTCTACGCACAAAATGAAACAAAACAAGGTTGAGAAATGGCGATCTGCGCCCGAAGATTCATACAATTGACTCGTGGATCGCACACAAAAGCTGATCCGCAAGTGACCCTCTATCAGCCCCGACCACGACTGGCACCTGCTCTACCCGCGGCTCAGTCATCAGAGACTCGTTGTGGACAACTTGCCTCAAGCCACAGCCACCCCACCTGCGGCTCGCCAGGCAGAGACTTGCCGCGGGTGAAGGCTAGCAAAGCCCTACCCACGGCTCCCTGCTTCCCCACCCACGGCTCACTGCGAAGATCTGCAATCCTTTCTATACACACACCCAAACTTCATCCAGTTCAACCCAAGCACTTAATCCAACTTAACTTAGCCAAAACAAGTTGAAAGCCCACAATTGATGCTCAACATACATCGTTAACAACAACCCAACTATTTAACCCCCAATTTCCCATAATCCAACCTTTAACATAGAAAACCCATAATCTAATTTAAGCATAAACACCATCAATGGCATAAACAAAACCATCAAAACATAACTCATCTCATTCCATTACAAATCACACTTTAATAACTCATAAATACGATTATTAGGCAAAAACCATAAAGATTAGAACAAGATTTTCAAGAGGTTACCTTAAATGTAAGGAGTTGGGTTGAGCTTCAAATTCCCCATCTCCTAGAGAGAGAGAGAGTAAGAAATGGAAATAAAAGAAAAGAATCCCTGTCTCCCTTTTTAAGCAAAACACAATTTTCCCCAGTTGCACTTTTAGTCCCTCTTCATTTTTGAAATTAGTCCTTCACCCTAAGAATGCCAAAATACTAAGTAGCCCCTCTCTCTAAGGTCCTGGGTATTACAAACAAGATAAGGCAAACTGTCATGGGTGCTTGTTGGTTGCACAGAGAATATAAAAAAAATATTGTACATGAGTAAATAGACTTTTGATACACATAAAACAATATATAAATGAGCATTGATGAGGGACTCAAATAATGGAGCTGAAGATAGGACCATGCACAACCAACCAAGGGGCAAATTGTACAACTGTCATTACCCAGGTTAGATGGTACACTAATCATTGGAAATTTTTATAGAGGTTTAATTCAGGTGAATTATAGAAGGGAAGAGGATCGAGAGTAAGAATGGAACTTGGCATTAGATGAAGAACGCCAGAAATTCAGAAGTAAAATGGCATTGGAACTAGAAAAGGGATTAAGCTAATCAGGAAAGAAATTGCACTACTGCCTGAGTTGGGAACTTGGGTAGCTGTACGTCCATGTCTCACGGAAAATTGTAGTTGTATCTTTGAATCAAGGCATTTATGAATAACAGAAAGATTATATGATTGCTTCGTGCTGGTCGCATGATATGACATATTGTTTCCTGTGGCCACATGACAATCATCTATGTTGCAACAGGAGAAATTTAGCTCCTGCAGATTGGATATCCATATAAAGCTCAATTTCTTCTATTGGAATTTGGAACATTAGAACACTTCCCTACAGCTCATTTTCACCTTGCTGCATACGGCATTTCAGCTGCATAATCTCCTGCTATCATACGACACAATTCATCTGTAGCAGGTGGAACTCGCGTCTAGATATTTTGCTGTTTAGCATTATATTCCCACAGGACAAGATTAGTAATCTAATAAATTGAATTCCTTATCGATTCAGAAGAGAAGACTGACGGATCTAATCGGACCAAATTGTTCCAGATTCCAGTGCCCATTTATTAGTAAATTATTGAAAGGAGACAAACATGGAAAACAAAAGAATTTCTGTATTAAGCAGGCAGGAGTCAGAGATTGTCAAATACAAAAGAATTGCAAGAGTAAAACTCAATGATTCCCTTGGCTTCTTGATATCTATGTACATTTCTCAAGGCTTCAACCTCTTAGATATTCGTGATGCATGCAACAGGCTGTTTTCTGACTTCTACCATTTCCCAGTAAGTTCGTGTATCTAGCTCCAAGTGCAAAGGATCAGTGTGATGTGAAAGCCTGCAAAAAATATTACACTGAATATTTAGCTCATGTAGATCTGTGGACCGATTATTGACATATATAATAGCTCGACTGTAAAGATTGCCTTCTTATTTGATATTTCATCCTTACTCCTTTTCTTTTCTATGGATACACTACAATATTCAGTTCTCTGAGCTCTAACCTGAAAAGTTTTGGTTATAGAAAAATCTGAAAAATTGACTAAGGTAAAGAATCAGCCAGAATTTCAGAGGATTAACTGCACTTCCCACCCACTCCAATTTAATGTTGAAATCTTCTTAGAGTTTGAGATATGGAGAGGATGAACTTTTTAACGCAGTTGAATACAAATAAAGAAGTTCATGGATGAAGTACCGAAAAAATGTTGCAGTGGCCTGGATCTGCTATGTGAGCCATTAAGTTCTCAATGGGGCCTTCTCCAGTGTAAACAGCCTGGAAACAAAAACCAACAAAAGCTAACATAGCAAGTCTCCCATTCTTGATCTCTTTTGTCCTTAACACCATAACTGGCTCTGGCGATCCTCTTCCCCACATTAAGGGATCAAACCAGAGTCCACCAGGGTACCCAACATCAGGCTTGGGCTTCTTCTTATGAGGCAATGTAGGTTCGATATCAACACACCCTGGTTTGATCATATCAGCCCATCTTCTGCCCTCAACCCAACCCATCAGCACAAGTTGCACCACAAATAAGGTTGTTGGGTCTGCAAAATACTCGCGCGCACCAGCATCATACCAGGAGAAGTTTTCAATGAAGCCTAGTCTTTCAAGCCATTCTGGAATTAGTATCCCAGCAACAGCAAGCATTGCCCATCTGCTGTGCATTAGCTCAGCTTGAGCAAACCATTTAAGCAGCTCTGGATCAGATCCTAAATAATAAAAAAGTTTTCCTATTAATGAAAATTGGCCAAATATAAAGTTCCTTAATTTGTAGCTGTAGTATTGCATACTGGTACTACATACCTAGTCCTAAAGGGTCAAAACCAAAATCTCCTGGAAGACTGCAAGAATCATCAACAGCAATCTAATATCAGTATATCAAGAGAAATTTGAAAGTTCATTTTGACATATGCCTCACTTCTTTTTATTGGTCCCAATTTCAACACACTAAAAGTATTGTGTTGAATTCTGAAATTTCAAACTTAATTTCTCATATAAATGATAAATTAGTATGAATCGCATGCATAATTTTTTTAGCCAGGAAATTTTTTGATAGTAATTCAGTTAATGATTAGACATTCGCATGGCACGGTAAGGTATTTGAGTTTCATATCATCAAACAGTAGGGACTAAAAGCGAGACAGTTAATTTACCTGCCATCAAGCCACTCTGGAGGCGAACTGCCGGGAAACCACAAAGGCCTATCTGGAGGAAGTGGCTGACAAACACTGGAAACCCCTTTAGTAGCATTTAAACGACTTCTTCCTGACAAACATGTTGTTGTCACATTTCCTGGCAGGGATTTACTAGCTATATCCCTGAAATGATGACACACAAAATTAAGCTTCTAAGACTAGGTGTTAAATAACAAACTATATAGTTGATACTGATAGTGCTATGTATGCCATAAAAGGGTTGTTGGCATGATAAAGGTTCATGCACAACTTCGTAAATTATACTAATTAGATAAGAACTGATTGTGCAAAATGGGAGGGAGCAAAATATGACCTGATTGGGATGCTTGAAAATGCAGTCGAAGCAACGGCCAGAGACATTTTGGTTGAAATAGGTCTTGCTAAGCTGAAGAGGGTGGTTGTTTACTAATATTGCAGGATGGCATTGCTGAGAGACTTATCCATCCACTGGGTAAGAACGGATGACTTCCAAAAGATTGTGAGGTCTAGACCAATGGGGCAATGGCAGTTTAATCTGTCACAGATATGGATATCAAGTTTTGAAATGTTGGATGGATATTGGCCTTGCTTATTATATGGGTCTAAATTGCCTTGGTCCATGTACTAGGCCTGTGGTACTTACCTTTACATCTGATCTATGGAAAGTGA
The DNA here is from genome assembly GCA_024721245.1 of Mitragyna speciosa. NCBI lineage: Eukaryota > Viridiplantae > Streptophyta > Magnoliopsida > Gentianales > Rubiaceae > Mitragyna > Mitragyna speciosa. The sequence goes on along the minus strand of CM045556.1, from coordinate 23,919,744 downwards.
TCCAATAGTCATCCTTTCACTTTTATGTATCAGTAATTATCACGTCTACTTTATCTTGCTTGATCAACAATGAAATATTAACCAGCACAATGAGTAGGGTGTTTTCAACACTCAAAGATGTTAAAGAAAGCCTTTTCAAGTTGATAATCTGTTTTGTACTAAATTTTGACGAACAAGAAAATTCAGGAAGTGATGTAAATTCAAAGCTCTTCATTTTTTATTTAGAAAGCAATCCATCTCTTATTGTCCCGACTAATCAATAAAAAATTCAGCTACTACACAAGTCCATACCCGATAAAATATAAAGTCATGTACCAATTGACTGAACTGTGCAGCCATAAAACTAATATTGTGGTTTCAGTTCGACAACAGCAGCTCCTCTTGAACGGGACAGTATAATTGTCACTCTATATAATGTGCCTGAGCAGTAGAACATATCTAGTTATAGAAAGCATATCTACTTTTTCTTTTTCATTTGTGGATTAATTTGGCATTCAAAGATTGGAAGTGTAATATTCGTCGATAAATATATATAAACTAATAGTATTCAACACATAACTAGGTTCATTTGGTGAAGCTAGTCTTATCCTCATAATTGTCAAAACTTTTGGACAGCATTTAGATGAGTATTGTCAATTGTGCCGGATCGGCCCAAGCTATACCCGTTTGGCTAAAAAGAAAAGCTTACGAGCTTGATCTTAATTGGGTCAAACTGAGCTTGGACCTAAATATCAAGCCCAAATTAAATGTGAACTGCGTTTGGACTTTACTAGGCTCAAGCCAGATTAAGGACCTGGCCCATTTAAGGTATAATTATATATAATATATATAAAATAATATGTGTAAATTATAGTTAAACACTAGTGAAAAATATACATCTTATGTGTGTACAAATAAAAAGAAAGATTCATAAGAAAAATAATAAGTGGTTATTCAAAAGTTTTTATTAGATTATGTAATGTGCCTTTTTTGAGTTGTTAAAAAAAAGGCTATTGGCGATTATTGGAGATTTTTATAAATGTATATAAAATAAAATGTATAATTTACAATCAAAGATTACTATGAAATACACAATCTAGGTGTGCCCAAATTAAAAGAAAAATTTATAAGAAAAAATATTGAGTAGTTATTCAAAGTTTTTTATTAGGTTGCACAATATGTGTGTGCTTTTTTTTTAAAGTTTTTAAACGAAAAAAAAAGTTGTTGATGGTTATTGGAGCTTTTCACTAATTAGTTTTTTTAGTGGAAGGATAAATAAGAAAAAACAAAAAATAACAAAAAATGTTTACTCTGTAAACTTACTCCTCCTTTGCATACAGTAAGATAAGATATCATAATCTAAAATATTAATAATTTATATATGATTTTCTAACAATTCATAGTTATTAATACTATATTATATAATTAAGTATTTAGCAATGAGTTTGGGCCAAGCCCGATTTAAACTAGAAGCTCACAAAAATTATAAACTCAGCTTTGAACCTTTTATTTTGAGCCCGAGCTCAAAAGTCCGAAACCCGAAATCCTTACTTACTTTGTGAGTTGAGTTTGGGCTCGTCAAAACTCGGCTCACAAAGCCAAATTGACAACCCTAATTTAGATTGAGGGAAAAGGAAAAGGAAAGTGGAGTATCGTTGATTAAAATGCAACATTTTGCAGAAAAATTCAATTGGGGGGACGTTTTAACTACCAACTAACCATTCACTTGCTTCTTAACTTTTCCATTTAATCAAATACGTGAGAGAAACCTAATTTTGTTTCTCTTTACCCCCACTTCAGTTTACTTTTATTTTACCTTACTTTATTCAATTCAACATTATAAATCACAAAGGCTCGAAAAAATGGTCATATTAACACTTGACTTTTTCTTAGAAACATTTCAAATGCTTCTTAGCTTTTACAAAACTTACAAATATGATATTGTGTCGTTGATCAAAATTCAAATACTAGTTCACTATTCAATCAAAAATTATAAAAAGTATGTCATAACATAAAGGGTTAATCTCAAAATTTCCCTCTAACATTTAGTCAGAGTTGCAATTTACCCCTTAACATTTAATTCTTCTCACCTTATCCCCAATTTCAATCCACCTTATTAACTTAACCTTTAAAACATTGTGAATTGACATAAATACCACATCTTGAACAAGTTTTCAAATTATCAATTCTTTGCATAAAAGATTATGAGACAATAATATATATCCAAATTCATTTCTTTTTTTTTCTTTAAACTCCTAAACAACACCTTTTCTTTTCTTTAAGTCTTTTTTCCCCTTGTTTTCTTGTCCAAAACTCAAAAAATTAACCATAAAAGTTAAAATTCTTTCGTTAAAAAATATCAAGGAGAAGTCTATTTTTTGGTCTATTAATATATATATTTTTTGGGCAAGTTCTTAGATGGTTGGACTTTCGAAATTCTTGTATTATTTATCAAACATAAGTTTTTGGTAGGCTCTTAGTGTATGATGAAAATTTAAGACTTATCAAATAAATCAAGAGATGATGAGCTTTTAAAAGTTTTTTGAACAATTTCTTTGTTTTTAAACTATAAAGTTGCAAAGATGAAAATGGGAAAGAATTTGTAATTTGAAAAATTATTTAAGAAATAGCATCTTTGTGAATTCATAATATTTTAATTTTTAAATTGATGAGGTGAATTGAAACTGGGAACAGAGGAATAAGAATTAAAAGTTAGGTAGCCAATTGTAACTTTGACTAAACGTTAAGGATTTTGAAATTAAACCAAACTTAAAAAGGTGGAAAAGAATTAAAATAAAAGAGAGCCCGAAACAAAGTAGCCCAAAACCAAAGAGAAGTTTGAGGAGCACTAAATGCTCCCTACACACTAATGTTATGTATGTATATCTCATTTGTAAACCTTTATTTTAATATAAAGTCATATAAATATTTTTATATTACTTGCATTTAATCCACAAGACATACAGCCTTGAACTCGTCTATACTCGTTTAATCTATAAAGTTTACTTCGCTGAACTCCTTTCAAGTGGGTACTTGTTGCACTTTGTGCTCCGATCATTTCCCCATCAAATATTTTATGGTATAATTCATTATTATTATAAAAAATAAATTATTAATTTTAATACATGCGATGGATTTCGTAGTTTCAATTCACTGCCTTGCAATTGAAAATGAGAAGGAAAACCCCCTCACAGCTCTTCCACTTTTCTGTCTCTTCCCTTCAAATGCACTCCTCCATTTCCATCTCTATCAAATTCCACTATTGATTCCGACTACAACTCCCCACCGTCCTGGTCCTCTCCCCCTTCCCCAACTCAGCTACTTACAACAGGATTACGCCATTCCATCAGTAAGCCCAATATTAACGTATCCAAACGATCCCACTTTGCTCCCCTAACACTTCCCTAGACGACGACAAAAATAACAATAATAATAAAGAACAAAACTTATGGTTGAGACTAGTACCACGTCGCCCTGGTGGCAGGCAATACTCGCCTCCACCACCGTCGGCGGTGGATCCCTACATTCTTCACGACCTACAAGACCCTTTTTTCTGCTCTTTGGATCGCCTTCTTCTTCACCGTGTTTCTGTGGCAGCAGAGGAGTGCAGCCGCTGGATTCTTGATTTTCCGGCGACCCCTTTCTTACAGGGCCTTTCCGAAGCTCCGGCCGGTGGCTTTCAACTTGACGGATTTCGGGGCGGTCGGGGATGGCATTCTGTAAATACTGTGGCTTTTGAGAGAGATATGATGGCAATTTCTAAGCTTGGAAAGAAAGGCCGTGGACAGCTCAATGTGCCGCCAGGATATTGGCTTACCGCCTTTCAATCTCACGAGTCATATGACTCTGTTTCTTGCTGAAGGTGCTGAAATACTTGGGATAAATGTAAGTTTTCTGCTACTTGACTTTTTGGTTTAATGTTTAAATGGACTTTGCTTGTGAATATCTCAATTTATAGAGTAGATGTTATCTTTTGATTGAGCATTTATATGGTGGCATATTTTAGCTGCACGTTTCAGTATGATTCTGTATTGATAATGGAGTAGAAGATGAAATGCAACTTGTTTTCAAGTGAGTGAGGTTTCATTTAGGAAATAGGACCACTGACTTCATGTTTACACTATCAGCATTCTTATGTTGGGAGGTAATTATTGTTGAATTTGTTTTAAACTGGATTTTGGATTGAGGTTCAGTTGACAGTTTATTCGAGAGCTAAATTTGTTATTTATTCAATTATACTTATGGATTGATAGAATTTGAATGGAAGAGATTTTGTTAGTTGAATACTCTGCTTGATATGGTATTGGAGTTATATGATCCATTCTGGAAATTGACATATATTTTACCCTGGGGCTTTCTCTCAAGGAAGATCATGCCGAAAGACAATTAGATTATTCTAACTGCTTAGACAATGGGATTACTTTAACTGCTTAGACTTCAACTTTATATTGTTTTGAATATCTTCTTTAGTGGGACTGTAAATAAATATTAACTTAAGTAAATTTGTTTTGGATGGAGAAGGTGCAGTGATGATCTTATCCAATCTCATTAATGTGAATTCATTTTTGATTGACTGAGCACCTTCCCTTTCTTTCCTTTTGCAGACCTACTTACAAGTTTACATAACAAGCTTGCCAAATTGACTTATATTGAGTCCAGCAGTACATGGTGTTGGTTCACAGGTGATTGAAAAGGACCTTTTGGTTTGAATGCCTATCTATTCTATGTTATAGCTTTATTGGATTTACTACCCATTCTTTTCTAATGGTTCTCATTAATTGGGGATTCCATGAGCAATTTGTGTTCAGTAAAGTTTTGGCATCTTCTTATACTACTTGATGTGCTTGCTTGAATGTCAAATATATATTCATTGTTCAAAACTGATTATTTCTAGCTTCTTTTGTTGCTTGACAGATTAAAATGAGTTATAGATCTGGATGTAGCTAGTTTATTGTGATTTTTTACGATGATGAGAGATTTTTAACTTTTAGAGTATGAACTGGTACTTTTTCTCACCATAAAGGGGAGCAGGGTGGAGAAGTGGAGAGGAAAAAGTTACATCTGTTAGGCAAGTGAAAGATCACATCACCAATTTCATTTAGAGGATAAAACATTAGAACTTTGTCAGCCATTGACGACGGAAGCTGCAATGCTTGCCCGTAATTCACTTTTTGGGCACTCTATTAATTGGAATGGACTGAAAATCAGAAACTTTCCTGATTCAAAGCCATCTTGTAAGTTAAATGTATGTGTACGTTTATACTGAAACCCTTATAAATTTCATTGGCATTTCCAATTTGAAGCTCATATGCTTTTGTTTTTTTTTTTTTCCACTGGTGCTTGGATAAAGTTCTAACTTGGTCAAAAAGTTCTCTGTAATATTTTCCTGTTGCTTATGGCTGCTTCTGTCATAACTCCTTTTTCAAATTTTTTGAAATAGCGTGTTGTGATTGAATAAGTTTGACTCTTTTGATTTTCAGTTTCAACTTGGGCATCTTAAGATTTTCATGAGAGCCTTCTAATGTTCTCTAGCATTTGGCAGCTTGTTCTGCATATAAATTGAAGAATCAACCAAATCCCCTCGAGTTGAAGAAACATTTTCTGCATGATTTCCCGTTATATTTGATTTCCTTTTTCATGTAAAAGTTATTTTGCCAACACTATTTTCAAATGTTCACCTTGTCTGGAGGCTCCTGGTAAGGATCTGGTCCAGTTAGTAGAGCAATTTCGTACCTATATTTCACCCATTTCCTTCTATGTTTATGAAACAATCGCACCTCTAATGTGAGAGAATGTTGTGGAATGCAACCATAAAAAATTAGACAATGTAGTCCTGCAGATGTTTGGGTAATTTATACATAGGTTTCATCAAGTTATATGCCAACTTGACACCTATACTGAGAATCGGTAAAATCATCGGACTTTGATGAATATTTATGAGCCACTTGCTAACCCTTGATAGGCCAAAAAAAGGATAATACAACTTTCAGCAGTTCTCTTTCACGGAGTTGATTGCGAGATTTGGTTTCTCAAAAAGTTATATATATTAGGTGTACATGCAGAGCGCATTTTCCTGGCATTATTCATACTTTCTATTGGAAGGTTTTTTTTATGTTTGCGTGTAGCTTGGTATCCACAGAATGGGGTTGTGTCTTAACTTCTCATAACTTCTTTCTCATACTTATTGTATCTCTCACTTACTGGCCTCTCATGCCTCCATTGCCATCATATGGCTGTGGAAGGGAACATCCTGGACCTAGATATGGAAGTGTAATTCATGGTCAAAATCTTAAAGATGTTGTCATTACAGGTAAGCATCTTGGCCCTGGTACAATGGTTGGGCGTTTAAGACTCCTGGTATTTTGCCTGTTGTATGTGGTCCGAAAAGAAAAAGTGTCTGTATAGAAGTACATAAGTTTGTAAAAGAATCACGATTGATACTTCTCAATTATAGTAAGTTGATTAGAGGATTGTAGATCAAAACTTAGTTCTTTTATTCTAATAATACTCTACTGACAACTTCTCTTGGCAATGTGGATTCACATGTCCCTTGAAACCTGTCAACGAAAATATTTGAACAAGTTTGTGGGCCTATGTGATAGGCATATAGAAGTATTGCAAGTGTTTTTCTTCCAAGGTTTTTATGTCTTTAGTTGTAAATGGCCAACCTCCTTCGTTATGTAGGCTTCGGGCAAACTTACAGTAGCTGGTGAAGGAACTGGTTCATTCTTAACTGAAAGGGAAAGCAGTAAACAGAAAGGTTACCATCATTTCTTTTGAACGATTGTTATCCATGACACATTCAATTTTTTCATGCGTAAAAAGATTTCAGGATGTTTTAATCCCTGAATTCAGGTTTGGGGAATTTATCTACTTGCAGTAACAATCTTAGTGATGCATACATTTAATCTGGTGTAGGATAGTTTACTCCGGACTGTATATTTGTTTCCTCTATTGAGGCCAAAAACCTTGTCATTCTTGGTACATCATGTGTCAAATGATCTGAAAACAACTGATATATTGTTATGACTCCAGGACATGAGGGTACCATTAAATGGACAAGGTCAAACCTAGTGGAAGAAGTATCGGAAAAAGCTTTTTAACCACACCAGAGGATCACTTGTGCAGATTATGTGGTCTAGTGACATTTTGATCTCTGATACAACATTATGTGATTATCCCTTTTGGACACTCCACCTATTTGACTGCAAGATTGCGACTGTTAGAAACGTGACAATACTGGCACCCGTCTTTGAAGCTCCAGATACTGATGGAACGGATTCCGGTAAGTGGGTTCGTGTCAGAATAAGACTTGGTATTATGTTAATATATCAGCAATTCCTTGTTATTTGTTTTAACTTAACCTGGATGTTTCCCAAAGTTTTTTGGGAATTGACTGATACTTTGCAAACCCATCAAAAAGTTAGATTTAAAATATGTAATCTCGGAGCGATTATCAATAGATATTTTTGTGTTCTTTGTTGTCTAAAAGCCAAAGCTCTGTCAAGACCTCTACGGTTGGCATCAATGGAGAATCAAAGCCATGGAGCTTTTAATTTCAGTTTCATTCCTTTTTCCCATTGTTTACAGAACACACCTAACATACTTTTGCAACAAACAGATTCATGTGTGGATATGGTGATTGAGGACTGTTACATAAGTGTAGGAGCTGACGCTATTGCAATAAAGAGTGGTTGGGATCAATATGGAATTGCTTATGGATGGCCTTTAAAGAATATACTTATCAGAAACCTTGTGGTTCGTTCAATGGTCAGGTCAGAGCTCCCCATAACAATGCTATCTTAACTTTGTTGCACACTTCTTTTTATTTTAATATCTGTTCATGTCCATTGTGCATTTCAATGTTAGAAAACTATTAGTATGTTAATTGAACATTGGATGTCTACATGACTGATGAAGAGTTATTCTTTTCTCCTCCTGTTATAAGATTGTGATTCCCTTGGAATATTGTAACCAAGAGCATTATCCAATTACTTGTACTGTTTAACTCAAATTAGACCTTAATTTTGCATTGTATTTGTTTAGAATCCTGGTGTTTTAGCAGACAAATTATGATACTCCCACTCAGACAAGCACTTTTGAATATTTGGTAACTTGCACATCCTCGAACTATTTCAGTGCTGGCACATCCATAGGCAGCGAGATGTCTTGTTGGATGTCAAATATCACTGTGGAGAATGTCTATGTATGGAGCTCAAGGCGTGCAGTGAGGATCGAGTCAGCCCCTGGAAAAGGAAGATATGTGCAACATATTTCTTACCGGAATTTGACATTTGAGAATATCAGAGTGGGCATTGTGATCAAGACAGATTACAATGAACATCCTGACGATGAATTTGATCCAAAGGCTGTACCATCCTTACAGGATATAAACTACATCTCAATCCATGGTGAGTGAGTTCGTGTACATGGGAGTGAAGAAACTCCCGCGAGGAAAGTGACTTTCTGAGATATCTCCATTGGGATTACTTGCAAGAAGAAGCACATATTCCAGTCTGCTTTTGTTGAAGGCTGTATCATAGGGACCATTTTTCCAGCCCCTAGTGAGAACCTTGATCTATATGATGAACAAGGGCACCTGATCAGGTGCTTTGCCTCCCAAAACATCTCAGATATAGATTACGATCTTTAATATGATCTTGAGCACAGTTTTTCTAGGGCCAATTTTCCAAATGGCAGAGTATCTTCTTTCTTGTGTCTGACAAGATGCATTGTAAGTGGAGGCTGCTTGCTTGGAACAGTCATTCTTCTGTGTCTCCAGAAGGCACCCCTCTCCTGTTCCTTTTTCGCACTTTCCTTTCTTCTACCAGTAAAATCATCTAGTGTACATATTGCAAATATTGGAGCTGATGTATCCACAATTTCAAGAGAGTTGGTCATGTGCAATAGCAAATTCAGGTTAGATGTTGCTGCAGTGTTAATTCTACTGTGATTGTATAAATATTGAGCCTTGACAACAGTTAAAAAGATTCAAACATAGTTCATTTAGATGACGTACAGCAGATGTGGCCATGGAAAATTCAGTCCGTTTGCAGCCGGCTGACTGGGATGGTTGGTCTCGGTTTACCAAGAAGTGTTCCAAGTCCCTCCCTATTCCTGAATTGTTCTTATACAACCGGTACAACCATGCTGCAGAATCTTTGAGCAGCCTGAATCTGACTGGCAAAGAGCAACGGCTTTATGCTCATACAAAATCTAGATTGAATTTACTAAGGCCTTGCATAAAGTCCTACAATCGTGACATTTTACAAGCTTGACATCAAGTGTCATTATGAGACTGTAATTTCAACATTTCAAGCTCAATAATTTTGTGATCTACATCTTAGGATAGGAGCTCAATTTGTGATTGTATAGCAATTATCTACAGTCAGCTTCTAACAATTGTGTTTATAAGATGTTATCAAACGATTTAAATAGCTTTAAACTCACACCTAGTTGCAAGGTGATATTCAATGTAAACGCAATTTTGTTCATATTATTGCTACTTTAATTAAACGTTTTAGACATCCCAATCAAAAATACATTCACTTATAGGAAAATGACATAACATTTGTCTGATAGAGTGAGCTGAGCTGACTGTGTAGCATGTGAAATTTGCTAACCTTAGAAGCAACGGTCTTATACAAATGCCTGACAACCCTTTTGTGTAACATCAAATCCTGCACAACATTGTCCATCATTATCATTCTTACCAAAAAGAACTAGTCCATCATCTTGTAGTTGAAATTTGTGAACGATTAATCTGCCCATGGTTTCCCTTGTTTTCACAAGACAAAGCCGGAAATTCGAGATTTCCGAGTCACATATGGAAACTACGAATCAGTACACCAGACAAGAAAATTTTTACATAGACTTAATTTTACTTGTGAAACTTATAGTCTAAAAGAGAATTACATCAGTATTTTTATGATATTTTATTACATCAATCGCTCTTTTAGAACACGAAATTTACCAAATTTATAGGTAGAGCGTAAATCCGATTCTCGTTAAAATTCACCAGACATGATGTTAGGTGATCATGCACTAGCAACAAACTACCTTGTCACTTTAGTTTGGAGAGTAAATTAGGGGATAGCTTCCGGGCTATTTCTTCTACCATCAATGTTCAAGCTTCCCTTCCAGAAAAAGTCACGAATCTCAATTTCCAATTGTGTTTAATTAAAGGTTTAAATAAATAAAATAGATGAGTACAGCATACTACAATAGTTGGAGTGTTTCTGTGAGAAAATTTTAAATATGAGAGGAGTGCCAACTGCTAACTCCAACGTTATTCATAACTTTGACTTCAATTATCAAAAGCACATTTAAACAATGTGTCTAAGATAGTTTAATTAGTGGGGAAAAAAAAAATCCTCCGAAAGCTGCTCCGATGAAAGGGAAAAGAATTGCTTATGAGTTTCTTCCACATTTCGCATCATAGCTACACAACAATATGCTGGTGGACCACCGAAAGTTTCTGCGAAATTTCGTTAACAATTTACAGTTCGCACAACTCAAATGTGATCCTTGTATGTTTCTCCGTAGCCTTGGTATTGGTAGATTTTGGACCGTTCCAAACAAGCAAAGAGTACTTCCCACTCAACGTCAAGAATTATTATTATGTTACCAGTAAAAATTGTATACATGTGTGCAAGCTAATAAAAGTAACAAAAGATATTGAAAGAAAATGGGCCATAAAATGATGGGAGGAGGGTATTTCTAAGTTGGAAATAGAAAATTGTTGGAAGTTAATACAAGGGTAGTAATGAAAATTGTTGAAAATATTATACCAAAAATGCTCTCGCCCTAATGAAGTGGTAATATTATTCGACATATATTAACATCTAGCATTTGTAGTATTGAATATTCAGTGCCACTTTCTCTGTGTCAAATTCAGTATCACTAATATAAAGTTATCACGTTGTATTCTCACTAGGCTAGTGCTACTTTCTTAATGCCAAATTCAGTGAAAAAGAGTTGTCATATTGCGTTCACACTATAATAAATTAGATAATTAAGTGTGAATGCACTAAATTTGATATTAAAAAAGTGACACTGAGAATTCCAAATAATGGTACCATATGAAATATTTAGTTTAGTATTTTACTACTACACTTCTTGAGTAACAAGAAGAATTGTTCCTTGTCTTTAAAATTTTTTTCTTGGCCACTTCCTTGGTTGCAGCATTCAGGTTCATATAGACATGGGGAACGTAGGAGTTAAGGGATGACTCCATTTGGTTGGTTGTTTTTTTATGTGTTTTTTAAAAAAATTACTGTAATAATTTTAAAGTTTCTTCTCGATAAATGTATTTATGAGATAAAAATTAGTCGAAAAATGTGTTTAAAGTTTTTAAAAAAATATGATTGTGTCTAGATTGATATTTTTGGAGTGTTTTTTAAAAATAATTATTGTAATAATTTTAAATTTTTTTTATAAATATATATGCGAGATAGAAAGTGACTGAAAAACATGTTTAAAGTTTCTAAAATACATGTCTGAAAAAACAAAACCAAACATCATGAGTGGAAAGCTGAAAAACGTGCCAATGACTTGACTTGAGGAATTGCAGGCCAGTTTCCAAGGATCATTATTGCTTAGAAAATGTTCAAGATTATCATTCCAAACTTTTTTTTTTTTTTTTCCGTTTTTGGATTCTTGAGGCACCTTTGAATATATTCACCAGACAACATAATTATTAATCGTCATCCGAAGCAAGAATAAAACCTTTTTTCCTGAAATAATAATTCATTCTACCGCAAACCTCAAATGTCAGTAGTTTATATTCAAATATTTCTGCTGTTGCATGATTAATGTTGTATTGTCCCATAGTTAGTGCTAATATTGACTTTATATTTACCTTAAAACCTGTTTCTTGGTCAGATATAATGTTAATTTAGGAATCGCATAAGAATTAGTCTAAATTGGTGACTTGGTCTGACATCACTTGATCGGTTTTCAATTTGTAATATTCCTTGCTTCAGCTTTGAAACTTAGAATCTGTTTAACGGCCAAAAAAAAAAAAAAAAAAAACTTGACAGATATACGAAATGGTCCTGCTACGCTGGTCAACCAGGAACGGACTGGTCCAGCTTTGGAAACATTTGATGTTTATGCCCAACAAAAATCACAAGAATTGTTCAAACTTTGTCATGTGAAATTATTAGGAAAAACGAAATAACACGTGATTTTAGGACCAATTCAATAATCTCCACCTTCATTATCAGTTTCAGTTTTTGCTTTCAACAAATCTATCATTTAGTTCGTCCAAATACTTCCTTTTCCCTGAGAAGAATGTTATAATTGATTTTTAGTCCCAAACTGTTAGATTACTTAATATATTTGTAACTTATTTGTATTTTGTTTTTCCAAATTTCAAGTTTCTATGTATGTAGAGGCAAAGGACCTCATGACTTCTCAAACTATTGTGGTCATAAGCTTCGGTTGCTTTAGAGGTTAAAATTTTGAACAATATACTAAACTCATAAAAAAAATTGTAAAGTTTATGTAATTCTATTAATGTGTCATAAAAATTTCTACAGAATACATTTATGTCCTCTGCCTAGTATGGAGCTTTAATTGTGAACATCGACACCCAAAAAAATGAACAAAATGGCTCGGAGTTTGAGCTTTTGAAGTTTTGGGGGAACATTTAAGAATCCAAATAAATTTGTGGCCTTATTTAAATCCTTGTGATGAGGATAGCTTAGTAATTAGAAGCCACATCGCGGGTCTTACTTCATGCAATGTTTTCTTTCTTTTTTTTTTTTTTTGGAGGATTTTATAGATAAATAAATACTTGAGAAGTAAGAGGATAGGAGAAATGATTAGATGTATATATTTGGCTTCAAATAGACACAATTATGAAGTAATGGAAGGATTAGCATTATTGTTTTACGACAAGGTTAGCTACTAATGATTTCAATCATCTTCCAAATTACTAATTCACTTGTAACAAAAGTTTGTTCAACAAGTAGTTAGGTCAGTTCATCCAAATTACATCAATTAATGAACATTAATTTTTTGTAATTTAAGAAAAAATAATAAACATATTAGATCACGGAACATCTAATCTGTAATTTTGGTAAACCATTAATCGTCGGCACGCATGGTCAAACGTGGTGGTGCACGACTTCAGTAGTTAAGTTAACCTCATTCCACGTTATTCATTAATCACGCGCGATGCTAAACACGATAACCACAAAAGTCAAGGACATAAAGAAAGCACAAAGGCATCCAAGCATGTTCTGGTCAGTTGACGAATGGCTGATTGATTTTTGGCCATGTGAGGGAACTATCTAGTATGATTGTTTTACTATTCTAATTCTCTTAATTATTATCATGATCTAGAAAAGGGTTGAATTGTAAATCAAGTTAAATTCACTTTTTAGCAATTGATAATTTAACACAGAACTTGTTCTGTTTTCAAGAATTCTATGATTAATTTGAGAATTATATGCTTCTTTTCTTCCTTACTAAAATAAATAATTTGGTATAATGTGAATTTTTTTCTCTTTTATGAAAGATAACAATGTGAATTTATTACCTCTTATTTTTTACTACTTTGTCCTCAGCTACTTTTTTTTCTGATTGTAAAAAAATTAATTGTTGCATACTCGGAATTATCTTTTCTCCCCCCCGGTTTTCGGCACTTTCTTTTTCGAACCCTTATTTTGAAAATTTTACAAAATCGGCTTTCACAAATATCTAAAGCAATTAGGAAGAGGTCAAAATTTAAAGCAGTCTGCAGCTAAATTTTGAACTTTTCTCAACACTTTCGAGGAAATTTCCTATGATACTTTTGTTCATATCTTAATTAACTAGAAAATGTGTAACGTCCTTAAATTATGAAGCCCCATATTTTTTTTTTTGTTTTTCTTTTTCTTCCAATACTTTGATGTTACATATCTCAAAACCGCAATATATGCCCGAACAAAAGGCTGGAAATGGAAGAGAAAAAACACATTTTCTTGTTTCTATCGTAGAAAAAGGAGTTATCAGTAGATCTTTTTTCTTGATTTGTCACGTGTTGTGGAAATAAAATCTTTAAAACGTTGATTAAAACCTTCGAATAAACATGATACGATAATATATAATTTTGATAAGGACGTCGAATAAGAAAAACTTCGGATTTTGTACTTCCCATTTGGACATTTCCGAGGCCCATTACACATTAATCATTCTTGAGATACACCACGATTCAATCGTTCCTTTTATGCCTTCGTCAGGACTCGGTCGGTATGCGACTACTTCAGCATCTTTTAGTATGGATCTGATGAATTGACATTTTCGGAGAATGGCTGCTTTATAGATAAATTTGTTTAACCTGCTGCTAACCTAACCGTGAAAAATAACTCCAGCTTTTCTTTTCTTTTTTTTTCTTTTCCTTTCTCAATTGATGCAGTAGAGTTTAGCCTTTTGATTTTATTTTTCTTCAACAAACTGCAATTATGAAGTTTTCAGTTTATTGATGTACAATACCAAAAACACCTCCAAGTCTCGTTGATACATGAAATGTGGTTTAGTTGTCTTCACATTATATGCAGGCTTTTATTCTTTCTGGAAAAAAAAAAACAATGATGTAATGGGTGCACTGCATCATAGATTTGTGAAATTGTCGCATTTGGATAGATAAGTGTTTTTTGAGATATTTTTTAAAAAATATTACTGTAATTGTTTTAAAAAAACAATTACAGTAACAAACAAACAAAGCCGTTATCTCTTTGAAAAGCCCAAATAAGGGAAAAAAGAATGAAGGATAAAATAGATTACATTTCCACTCAAAAGTAGCATGACTTAATTGAATAATCTGGATGGACTGATAGTTGAACCCTTCCCACAAGAAACCAGAAACTTGTGTGTCCACGCTTCGGCTGAAGTTACATCGTTCTTGTTCCAGCTGGTTTGTGAGAAAAGAAAGTAAATGTCGGCACGCATGTCTCGCCCGATGTTTTTATGGACTTTTTGCATGGGATCCGTGGTATCAAATTAGACATGTGTTGTCAGTGGCCGACGCAGTTTTTTTCTTTAAACTCAAAACGTCTAGGTTGGCTCTCCACTCCACACGATTGTAACTGGATTCAAAAGGCTGGATTGGCATGACTTCAATTAAAGAGTATCACGTTGGTCATTCTAAAACAAATTAATTCCATCAGCTATATTTGCGGTTCCCATCCCATGTGCTCGTTTTGATTTAGTTTGCAGTGAGTTTAAGATCTTCCTTCCACGTAAGAGTAGAGATAAATGTACCTAAACCAGCTAACATTGCAAAACTTGAATATGTTATTAGCTCTGTTAAGTTAAAATTTTGCATTCAAAATTTGGTTCTTTTATTTATTTATTTTTTTGACATATGGTTGTTTTGTTTTTAGTTCAACCTCAAATGAATTTTTATCGAATCAAATACAGGTAATGTATAGTTTGTATGTACAAGAATAAATCTTATTGAAGATTACATGGTTAAATGTATAGAGACGAGCTTGAAATTAAACCAACACTTACTTTTACTCAAAATTATCTTGATTAATTAAGGAACGAATTTTGAAGAGCTATTAATGAGTCAAATACAAGTCTAGTAGTACCAAGTAATGTTGTTCGTCTTTAAACACAACATGAATAACTCGCATTTCGCAAATCACTATGACCTTAAAATTGGAGATCTCTACATGTAACCACTCATAACTGCACAATCATTGCTGTACTTTCCGTTTACGATGTTGGATGTAAAACTATATATACACACACACAGATTTCAAGCTCTATATTGTTAATGCATTATCGGTTAAAAGGAATGTATATTAACTTTCAAGTATAATTAATTTTAACAATCTATTACGAGAAATTATTGATTCCCATGGTTAACCATAAGGGAGGAAAAAGTCTACAAAAAGGATGGCTAATGATGTCCATAAGACTTGATGTTTAATTTTTCTTTGTTAAATAACCCTGTCCCGTTATTCTGAAATAGAAATTTATTAATTGCCTTTCATAAGCCAAAACTTGAATTTTCAATTTTTAATTACATCATATAGTTTTAATAGCACTAGTGTACATATGTATATATACATACATACATATATATATATATAACGGAAGACTGTTGCTTTTAATCAAGATAAGAAATGGATGAATCATTTTACAATTTATACTCGAATATATGATCGTTAGTTACAAGAATATATGTTTACGTTTGTCGTTAAAATTTAAGTTTTCGTTTACCCAATAAAATTTCCGCCTTTTTTTTTTCCATCCTAACCATCCTCATTTACCAAAAATAACATCTTCCATTCGGGAACAATTAACTTCAAGATTACTTGTGTTCACTAACCGGTCGCCAACAAATTGAGCCCATAGATTAGCAAAAGCAATTTGAAAAATTCAAACACGTTTATAAATGGGTGCATGTGTAATTTCGAACAAGAGATATTTCGATATCCACGCCTCAAATGGCACAATAGTCCTCGCACGCAGCACATCAACATCATTATCAACTCGACAGTTGGTAAAAGTGTAAACATGAAGATCACGTGGTGGATTAGTAAAGTCTTCATAAATCACGTCACCCATCGCTCGTGACTGACCTGACCACCCCATCATATTTCAGTTTTCCACAACATCCCCCGACATTAACTTCGCCCATTCCCCAACCCCAACCAATCCGCCTGTGACTGTCTCCAACCTCCATCACCTAGATACCCATCATATTTTGGAATTTAAAAAAAAAAAAACATTTGTTCAGAAAAAAAAAAAAAAATCACTCCATTTGGATGGAGCATGGGGTGCTTAAAATTACTTAAATATGTTTTTGAACTGATTTTAATCTCAGTATATAATTTTTAATTGAATTTATGAAACTGTCATGGTGATATTTTATAAAAGATATTCTCAAAAAACGATCATTTAATAAAAAACACGTGCTGTGTGTTTGTTCAGACTACTTCGTTAAGAATATGTTTCTAAAAAATTAAATCACGCTTCTTAAATTTTTTTTATCGTACTAACATATTTATAAATCAAAAATTCAAATAATGGATGCTCAAAAAGCTCATCAGAAATTCCTCGTCTAGAACAATGGTAATAAAATAATAAAAAAATGTAAAATTTTGTCAAGTTGAGTCAGTCGACCGCCCAAACTTAACAGGTCGCAATCGCAAGTTAAAAAAACCGCATCTCACAGCGTCAACTGCTCAGATTATGCCACGCGTCAGATGATGTTGCCACGTGCTCCTTGCACGCGACTTTTTGGTACCACGTGTTCCTGCTTAATTGGCTAAAAGAACGTGCATTGGCCGTTCGATCATTTATTAGATAAAGAGGGTCAAATGGCTGAAGAAACTTCGTGTGGTGGCCCACTCTAAGCTCGCCCGAGTTTAACTGCTGTGCCGCACGAAATCCGAGAAATACGTAAAAAAAAACAGATGGGACGCTTTACCTAACGCCGTTAGTTAGTTTAACACCGTCAAAAGTCTACCCAACGTCTACTTAAACCGTACTTTATAGTATTTGTTTTTTGTTTCTAAATTCGGTTGGTCTGGTACGAAGTTGTCCAAATGGAAAAAATCTGAAACATCAACTTGCTTTTAATTAACAATTTTTTGTTTTTTTAGCCTATGTGATTAAATTGTTAATGGCATTGATTAATTTAGTGAAGGGAATCAAAGTTGGTAATTAGTGGACTCAGAATATTTATTTAATTTTATTTTTATTGTTATTTAATGCATCACAACTTCTGCAAGGAGAAATTTCTAGGAGTAATTAAATCTTTGTTTAAGCGACCAATGAATGATTTTGCACATGCAGGAATGGAAAGAGTAGAGCCTTGTGGGATACAATACAATTTGTTTTTGGCTTTGAAAAGCATAATTAAATTAAAGAAGCCATTGTGAACTACTCTGACCAAACCTTTATTCACCTTATTTCCTTTTGCCTTAATTTCTTTGGGAATTTATTTATATATTCTACAGTTCTATACATACACTTCTTTCTTTGTTTTTCGTTTATTTTTTTATGTAGATTTAAGATATATGATTTACCAGTATTTTAAGATGAAATATACATATAAATTAACTATTTTTTTATTTCATAGGTATTTTATTGTTTCAAATTAGAAAAGAAAAAAAGAAAAAAAAAAACAAAGAGGCGAACGTAGACGCAAAAAAAAGTGGAGTGTATAATCATTGAACTTTTATTTTGGATTTTGAAAAACATTGCTAAATTTGGTTTGAAACACTTCCTACTTAATATTTTCTATACTTGTGATTTGACTATTTTTTTAAGAGAACCAATCATGTAAACTATTCCTAATTATTTCTCCATATAAGAAACTGAAGTTTTAAGCATTAAGTTGAAAGAAAGCAAAAACATTAATCAAATACTATTATGCACTTCTTCCCCCCCCCCCCCCCCCCCCCTCTCCTTCCCCTTAATGAGAAGCAGTTACAATCCCATGTATTTACTTAAAACTAGTATGATTGATCCACATTGCTGATTTAACTGGGCAGTGTAATGGATTTAGCTATACACACTATTTCATGGTTAATAGTTTTATTTTTTTGGACATATTGAAATATGGCGGAATGGGCAAATGTTAAATTACTCAAAAATTATATTTGTGATTGTAAAAATTTGGTTTTACAAAGTCCATTCAAAGCTTTTAAATCCTCACGTTATTCTGCTTGACCTAGTAAACTCGAATACTTTATTCTCTCTTTCTTCTCGTGCTAAAAAAATATTTGACCGAATTCATGATCAATTTCCATAATTATTCAATATTAATTTTTTCCATAACTCTAGTAACTCAACTATTTAAAAATAGAAATTATTAGATCTTCATTTGCCATATATATGCAACCAATTTAGGGCTTGTTTTTAATAACTTTTTTTGGCTGATTTTAGATTCAAAATTTTGAAAAATCTATTTTTGGAATGTTCTCAACTACTTTTTTAACTATGTTTTTGAATTTTTAAATTTTTAACTTTTCAAAAATTATTTTATAAAAAATCAGAAGCTATTAAGAACAAGCTTTTAGTCTTGCATGGTGATCAAATTACGTGCATATATAGAAATTTAATTGAAATTCAAAGAAGGAACTAAAAGATATATTGGTCCTTTTATAGTCAAACAATTACTACATACCACAAAAACCACTAATCTAATCTGACTTATTCTTGTAGAATACAGGTCAAATTCTATTTTGAACTGTTTCGTTAGCTAGTGATAGCCAACTTTTCTAAGTTCCTAAATCTTTTCTAGAATTATGTGGAAAAATTCAATTACCCTGCCAACAATTAAAAAAAAATGCAAAATGAAGAAAAGGGTTGCCGCCTGACGGCAAGGACAAAGGACGCAAATTTACAGAAACGCAATTACACGCAACGCATACCGGTTTAGTAGAAGTAAAGAACACGTGTTTGAAATGGCTGGAAACGAAAAAGCAACAGAAAAAAAATGGGACCCATCCATCATCCATCAAACCAAGAAAATTATTTTAAAATTTTAAAATTCAACTATTGAAAGATACAAAGACCAACAACGTCCCTAGTCCTCTAGTCCTAAAATCCCATAAATTCCTCGTGTGCTTTTTGCTTTTCTTGTACCTTAGTCCTTAGCCAACCCAAATAAAACCCTCTTATGTACATGTATGTATATATATATTTCCCTAGCCCATATGTTCATTCACAATTCAACTGCTCTCAATTAGTGGTTTCTGTCTCTCAATTGAGTGTTCGTACGCAATCCTGCAACCTGAGCAAGTGACAAGATAACTCCTCCTCCGGTGATCATGGGTTCGTCGGAAATCGTGGACTCCGGGAGATTCCAAGCTGCCCACAAGTCCAACTTTGCTCAGACTTGTACTCTTCTCAGTCAATACTTGAAGGAGAAGGGTAGCCTTGGAGATCTCAGCCTTGGTCTTTCCCGTAATTTTGAGCCTAACGGTATTTTCTCAGATCCAAAACTGTTTTTAGGAAAAATTTTTGATGTATTTAATCATTCCTTAATGAAACTAGATGCAATAAAGTTTCTAGAGCATACTTTATTGGTTTTCCATTTTAATCTCTTTTTCCTTTTTTAAGCTTTTTTTTTTTTTTTTTGAGAAATAGTACATATCTGATTAGTCTCTTTCCTTTTATGAATTGGGCCTTCAGATAAGACCATGAATTTGCTTCCCATGATTGAGAAAATGGGCAAGAACTCGGAGGCTCCGGCAGCGGCTAGGTCTCCCAACATGCCGGTGAACCTATTTGGCGCCGCCTTCCCCAGAGAAGAAGCCCAGAAGAAATCTGATATCAGGTTGGTCAGTGTGGATGTGCTATACCGAAAATGACCATTTTACCCGTGTTCTTGTAGAATAATTAAGTTACATGTTGTCCTAGAAACTCATTTTTTTTCCGGTGATCTGTTGACAGTGTGGTAAAGTCGGAACCAGAAACGGCCCAAATGACGATTTTCTACAATGGTCAAGTTATAGTGTTCAATGACTTCCCAGCTGATAAGGCCAAGGAAATCATGCTTTTGGCCAGCAAAGGTGTGAACACTTGTGCTGCTAGTACTACCCCTAACACGGTTCTTAAACCTGCTGAATCTGCTACCAATGGCATTGTCCCCAATTTTTCTAACAATTTGGTCCGTGAATCTGTCCAAAGACCCCTCCAACCAAATGCTAATGGTAAGTAAGTTCACATTTATTTCTTCTTGAATTTTTCTTTTGGGCCGTTTCCAATTGTGGGATTTCTTAAAATGCTAATGGGATTATCGTTTTGTTTTCTTGGTGCTGCAGATCTACCAATTGCAAGGAAAGCATCACTTACAAGGTTCTTGGAGAAGCGAAAAGATAGGTAGGCATTTGGAATTGAAATAATGTATTAAAACTCTAGCAAAAATACTTGTAGTCTTTATCTATTTTAGCTGGAGAAGTACATTAGAAGGATACTTATTGGAGCCTTTTAGGGAAAAGTTTTTGTTAAGTTGAGAGTTTTGTCCATGATTACCAATTTTTTCCCTATAGGAAGAAAAGGGGTGGAGCTTGATACAATACTTTGTAAAGAAAATATAATGTGTACATTTTATTTGATAATGATTCAATTCATTACTCATTTTTGCTACATATTCGAGTTAATATTATTCATTCCTGTCTAGTAGTATATGAATTGCACTTGATTTGAGATTGATATCCTCGTTATATTACTATTGAATTACAGAATTACAGCAAGAGCACCATATCCCCTTGAAGCTGCTGCTGCTTCTAAGCCCGCTGAAAGCAAGGCATGGCTGGGTTTTGCTCCTCAATTCCCTCTACAAATGGAGCGCCAGTTATAGTTTAATAAATAGTTTTGCTTTTGGTTTCAGCCTTCAGTTCATCAGTAGTAGTATATTAGTTGTTTAATATCGGGATTAACTCTAGCTTAAGTAATTTGGATCTGACCCTGTATTGTTCTTATTATATATATATTAGTTCGTTCGTGTAATTAGAAACTTGGAGACAAATTTTCCCTTGCCATTGTCCATCTAAGTTTCTTGGTACTGTCAAGCTCGTGAGATTTATCAATCTCAAACCTTGATTTTCTTTTGTGTTGTTGGTTGGTGGATGATTTTTTTAGTTTTACATATTCAATTCCTATGTTTGGTAGAATTTCTCATTCTAGCCAGGAATACTTATTTTAATGATGCAATTGGCTTCCTCTAGACTCTTTTAGGGGGGTTATCTTGTGCTGGATTGTGAGAAACACTGGCCATCAATTTCTTGAGTGGGTGAAAAATCGAAGGAGAAATGAATCTGCTATGGAAAGTAACATCAATGGCAGTTTCTTAAGCAAGTCATTCTTCCAATTTGGATGCAAGCGAGGGATTCAATGAATTTGTGCAAATTGGGTGTGGGTGGTTGTGTGGCTGGACCAGGGAACAACCATCGTTTTTATCATTATCATGATTGTCATATTGCTTTAGTGATTTGCATGACTCTCCAATTTTTGGCTAGAAACATCCAATCCTATCATCGACCACACCCTTACTTTTGAAGTATCAAACCCCATTGTTGCAATGGTTGGGCAAGCTAACAATAGCAGCAAAGTGAGGCAAATTTGCAGCCACTGTTTTTTTACTTAGGCGTGTAAGATCTTAACAGTTCAATTGGATTATCGTTAACCTTTGATCATTATTCGAGTTGTATTCTGCCACGTCAGTTATAAACCAATTTTGTATAAAACAAGGAGGTAAAGCAAAGGAAAAATAAAACGAAATATCTATATTCTTTGCTCTGTTCCACCTCCACGGGATGCCGATGGGACAGCGCACGCGGTTTTGAAAAATAGAAACGCGGAAATGGCTGCTTTTGGCGAAAGCAAATTGGAAAAAAACATACGCAAGAAACGCAGAAAGGTTCACGAGATAAAGCCAACCCACTTAACCACCACCACAAGATTATCAAATAAACATGCTCTAAACCAAGTCCTTTTTAATTTTTCATTACGAATAGAATACTACTACCAACGTACGCCGAACACCGCGGCTGGAATATAGTCAAAAGCTTCAAAAGCGCATTCTCACCAAAACCAATACAATAGTCTTTCATTTAAAATTTAAACTAGTCTCGTCGACCAAGACCACGTTGTTCATGCAGTCTCCTCAGTATTTTATTACCATGAATGAAGGGCTTCCATATTAAATAATTCTGTTAGTATATGTTATGGTATGGAAAAGGGATTGAATAGAGAGGGGGGTTGAAACGAAAAATTATTATATGAATTCGGTCTAGATTAGCATGTATTATTATACCTAACTCGTTTTTAGATCACAAAGTCTACCACTGAAGCATAAACTTAGTTCATATAAAAATCTTCCGACTATGATGGATAGGATGGTGTCTGAAGGTGGATACATTCCAATTGTCTATGCCTCTTCCTCTTTATGGTTATGGGATCACATGCTGTGTGATTGGAAATGTTTACGGGTTTGAGAGGTCGCCTTCATTTGAGAGTTCAACCCTCCAAAGTACAAAGGGGGAATGTATTAGAATCAATACTTGCCATTTACTACATGCAATGTCATGTGCATGAAGCCCGTGTAGGCCTATGCTCAATCATTATGACCACATTCATTTATGTTTCCTTGCTTGTCTTTAAAAATTTGGAGAGTTGAAAAGGATTAAATCATGAAAATGCACATTTGCTCCTTTGAAATATAGCCTTTACCTACTTTATTAATTGTATATATTGGTGACTTGAACTAGTAAATGACTTTTTGTAGTTATTAATTGTATTGATCGGAAATAAATAAAGGACAAGTTTGTGGCTCTAGTAAATTTCATTACCTAATTCCATATTCTGGAATTGAGTAAGATATGTTCTTGGAAAATTGACAATAATATGAAAAAATTGAAACAAGTATCCAAAGTATATATTTGAAATAACCATTCCTAGATCAGTTAGAGATCTTCCGTGCATGTTTTTCTAGTACCACTCCGGTGCCATTCACCAGCAGGTTGTTACTTTGCATTCACACTATGATAGTTATCTAATTTATCTTAAGTATAAGTGTGAATGCAATGTGGCTGTCCCTAGTGAATGGCACTGGAGTGGTATTGAAAAAATTGGCTGGCACTGAGGATTTCAACTATTTCTAGATTGTACTGTAATTATTTAAAATTATATTCATGTTTCGTTTAGATTTCATATTGATGCGTAATGGGATGGGAGTTGAGAGTGAAGTCTGGCTGAGTTTGGAGTTGCAGGGCTGTGAAAAGTTGAAAAAAAAAATTTGTTTTTTAATGGAAGTTGAGTGCCATAGCCCATAGGCGTATTTGGTAAGTGACCGAGAAAGAAAAAAATGTGGGCGTATTTACAATGTTCTCCGTTTGGATTGAAGATTTTCTCCAGAAAATTTATTTCCAATTAATTTTTTATTTCATATACATGCAAACAACATAGAAAGTAATACGATAATATTTTTTTTTTTCAAAATTCTTCTGTTTTAAATAAAAGCAGTCCAAACCAGACATATTTTCTCAAACTTAAGAAGGGTCTGATTGTAATTTGAGTAATCTCAGCGGTCAACTGCAATGAAATCTTGCATTGATTGTTTTGTCCAAGAAAAATGGTAAGTCAATGGGCAGGACCAGATCTAGAAATTTTGCTTCTCATCTGTAAAAGTCATGAAAATCAGACAACTCTAGATTTTTCTCTTTTTCTTGGTCGTTTTATGTTAGAAAACGACCAACATTCTAGAAGGGTCCCATTGATCCTAATATATATATATTTTTTATTAGAAGGTGTAAAAGTTGGTAGAAATGACATTGCTGAAATTGTTTACAAAAAGACAATTGAAAAGTTGGATTTTGGAGAAAAACCAGCCCGAAGAAGAGAGAAAACAACTGGATTCCATATTAACAGTGAGCAATTTCATTCATTGCATAGAAAAAGTGAGTTTTATAGTGGAAATTACAAATGGAATTCCAATTTTACTAGAAGTTAGACCACAAACATACTAGTAACAGGATTCGACGGGGATATTTGGGTCAAATGCTCGAAAATGGTATTTTGGTGCCTCTTCATATTGATAAAGAATGTTGGCCGACAGGACTTCTTGACTGTGGACTTTGCATTAAAACGATATGAAAATTTGGCCAACAATCATATATTGCGAAACAGCGAGAGCGAGTTGTGAAATTATTATCGGTTCTAAAAAGGTGGCAATAGGGGATTGAACTGACCGGGAGGGCATTCGTACTACTAAGACTCTTTTGCTTACCTATATTTAGATAATTTGTTTTTAGAATGCAAGTTGGTTTGGACTTTGGCTCATGTTGGAGTGCCATTATCCAAGTATGGAACCATATTGTTACAGATTAAACGTTGTTTTCATAAGGGTGAGATTCGGTTGGTAATTTGGTAATTTGAAATCGGTTAATTTCGTATTTTTTTTTTCAAATTTATCCAACCGAATTTGATTTCGAATTCACTTAATACCGTACTGAATTTGATTTCAAATTCATTTCGGTAAATCGATATATTAATTCGGGTAACTAAATTCAAAAAAATAAAAAAATAAAAAAATTAAAATTTTAAAAATAAAAAATTAAGAATTAAAAAAATTAAGAAATTCAAAACTAAAAATTAAAAAAATAATGGTGAGGAAATGATGGGCTTAAGGAGGAAATAATGGACTTGAGGAAATAATGGCCCAACCCAATGCCAAGGTAACCTAGCCCGTTACCAAATTATTAGCCTTATGAATGTTAAATTCAGTAAACCGAATTCGAATTACTAAATTGAATTTTCTATATTTGGTATTACCGAATTAAAATTTTATTTTTGAATAGCGACCGAATTCGATTTCATTTTTTTCAAATTTTTCGAATTACCAAATTACCGAATTTGCTCACCCCGAGTTTTCATACAGGCAGATATCGGATTCAAGTCATGTTGTTATGATCAAAAGCGTTTTGTTGCAAGTTATCAATCAATTTTTATGATGCAAATGTATAGAGCAAGCATAATGAAAACAAATTTGTTCACTAACTGATTTTAAATTGATTTCAAAATTGGTAATTTGATAAATCGATCGAATCAAAATGTCATATTAGAAAAGGTGGAATATTGCCATCAATTTTATTGATTTTGAATTGGATTTGACAAAATAATAATTCGGTAATTCAATTATCACATTTATTTCTGAACATAGATTTTTATTTTCTAACATATATTCTTGTGTGTGTTTCTCTCTCTCTCTCTCTCTCTCTCTCTCTCTCTCTCTCTCTCTCTCTCTCTCTCTATATATATATATATATATATATATCTAAGCAAATATTCAACCTACATAACTAAATATAATTAAATATAAACTTTATAACTAAAAGATCTAGTAAAACTAAATTCCTATCAGTACAATTAAAGACATGCAATTTAGAAGGTCAACATATTTTAAACTTGTAATTATAAGTTCAACTTATATTGTAAAAATATAAATATCCATATTTTTATAATATATTAATTATCAAGTACAATTGTTTTATAAAAATAATGGAAATTTATAAACAGGTAGTAGATCAACTACTTAAAATAGTCGATCAGCTACTTAATATATTTACTCATAAATTGCAATTTCTGATATGGTTCATTAAGGACCATTTATTGATCAGTGACAATTTACTGGTAAATTTTTAATTGGATAATATTTATTACTTCTAATATATATTTTGTCAATGTTAGGGTATGGTTATTGGGCCAAGTTTTTGGTTCAACCTAAATTGAAAACTCAATGAATATTAAATTCAATACCAAATTTAAATTATGAAATAGAATTCATAAATTTTGAATTCGAAATCAAATTATGTTGATGTTTTTCTAAATAAAATGAATGATTTTACCAAATTTATTTTATCGAATTACCAACCGAATCACGCATCTAACATTGTCGATTTCGTGGATTTAAACTAAAAAGTAATGAAAAAAGAGAAGGATTGTTCTTTCAAAATTTCATTTTGATTGTCAATGATTTTCAAATTTGAAACTAACACTAGCTCGGATGGAATGATCTAGAGACAAAAGAAAAGAAATGAGGAGTTTTATCTTGTTTATGAGTTTTAAGTTGGGGGGGGGGGGGGAAAGAAAAGCAAATTTCTTACTTAAGCAAAAAAAAAACGGATATTAAAGGAATTAAGGCTTGATTACCAAGAACATACATTCTTCATGATTAGTCAGTCAGATGCATCATACATTTAGCCAGTAATATTAGAATTTCATCTTCGGCCCGCATTTCCGACCCAGTTTTTACTCTGCTTTTGTATTGGAGATGGAATAATGTCTAATAGCCCAATTCTTCGTAAAACCCAAAGCCTAGTTCCATAGTCTTCGAGAATTGCCAGCATAAATACTTACAAGCCCACGAAAAAGTTTCACATCATTCACTGTATTTGGATATGGAGTAGGGTAACCCACCAAAACAAAAAACTCGATGCAGTCCAAGTGTTGAGCACCATACCAGATGTTATCCATAGTTATTATGATGCCCAAGCGTTCAGCATAGCATGGTTTCCTTCAAATTCGAACAAGCCCCCTTTAGCCCGCGCTGGGTTGTTAGGATGGTGCAGGCGGGGATAGTTACTCTAAGTCTACCTGGGTTCGATTCCAGTCCGTAACCTAGTTTTTAATTTCCTTGACATCGGTCGAGCCCGTTCTGTCAGGGCGCTGTGGAATAGTCGGCTCCAAAAGGAAAGGATATCACAGTATTGACAAAAAAAAAAAAAAAAAGAACAAGTCCCCTTTAATCTTTTTTTATTTTATTTTAGATAAAAAAAATTTAACTCGATCATTCTTTGGTTTGATTAACTTGATTTCACTTAATCAAAATTATGGACTGAAACATTCTAACGTCATGAATTTGGCTTGATGAATCATGGAAAAATCTAGATTACTTGTCAGGTAGGTGACACCCATCTACTAGATAATAAAATTACTTCATCTAAATAGTTTCTATATTGTTGCTTAAATGGCTTAGGGCAATTAATTGGTAACAAAGATTTACTCATGAATTTGGTTCAGCCATGAGGAATGGGGCAATACCAGTGTTATTGCTTCTTTCCCCAAATTGGCTAATGAATGCTACTTGGGTCTCAAGGGTTGTCAATCCTAAATTATTAATTGTTTTAAATTGAGTACAGTAAGTTTAGGCCGTATAATTTAATATTAAAAATAAAATTTTAATTTAATGACACAAATCAACCACAATTCTCAATTCCATTCAATTCAAAATTAAAAATAATTTTTGTTATCAAATATATACTATTAAATTAGGAGAGATAAATGATAATAGTAGTTTTTCAACTTACCTTAACCGGTCGACCTTTCATTTATTAAAAAAAATAAAATAAAATTTTAAGTTAAAGGGCTAAACGAGTCGACCCGACTATGAAACTGCAAAGGAGAGTTGTACACCTTATCGAGAGACATACTGTATATTCCCCCTTCATCCCTCTTCCCTGTTTATTACTAAAGATCCAAAACAAAAGTGGGAAGGAGGGTTTCTTTTCTTTTTTCCTTTTTTTCCTTTTTCTAGCCCTTTTTCTTTTGCCTGTTTTTCCTCCCTATTCCATTTTTCTTTTTAATTTTCCAAGACCTAATACTTCAACAGCTTACCTATTTATTTGTCATACATAACAATTTTTATTTATAATAATTTGAAGGAAATTGGAAAGAAAAAAGAAAATCAAGATGCAGCAGAGGTTGAAGCTACAGCAGCAGCAGCAACAGGCACTTATGCAGCAATCTCTGTACCACCCCGGTCTTTTAGCCCCTCCTCAGGTCTTGCTATTTCTTTTTCTTTCTTGGGCTTAGGAATTCTATTTTCGATTTTGTCTTTAAATTTTTATATGCCTAGTTTTTATAAAGTTAGCATCTTTATGTTTTTTCTTTTTGCCTTCTTTCGTCGAAAAAGATTTTGATTTCTCTGTTTCTTAAAAAAAAGAAAAAAGATAATATGTCTATATTTTCTTCTAGCTAATTGCTTTGTTATTCTGCTTGAGAAAAAAATACGGGAAAAGTTGAGAATTGAGGGAGTTGTATAGAATTAATACTCAACTCTGCTAGTAAAGATTTTTATGTTCAAGATTGACTTTAGGTTTAAGAAACTTAAAACTTTATGACATAAAAAAAATGCATTGTTCATGCTCATTAGATATCTATAAAATGCCGGGAGATTGGAAGTTCAAAATTTTTTTATTACTATTAATTTATTATTGACTGAGAAATTGTGCTCGTGTATTTACTGTTTCGCGTAATTTAGATGTTTGTTAAGAATAAAATTGTGTACCTAAGTTGCTATTTTTAGAATGGTTTGAAAATCGCCTCCTTTGTATACATGTATCTATGAGCTTGTGTTGTGTGGGTGATCGCATATGTGCTTGGCATATCTATTCAGAGAATCTGTATTTTACATTAAAAGGGTTTTTGTGGTCTTCCCTTCCTTAACCAATGGGGTTATTTTAAGTGATCATCCATAGTTTTCGGGGATATCCAATAATTTATAGGAATTAGGAGAATTTATTGGTTTAGGGGGAAATTGAGATGTCCGGAAAAGTTACTTTTCGAGCTCTCCAAAATTGACATGTGAATTGTGCTGCTGTATGTTAACTTGTGAAGGATACGTTTTACTGCCTCTGGTGTATACTTTCTGTTGAAGGAGTAGGCAGTCTTGATCCGAGTATGAGTTGGAAGATGGGTTTCATCTGTTGGGTACACAATTAATGTAGAGGGGTTTAGGTGCACAGTTAAGATTTTATCAAGAGAAAACTATGGTTTTGGAGTTCAATTGTTGAACCTAGTGAGGGGTCACCACTTTGTGATTTTCTCTTCATCTTTTCATCTTAGCAATAGGCATCTTTTATTTTGGGCTTTAATTTTTTTTCTTTATCTTTTTTTTCCCCTCCTTTTTTGGATCTTTACATTTTATCACTAATCTGCAGATAGAGCCTATATTGAGTGGAAATCTGCCTCCTGGATTTGATTCAAGTACATGCCGCAGTGTGTGAGTGCCTTGCAAAGATTTCACCTTTTTTTTACCACTTTTTTTGGGGGGTTTTCTCTTGGAGGATAAGTGCATAATTGTTGTTAGAAGTTTAGTTGTACTAATGCATTGGATTACATATCTCTAAAATGATATAAGATGCACACATGTAGTAATTTCTCTTGTACTATATCCTATAAATGCCATGGTTGCGTGAATTTGTGTGCATGCTTGTGTCTCTGGCGTTTCATGTCAGATCTCCAAAAGTGATACCAGTATAGTTCCCATTTCAGTTCTCCAAATGTAATACCAGTATGCTCCTCTTAAATTCGTATTTAAATGAGATAATGCAGATATGTTGGGAATATCCACCCACAAGTGACAGAACCGCTTCTTCAAGAGGTTTTCTCTAGTACTGGTCCTCTTGAAGGTTGCAAGCTCATCCGGAAGGACAAGGTTTGGTTACATTTCTTCATCTTCTTCTTCGTCATCATCATCATCTTCATCATCATCATCTCTCTCTCTCTCTCTCTCTCTGTGCCCTATCTTTTAAGTCAGTTCTGTGAGAAATCTTGTGTTGCCAGAGCGGCCTTTAGACTTGTAATTTTGGGCATCATTTGCCCGCTGATTTCCTCAACGGTTCATTGGTAATTAGTTATGGAAGTCCAACTTACTATTTGAACAGCCTCAAGCTAATAGTTGAAGTATGGTTGAACACTTCAAAATTAGTAAACTGCCTTTTTACTTGTGTATGAATCTTTTCAGTTATGTAAAATGAGGATATGATGCGTGAGGACCATCTTTCAATTGTAATAAAGGCCTATTTATATGAGTTCTGCTGGCTTGGTTGCTTCTTATCTTAATCCAGGCTACAGTCAGCTCCAGAAGTTTGAGAGTCATCAAACTTCTTTTTAAAGCTTTGGTACCAAATGTACTGCTTGTTAATTGTGTACATAAAATATCTGCAGTCCATCAGTTTAAAGGGATTCAGCTCTCTCTCTCTCTCTCTCTCTCTACCAATAAGGCAAAGGACTTAAAAACAATTAGCAGCATTTGTCCTAGAATTTGAAAGTGGCATCTTACCATTCTACTTGCTTAAAAATGGTGACTTTTTCTGTTTCTTTATGCAGTCATCCTATGGTTTTGTGGATTACTTTGACCGAAGATCAGCTGCCCTTGCTATTGTGACTCTTAATGGGCGACATCTGTAAGTGTTTTATTATTCTTGTGGTGTTAAAATTCACTACTTTTGATATCTGACTTGCAGACTTACAGATTTGGACAGCCTATAAAAGTTAATTGGGCTTATGCCAGTACTCAAAGGGAGGACACATCAAGTATTTACATAAACTCTCAACTATGATTAAGTTTGTATCATTTTCCTTTTCTTAATGTTGTATGCTCCATTGATCTTGGCTTGTAGATCACTTCAACATTTTTGTTGGCGATCTTAGCCCAGAGGTCACGGATGCCACATTGTTTGCTTGCTTCTCTGTCTATCCTAGCTGCTCGTAAGTTTCTTTATTCTCCAGGTCCTGCCTACTGCTTCAACTCTATGATTCTATATGAATGAAGGTGGCCTCAACGATTTTTTTCTTGTGCTTTGTTATAGAGATGCAAGGGTTATGTGGGATCAGAAGACTGGTCGTTCAAGGGGATTTGGTTTTGTTTCTTTCCGTAACCAATTGGTGCTTATATGGTTTTATTGAATCCCTTTGTTTTGATATCTTATTTTGTATTTCTAGATTTCATCCTAGCTTTACAATTCTGATATTTGTTTATTATTTCCAGGAAGCCCAAGGTGCTATAAATGATCTGAATGGTGAGGAGATTTTCCTGCTTTTCCAAAATTCTTCTTTTCTCATTATGTTCTTCAGGATCTACTATTATTTAAACTTTGTAGAAGCTATTTGTTTCTACTCTTTTTTGCCTTCTCTGTTTGTTTTTGTTTGTACCCAAACTCCTTTTAGAAATTTCTTTGCTGGGAGATGGATGTTTATTTGTTGGAAGAAAGAATATACAGCCATATTAGTGAAGCATTTTTTTTTTTTAAATTTGAATTGCGAGCAAATTGGCTTGCTGTCCATTTCTTGTTCTGGTTGGACCACATCTTCCTCGTCAATTTCAAGAAAAATAACTGGAGGGACTGGTCTGAGCAGTCTGGTTATTGCCGGTTTTCTCCAATTTTAACTGCAGTCTTGACCCTTATTTTAATAATAACCTGGAATGTGCTTCAGACATTTACTTGTCAGACTAGTTTATTCTCTTTGCTGAACTATTTGAGAGAGTTTTGGCTTTAACATACTACTTATTTTGGGTTTTCTGGGTTTATTTTTTATGGACAAAGATTGATGCTAGTTTGCAGTGGAAGTGCTTGTTCACGGTTAGATCAGGGTGGTTTGTGCTTGATCAAGGACACTGCAAGAGCTGCATGTGTAATACAAACATGTTTTTGGCGTGTGAGGAAGGAAATTCAATGTTAGCTACTAGTGTGCAAGGAATAAAGTCTTAGTACCAAAAGAAAATCAACTAGAAGGTTGTATCCCATTTTGAAGTGATAGGAGTCACTGAATACATCTGGGAAAGATAATAAACATATGAGTTTAGCACCAAACTTGGACATTGACGACTTTCTATAGTGTTCAACTACTTTTGAGCTGTTTATGGTTAAATGATTTTCCTAGGTCCTTTATTCTCCTTTGGAAGCTTAGATTTGTAGTGCGTCTTTCATTATTTCTACTTGGTGGTAATTACTTGGGAAATGGAATTTCGATAGCCTAATGGAGAATTGTCTCGCATAAGTGGCTACAATCTGATGATGAGGTTGTAATGCTATGCTTTTTTAGCATAAAGAATGTTAACATGGGATGGTAGAAACTTACAGAATTTATTTTCCTACTTTACCCTTTTGAGGATACATGTCTTTCCTTTTTCTCAAGCTTTTTATTGAATTTAATATTGTTTTTCTCTTGTTGGAATTGAGCGAATTATACTGAAACACCACAGGGAAGTGGCTTGGGAGCAGACAAATACGCTGCAATTGGGCGACAAAAGGTGCTGGTAATGGTGATGAAAAGCAGAGCTTAGATGCTAAAAGTGTGGTCGAACTTACAAATGGAACATCAGGTGGTTCTTGATAAAATTTGAAATTGTCATGATGCTAGGCATATTGCTGTCTGTATGAATTTTATTTCCTTTATAATGGCAAAAACATCTTTCTGTCTGTTTGAATTGTGATATTTCATTGGCTTTTATTTGATATAATAGATTCTACCTATATCTTTTTATTATTAAAGAATATGGTGTGCAGGTGCATCTTAGCCACTGTATGGCTTGAATAAATTAGTCTTATCTGTGTGCCTGTGATTTATTGTTATTCATCCATGATTTTTAAAAGATTCAACTCAATAGCTTGACGGTTGGCTTGTGTTGTTGGACCTGTTTCTTTTCATTGCATCTAGAGCTTACGACTTGATATAATTCATTCTGCAGAAGATGGTCAAGAAAGGACTGGTGAAGATGCTCCTGAAAATAATCCTCAATATACCACTGTTTATGTTGGCAATCTTGCTTCAGAAGTGAGTTTTAGTTTATTAATAAAAGCAACTCATATTTCTCTTTCTTCATATTTGTTGTTATATATTGAGGCAACCTGCTAAACTTTGATAGTATAGGCCACCAAATTTGACTACGACATTTTATTATGGCTTAACCAAAATGGAGGTGCAAGTCACAACTTAAAAAGAGTACAATACAGAAATATATCAATTGTCGCTGCATGAAACCAGAAATCTGTCAGTTCTAACTTGCTGTAGATGGATTATGTATCTGCTTTTATCTTTAACACTTACCAGAACACTATTCTCAAATGTTATGACATTATCTGCTAATTTGTTAGAAAGGTAAACCTTGGTACCTTTTCTCCTTGGTTGTTTTTCACTTTTTGTCTGAATTGATTTGTCTATCTATTGGATATATGTTGAGTTAAGGGAAAGTAGATCTTATGTTTTATGTTTGTTACAATTAAGAATATGTTTTTAGTCTCCTATGTTTTGGATTTCATGTTGCAAAAACAAAAACATTGCAGGTCACGTCAGCGGATCTGCATGGTTTTTTCCATTCTCTTGGAGCTGGAGTGATTGAAGATGTCCGTGTTCAACGAGACAAGAGTTTTGGTTTCGTGCGATTCAGCAACCATGCTGAAGCAGCTCGTGCTATTCAGTTGGGAAGCGCACTAATTCTGTTTGGCAAGCCAATCAAGGTATGCCTACTAAGCTACAAAGTTTTTCACGAAATTATAATTTAGTTACCAGTTATATCTTTTCCTAAACAATAATAATTTAGGTGCCAATTATTTTCTTCTCTAGAAACTATCGGTCATGGTCATGATGTACACACTTCATTTTGAGTGTAATTGCTGTTTTATGATCAATGAGTAGTTGGATGTGACATTTATATTCATCTCACAATCTAATTTTCAAATTAGTCTAGTAGAAAATTCTTGTGCTTCTTTTTGTGTATTTAGATTTTTGTGTTAAGTTAATTCAACATTTTTTCATGTGCTGCAACAAAGTTCGTGCCATAATAATGTAGATGTTGTCTTGCAGTGCTCCTGGGGTAGCAAGCCTACTACTCCAGGGACTAGTTCCACTCCTCTACCCCCACCAGCTATAGCACACGTGCCAGGCTTTTCAGCTGCTGAACTTGCAGCCTATGAGCGACAGCTTACTTTAGGTAAAATGGCTGGTGCACAAGCTTTGATGCATCCCCAGGGTCAACGAATTGGCGCTGCTAGCCAGGCAATCTATGATGGTGGATATCCGGGCATTGCAACAACTCAGCCACCTATATATTATCAGTAATGAACTAAAAGATCGTGCAAATGATTTCTTAGCAGGAATCAAGGGTGACGATTATAGGTTGCCTTTCATTGCTTCAAGTCATTTACTTTCACTTTGATGGGTCACCATATTTTCCAACAACGTGTATGAATATGTAGACTGTATTTTGTTTTGAGGATAATAGATTCTTTGAGGATTGTCCTCGGGGAGCCCCTCATATGAGTGGATGAGTAAACTTTGATTTCAAAGGGGTTCTGGGCTTTTATTTGCAAACAAATGTGCCTAGATTATTTTAAGATCTTTTGACTTGTGATGTTAATTTAGTGGTGTATTTAATTACTCTTTTCTGTTTTCCTTCAACATGGTTGCTTTTCTGGGTAGTGTCAGAGGGGACAAAAGGGAGTTTAGGCGTTTTGGCTCTTTGCTGCCTTACACACCATGATCTTGTGGTGTGGCATTATATGGTGGTGGCACATAAATTTTCATTTGAACTTGAAGCAAGCAATATGTTCTTTGTATCTATTTATTAAGTGGTCACTCATGTAGAAATCTTATCCTGATAAAATCATAATTTCGATAATCCATTCCCATGAAAGGGAATATAATTCTATTCCAATCTGGGTATCGACTGTATTACTGAACTATGATGGTTGGAATGATATCATAACATTGAAAAATCGCAGCATGTTAGTGCTATAAGTATCTTAATGCTGTATGACTATTTTACTGCTGGACATTATATAGTGGTTTTTCGTTGATATATATTTGATTAACGAAAATGGAAATTGTTTTTTTCTGAAAAAAGATAGGTTAATAAAAACTTGTCACTTTTTTAGGTCAAAGAATTACTATTTGTTTTTTAAATTTTTTTGTCACAACAGCAAACTTCCTAAATCACATAAATGGCATTACTATTCTGACAAAGTTAGGCTCCGGCACTCCAAATTTCTTACTGCATTTTTGGGGGAAAGACAGTTGTGTTACTTAGTAAACCTTAACGGGAACCTGTTTTTTTTTTTTTTTTTTAAATATACCTATAACCCCCAGGAATGGGGTTACTCAGCAAGTGCAGCAGAAGGGCTGCTCACTTATATGAGCTATCTTGTACCTTTGTCACCAATACAATCTTTTTATTATGTAGCATCAATCGCTTATAGCATTATGGAATATCTAGAGTTTTATGCCGGATTGATCGGTCGGGGTTCGAGTTTTTCCTTTCGGGCGATTGATGAGAGTTGAGGTTTACTAAAGGTGTAGCTCATTAAGGCTCCATTTGTGAACAGTTTCCCTAGGTACAAAACCTGGGACCTCACTGATTTTATTATCTCGAACATAGAATACGTTTTCAATCTGGGCAAGCTTTGCAGCTGCATGCTTCTCCAATTTCAAGAGAACAGAAAAAAGGAAACTAAATACAAATGCACTTTCTTTAGTATCTTCTCAAATATAAGCTTTTCTTTCCATGGTTCGAAAGCAGCAACCAAGAAACTTGTTCATTCACTTGAGTAACAATTCAAAGAAGACCTCAATATCTTACGTTGAAACTCAAAATTCTCATACATTGGAGCTTGAAGATTAAAATTACATGTAACGAAAATTTGAGAAAGGCAAAAAAGAAGTTTCTCTAATTCGTTGTTTCTCTTATGTATAGAACTTTTCCCGTATGTACATGGACTAATAATTTGTGGTATGACTCTCCATGCTTCAATTGACATCATTTTGTTAATTTAAATTGCGAAAATTCCTGGCGAAAATATCTGGCCACGTCCATTCTTATAAGGCGAGCATGAAACTTCCACCGATCTTGAAGCTTCAGAGCTACACGTTTCATTGTGTTCATCCATCATTATCTGACTGTATCTGCACTCTGAGCTACAAAATGCTTTCTCTCCCCTGCAGATCATGCAAACACAGAGATATCAATAATCGACCCGATAATTCGTGGAACCATGAAGAATAATACTAAAGGGTAGTAGAAATTATACCTGTACATGTATATGTCTTTGCCTTGAAGCTTCTTGTGGCACAAGTTGCAAGAACTGAGAAAATCAGCAGGTGGGATTGCTTGAAAATTGTCAAATCTAGCAGGAGATAAAGTGAAAATACTGGGACGATTATTTCTTGAACTTTTCGCATCAAAATCAGTTCTTTCATTTCCTCTCATGCTACGTTCTTGACACCCTCCATCACAATACACTCTAGTAAACGACTTATTGCCTGGTCCATGACAAGTAACATAAGTATAATCCTCCAAACTATCCATCTCCACTTCTTCAAAATCTCCTTTACGTCTAGTTGGATTACCAAACTTCCTAGCTGAATTAACCGGAATCGGATTAGACCGATTCGTATTCCGATTATACAAGGCCTTGGTGGTAAGATTTATATTTGCATGATGATCATCAGCTGATTTCTCAAGGGCAGCTACAATTCCTAATCCAACTCCACCAACATCATAGTGCTTGATACCTCTAGGGGACTGAAGTTTGATCTCCAATGGACTTCTTGGGCTAGTGGCAACATCCAGTAGCCCGGCTGCCCGGTTGCCAGAAATGAAAAAATTAGTCAGTTCTCCGATCACCGGGGTCGGTCTTTTTCCTAGCATGGCTAAATCTTTCTTTACGATAGTTAGAAACTGAAAAAGAATTGGAGCTTTGGCTTCAACTCTTTATATTCAAGAAATGTTTGTTCATGCAAAAGGCCCTTTTATGGGGTTTGGATATTGGGGGATTGAAATAAACAATGCAATCTGTGGTATTTGATGGAGTTGTTAGACTAAGCCCATCGGATTGCTTTGATTTGAAATTATGCAAGTGGTGATTGCAAAAAGACAAAACAATAATAATAATAATAATAATAATAATAATAGAGTCACTTTATTTATTCCCATTATAGAAAATTGATTGCTTGGCCATTTTTATAAAATGTCACTTGTCAGTGGTAAATTTTTTAATAGGCGTCCATCTCCAATGATTGGGACCCAATCCCTAGGATGGGGCCCACATGACCGTTACCTGGCGAACCAGAGATTCCGGGGAGTTTGCTTGTCTACGATTGAGACACGTGTGGAAGATCGAGGACAGGTTCAAGGCCATTACAATAATTGCTCAGGCCCACTGAGGTGGTTGGGAGCCCACCGATTTTATTTTATTCCGTGCCTGTATTTTGTTTGAGCTGGTTTGATGTTGAGCCCACGAGACTTGTGGGCCCCACCTTCTTTGAAACCGGGTGCCGCGGAATTCTTGCGTTGTGGGGTTTACCATGACATTTACAGAAACACCCTTCATTTCCCTCAATCGGTCCACTAATATCTCTCTCTCTCTCTCTCTCTCTCTCTCTCTCTCTCTCTCTCTCTCTCTCTCTCTCTCTCTCTCTCTCTCTCTGAGGGTTAACATTTTTTTCGGATCACTTAGCCACCTATAAGACAAACCTACCTCACTAAATTTTTTTCATTTTCTTTTTATCTCTCCCTTCTTTTTCTTTCCCTTTTTTTTTTTTAATTTTGGACTTATTTTTGTCTTCTTTTAATCTCTCTCATTTTCTTTTTTATTGTTAAGCTACTAACGAGTTTGATAAAGTATTTCAAATAAAAATAAAAAATTAAACTAAATCATACTAGATGTAATTATGGGACACTCATTAGACCTGTAAACTAGCGCAAGTTAATGGTAGTTGTTAATGGTAGTTGTGAGTTTTGATTCAATGATATTATCATATCTTAATTTAATTTTTTGGCATCTTAAATATTTATGTTTTAATGAGTTATTAACTAGTAATTATTTGTCATTTCATCATCATTTATAATTGAAGAAAATAAAAAGAACTGTTAGAATTTAATAAAAAACAATGGAAGAAAATAAGAAGGGAACAAAAAGGAAAATCAACAAAAAAATAAAAAAGAATAAATAAAGAAGTGAAAAAGATTTAAAGCAAAAGAAAAATGGAAAAAAAGAGAATAATGGAGGAGTAACTTTGCCTGATAGCGGTTAAGTCACACAAATAAAATATTAGGAGATAAAGCTGAAATAAAAAAAAAGAGAATAATGGAAAAAGATTTTGTCAAATAATCCACACTAGCTAACAATTAGATTATGATTACCTAAGGTCACTTAAGAAAACTCTCACCTAAGCACACCTCACGAGTTAAACCAAAAGACAATTGCTAACTTAAGAAATAACCCATGGAACTTAAATGCAGGGACACTACCTCACATGTTTTCGATGTGGGACGAGGGAACTCATCTTTTACCTCAGGTTAATACTCTCAAACTCTCACTTGTGTTTTTTCTTTTTGTCAAAGAATCCACACTAGCTAACAATTAGATTATGATTACCTTAAGTCAGCAACTGCCTTTTGGTTTAACTCGTGGGGTGTACTTAGGTGAGAGTTTTCTTAAGTAACCTTAGGTAATCATAATCTAATTGTTCGCTAGTGTGGATTCTTTGACAAAAAGAAAAAACTCAAGTGAGAGTTTGAGAGTGTTAGCCTGAGGTAAAAGACGAGTTCCCTCATCTCACATCAAAAACATGTGAAGTAGTGTCTGTGCACTTAAGTTCCACAGGTTACTCCTTAAGTCAGCAATTGTCTTTTAGTTTAACTCTTGGAGTGTGTTTAGGTGAGAGTTTTCTTAAGTGACCTTAGGTAATCATAATCTAATTGTTTGCTAGTGTGGATTCTTTGACGAAAAAAAAAAAGTTGAAATCAAAATATACTTAAGAAGGTAAACTGTAATTAACCGGTTCACTGCTACTTTTGCGATATTTTTATTCTTTTCTCGTATCTGTATGAAAAGAAACAAATATTTTATCTAGTAGATACCAATTCACAAGGACTTTTCAATAATTGGACATTGATATAATACTATTCGTTAGGGACATTATAGTAAATATAATAAAACAGTATTATTTGCCACTTGCTTCCTGTCTAATCAACAACTACATTCAAAACCAATTGTTCTAGCTTCATCATAGCAAGAATAATGTCGACATGGTGATATTGTCAATCTTTCCATGAAATTGATCTTTAATAGCTAGTTTGGGAGTTTAGAATAAAAAAAAGAAAAGACAATATAAGTTAGAAAAGAAAATATAAGTTAGAAGTGATAAAGAAATTTTTTTTAAAGTTGTTTGGGAGTTTAAGAAATAAATAAAATTTATTGAGTAATAAAATTTTTGTGCCACATAATCTAAGGGTATTATTTTCATATTGAAATATTAACTAAACTTTCCATCATTTTCCTTCCCTTTCTTGCCAATTTTAGGGGGAAAATTTTTGTTCAATTTACCAGAGCAACTTTCGTTCCATTTCTTTCCTCTCTCCTTTTCCTTTCTTCCCCATTTTAACTCCCAAACAATAAAAATCATAGAATATCTTTCAAAATCTTTTCTTTTCCATCCATTTCTATCTTCCCAAACTGACCATAAGAGTTTGTTCCCAAAAATAATCTACAATCTTTTGATAAATTAAAATTTCTTAATAACGTTATAAAGTAGAAAAGATTGAGGGTGGTGGCTCGATGGATGATACTCGAAATAAGTGATTCTAGATCTAGCTCTTATTAGTCTTCAATTAATAAACTTAATAATGTCTTAAGTACTTTCTACAGCTGTCCCAAAATTTTTTTTTTTGCTTTCTATAGAAATTAGTATTTTTCACATAATTGTTTAAAAAAAATGAGGCTAAATATTTTATGGGTGTTTTTCGTTATATACGGCATCTCAAAAGAGAAAGTCCAAAATCTATTGCAATTGGCATGAATATTTTTGCCCCAATATTGGGCAAATAAAAATCACACCAAAGTACACTTGTTGAATTCTAATTGGTACATCTCTTGTGAGCCACGTGAACTTGTGCCACTCGAACGACTACTCCATCTTTATATCTATGATTCTGACATTCGACAACTCAATAAATTAATTTGTTTTCGCAAGAAATTTGGGGCATTTGGACGTTGACGGATTAATAATCAAATTATACTATATTACATTTTATAATATTTTCCAAACACAGACGTTTGTTGTACATTAGAGGATATACAATGTTTCTTGAGATTTTAACACGACACGTTTAGGTGGAATGATGTTGACACACACTATTTTTTTTTTCCCTCTAATTCATGAAAGTGAAATATTTACAACTTTATGTTAACTCTTAAAGTTTCCATTGACTTGTTATTTTATTTATTATTTTTCCAAAAAAAATCACTGGAACATTTTAATAAAATGATGATGGACAAGTTTTGGAGAACTTTTGTTCCTTTCAGTCTACTGTAACCAATTAATTGACCGATACAAAATTAGCCATTCTATGGCTTATTTGC
The DNA here is from genome assembly GCA_024721245.1 of Mitragyna speciosa. Classification (NCBI taxonomy): domain Eukaryota; kingdom Viridiplantae; phylum Streptophyta; class Magnoliopsida; order Gentianales; family Rubiaceae; genus Mitragyna; species Mitragyna speciosa. The sequence goes on along the minus strand of CM045556.1, from coordinate 23,879,110 downwards.
TGAGACGACAATAACGACCAAAGAATACCCGGACAATTATATTATTAATTGTGGTTATCGTGGCCAAATTCAAACATGTTACGTTCTGTGAATAATTGAAGTTACAAACCATTATTTTGTTGAGTTTGAAAACTAACTCAATTTCAACCACACCTGCTGCTGTCATGAAGTTAATTAAGATCAATTACCTGTGTTTTGTTTTTAATCTTAGATTGTTTGCATAGGACGACCAAGATCATGACTTAGACAATGAACTAGTTGATCCAAAAATAATAATAATAATAATAATGAACTCATTTGAATCTGCCCATGGCTTTCAATTGTTGTTTTGTGCCTAGCTTTTCAAAAAATCAAACAAAAAGTTCAACCGAACCAGCCCAAGAATGTAAGGTTTGGGAAGTCTGATTGGGCTAATAAGCTGAAGGGTTTGCTTAATCATTTTGCATTATGCAACGTTTGAACCCAATAGAACTTTTGGTTTAATTGGTTCGATCTACACTTGTAAAATATATTGTCAATTAAATTTTCACCTTTAAGTTCTGAAGCCCGTGCCTGTGAAACTGGACTTCAATTTGATGTCTGCTTATTGACCCAATTGAAAACATTGTAGTGTCCATATTAGCCCAACACCTTTTCGGGGACCTACTTATATAATCTTTTATTTTAGTATTTAACATTCGACATTTGATATATAACTTATATTTAGTAGTCATTTATTTAATTTATTTTACTGTAAAAGTTATTCATGCTCAAAACAGACCTATTTCATGATCAATGATTCAAAGCAACTGGGACGAGATTTCTCGCCATTTAAGAGTGGGGTAAACAGACAGATGGCTCTTTAAATAATTTATACTTCATTCTTTAGCCCAATAAGAAGCTATTATATTCATAAATAATTTATCTACTTCACTATATTATCAAAACTACCAAGTTTAGTTTTCTTTCATCTGAAATTTTCATACTAAATGTAAATAAAGGATGAAGTTTCAATTTTTTGCACCATTTTAATCTAAATGTAACCGAATATCAAACTTTTGGAAGAAAAAATCCAAACTACTTAATCTAAGTAAAAAGAATGGTCAGTGCCTTTGATTTTATTAAATGAATGAGAGAGAGAGAGAGAGAGAGAGAGAGAGAGAGAGAGAGAGAGAGAGAGAGAGAGAGAGAGAGAGAGAGAGAGAGAGAGAGAGAGAGAGACTGATGTTCGTTCATCTTAGGTGAATGCAAGAATAATTGTTCCCCCTTAAAAGAATAAAATCCTTGCTCCCCAATTGTGAAAGTAATATGAAGCTTAGCATTTGGTATAGTGTGTGTGTATGTGTCTATACACACATATATAATGGTTTTATTTTCTTCCACTATAACTAATTTTTAAGATCTTTCAATTAAATCTAAAATCAAGGAAAATAATGGAGATATTGCAAAAATGGAAGCTTATTTGTTTATTTTTGTAATTTTTTTTGGATTTGCGGTGTTTCATCCATCCATATATTGAACATGCGATCTTTTTGCTGTTAGTTTCAGATGATTTACAAAAAGCCTTGAGGAAGAAATGTATTTTTATTGGTTTAGAATTAGAAGTTCTGGATTCAAGTCTTACTAATTGCAAGTTTAATCTAAACATATATATGTTAATGTTTATCTCACGTATATAATGTTGTTAATTTGTAATATATTTGTATTGATCCCGCCATTGCATTATTAGGGGAGTTAATTTTGATCTTATCAGAAAAAGAAAACTAACAATCGTAGACTTCTTGAAAGTCACCTAATTATATTGGATTACTAACTCCCTGATCTCTGCTTTTTACTAACTCCCTGATTTCTGCTTTGTCTCAAAGTAAATGAATTACCAAATAGGGGTTTTATTTAGTAGTGCATGCACAATAGAATTATCCTTGCTATTTGGATAAAATCTTAACAAACCAGATCAGAATACATTAGATAGTTAAAAGTATAATGAAACAATATCTCTGATAATATCATTATGAGATACTGTAAAACAAGCATATCCTTTTTCTCATAAAATTTGGCTACTGATTCAACCACCTATGGTTATTCATAAACGGCCAGTAAAATTCATTCTATAAATACAATAGTTGGAGCCAAAAAAAATAAGCCAGCACTATTTTTATTCCTGCCCTACGCACAAAAGTTCCTATGGCTTCCTCTTCCTATACTTGTGTTCTTTCTTTCTTAATCTTAATTTCTTTGTTGTCGTGTGTTTTTGCTTATGATGTTTCCCATGATGGAAGGGCCATCACCATTAATGGTGAACGTAAAATTCTCTTATCTGGCTCTATCCACTATCCACGAAGCACTGCCGAGGTAATTTAATAAAACATATAGTACTAGTATTTTTTTTTTCTTGCACGATTTTTATAACTAGAAATATGTACACACTATTCAAGATATTTTTTTTTTTTTTTATTGTCGATGACGAACCATTTTTAGATGTGGCCTGATTTGATCAAGAAAGCTAAGGAAGGAGGGCTAGATGCAATCGAAACCTATGTTTTCTGGAATGCCCATGAACCACTTCGTCGTCAATATGATTTTAGTGGGAATTTAGATTTGATAAGGTTTCTTAAAACTGTTCAAGAAGCAGGACTTTATGCTGTTCTTCGTATTGGACCTTATGTCTGCGCTGAGTGGAACTATGGGTAAATGGATTTTTTTTCCCAATTTGTGTATTCAATAAATCTTGCTATTAGTTGGTTGTCAAGAATTAAAATTTACTATTTTGTTTTTTACTGAATTTGTTTCTCATAAATAATATTCTATAGAGGGTTTCCCGTATGGTTGCACAACATGCCTGGCGTTGAGCTTCGCACGGCCAATGGTGTTTTCATGGTACAAAAATTTCCAACTCTTATTGCTTTAAATGTATTTATATTTTTTTATTTACGTAGAAAGAATATAAGTTTTCATATTTTCTGGAAAAGGGTAAAACATTTATTGCTTAAATTTATATTTGTTCAGAACGAGATGCAAAATTTTACAACCTTGATAGTGGACATGGTGAAACAAGAGAAGCTCTTTGCATCACAAGGAGGTCCAATTATACTTGCACAGGTATGATCTAAATCTAACAACGTTCATTAATTTTCTACGTCAAAATTCTTGTTTATGTAAATGTTATGGGAGGGAAAGTTTTGTGTATTTAGATTAAACCTTGAAATTCATACAGCTAGTAATTAAGTTCCCCTTTGTAATGCGTATTATTTATTATGTTACAAGGAATTTTATTTTTGTTGATAAATACGTCCTCTACCCGGATAAACTTTACAGATTGAGAATGAATATGGAAACGTAATGTCATCTTATGGAGATGCTGGCAAAGCATATGTCGATTGGTGCGCTAATATGGCTGAATCACTCGATATTGGAGTTCCATGGATCATGTGTCAACAGGATGATGCTCCACAGCCAATTGTAATTTTCTTCCAACACAAATTACAATATATTTTTTTTTTAATCTTTCTTAGCACTTCTTTTGTGTCGAATTTTCCTAATTACACTTCACTTATTCGTGTTCTAATTTTTTTCCCTTATTTTATATTGGCAGATAAACACCTGCAACGGTTGGTATTGTCACGACTTCGAACCAAACAATGAGAATAGCCCTAAGATGTGGACTGAAAACTGGACTGGATGGTCAGTTCATTTATGTGAATTATTTTTGAGTTTTTGTTTTTCTACTAATAGCTCAGTTTGATTTTATTTACTCTCCAAATTTTCTTTTTCTTCTTCGATTTTTAAAGGTTCAAGAGCTGGGGTGGATCAGATCCATATAGAACAGCCGAGGATCTTGCTTATGCTGTTGCAAGATTCTTCCAAACTGGAGGCTCTTTCCAAAATTATTACATGGTTGGTATTGTTCATCTTTTTTCCAACTATGTTGCTAATATCAAATCATCCTTCACAAATGAAAATTAATTTTCTTAGTAACTAAATTTACTTTTTGGCTGTTTGACCTCAGTATCATGGTGGAACCAACTTTGCTAGAGAAGCTGGTGGTCCATATATTAGCACAACATATGACTATGATGCACCATTGGATGAATATGGTAATAACACAAGCTTTTCCATTTACACATTTTTTTTACCTATATGAATAATTTTTTTTTGCTGAATTTTTTTGGTTTATCCTTATTTAGGAAATCTAAATCAGCCCAAGTATGGACATTTGAAGCAACTCCATGATGTACTCCATTCAATGGAGAAGATTCTCACTCATGGCAATGTTACCAATACAGATTTTGGAAATTCTGTTAAGGTAATTATTGTTGATTAAATGGTCTAAATTATGATTATCAATAATGTACAAAAGGTAAGAATAACAGTTCCATTGGGTTTTGATATTTGTTTCATCAGGCTACTGTTTACACATTCAATGGTACATCAAGTTGCTTTTTTGAGAACTCAAACACAACAGCTGATGCCACCATCACTTACCAAGGAGGCCAATACAATGTTCCAGCTTGGTCTGTTAGTATCCTTCCCGATTGTAAAACTGAAGTCTACAACACAGCTAAGGTAAGAATTTATACTAAGTCAAATCTTTATTCTTGAAATGTAAACTTTTGATTCGGTATTTTTTTTATTTTATTGTTTTTGTTCTCTTGTTGGCTTTAGGTAACTACTCAGACTTCCTTGATGGTGAAGAAACCAAACAATGCTGAGGACGAACCAATTTCCCTAACCTGGTCTTGGAGGCCTGAGGCAATTGAAGACACCGTTGTTCACGGCAAGGGTCAAAAATCAGCAAATCAAATTGTTGACCAGAAAGCTATTAATGATGTTTCCGATTATCTTTGGTACATGACTAGGTAATATGCCCATTAACATAAAAAACTCTTCTGATTTGCTTCCATTATAAATGCATAAAGAGAGAAAATCGGATGTCAATTTTTTTTGGTTTTGTGTAGCGTGAATCTTGACAAGGACGATCCTATTTGGAGCAAGGATCTAAGCCTTCGAGTCAATGGCACTGGTCACGTATTGCATGCCTATGTTAATGGCGAATATGTTGGTACGTCACAACAGTCTACTCTTGAATGCTTGGGGTACAATTCTAGCTAGTTTTTCTTGGTTATTCATTCTGTGTTTGATTGAATAAATCTTATAGGATCTGAATGGGCTGCCTATAATGTATTTAACTATGTTTTCGAGAAGAACGTTAAATTGAACCCTGGATCCAACCAAATTACATTGCTTAGTGCTACTACTGGACTTCAGGTACATCAATTTCACTAGATTATTATCATTATTATTTTTTTATCATTTTTTGTTACTGTACAGTTTTATGAATGTCTTATATTTTCCAATCACACCCCAAGAACTGATAAGCTTATATATGTTGTTTGTTTTTAGAACTACGGTGCAAAGTTTGATGTGGTTCAGGCTGGAATTTCTGGCCCAGTTGAGATAGTTGGGAGAAATGGTGACGAGACCATCATAAAGGACCTGTCCGCCCACAAATGGTCTTACAAGGCTGGGCTAGACGGTCTCAATAAGAAATTCTTCACCTCTTCCGACCCATCGCAATGGCAATCCGAAAATGTTCCAATTAATCGAAGGATGACTTGGTACAAGGTAAGATGATTTTCCACTAGAGAAGTTACTTTCAATTTGTAAATACTCTCTAATGTACTAATTACACATCAGTGATAATTTCAAATTGCTCTCCTCTCAGACAACTTTCAAGGCTCCACTAGGAAACGACCCAGTTGCGGTGAATCTACAGGGATTAGGCAAAGGTTGGGCCTGGGTTAATGGCAATAATCTGGGTCGTTATTGGCCCTCTTTCTTGGCCGTTGATGAATGCTCAATCGAAGCCTGTGACTACCGTGGCCGATACAGCAATAGCAAATGTGTCTCAGGATGTGGCGAACCTACCCAAATATGGTTAGAATCTTTTGTTTCTTTCTCATGTTTTTTTTGTTGAAATAAAACACAATATCATATGAGAGTCTTTTGTTGAATGAATGAATGTTAATGTTGTTGTGCTGTGTTTTAGGTACCATGTTCCGCGGTCTTTCTTGAAGGATGGCGATAACGAATTGGTGCTTTTTGAGGAATTCGGAGGCAACCCTTCACTCGTTAATTTCCAAACGGTCACCGTTGGAACAGCCTGTGGCAATGTGTACGAGAATAACGTTATCGAATTATCATGCCAAGGTCGACCTATTTCTGACATTAAATTTGCCAGTTTTGGTGACTCACAAGGAACCTGCGGCTCATTCCAAAAGGGTACTTGTGAGGCCGACAGTGACCCCCTCCCTGTTGTCCTAAAGGCTTGTGCTGGGAAAGAGTCGTGCTCGTTATCTGCTTCTGAAAGCGTTTTCGGGGCAACCAACTGCGACGCTGGCGTTACCAAGAGGCTTGTGGTAGAGGCCGTTTGCTAAATTTTTATGTCCAATTTATAGTATTATTGGTGTGCCGAAATTAGGTAGCAAATTCAACCATAGTTCATAGATCAGTTGGAGGTTTGGTCGTTTTCCAATTTGCTAAAACTTTTTCTATTTTTTTTCTAGTCATTAGACAAAAATTTCTCGAGGCAAACATGAGCTTTGGAAGAGTAGAGTATTTCTTCAAATAATATGTTAGCACGCTATTGATCTCTATAACTTTTCTGCATATCCCTAACTCTCTATCTAACCAAATATAATTTGTTACTCAATTTTATATTTCGTAAGTGGGGTAATTTGCTGAGAAAATTTTAGCACTACATCAGGCAAGCTGAAAATTGTGAAGCTAGTTTCTTTTGCTCTGGAGCTTAGAGGCCTTCAATAAATTGGGAAAAAATGAAAAGGTGTAAGGAAATATTTTGAACCGCAGTTTTTTGAAATATGTATAGATCAGATGGTTACGCCAGAGGGCAGCTAATTATGCAGAATTTCTAACCAAGTTGATCGATGAATGTGCAAATTGTGCATTGCAAATATGCTTCCCAGTCGACAGTCACCTTCTTAAATTAGCTAAGCTAATTGATCTTTATGAAATTAGCTTCCCTTTCTTCAGCATTTTTGTATCAATTAAATTAAATTTGTTTCTCTCTCACTGCGATATTCTGTCACGTGTTCTATTTCATATTTATAAGGTCTACCGCATTTTTGTTGGAATATCTTCTTTGATTAGAAGTTCTGAAGGGCAAGAATTCCAATTTGCAGACGGGGAAATAACTCTATTTGCAACAGAACATATTGTATGGTATAGGTCCATGAGACGAGATTATTGGATAAAGCCAAAGAAGAGATTGGGATCTTAAGGGAAAGTCATCCAAAATCATTTTTTTTTTTTAAGTGACAAAGAGCAGTCATTGATTGGAAAAATAAAATTGCAAACATAGGTTGTCATTGCTCAAATCACAAAGCTAAACAGAAAGAAGAAGGCCTATTACAGTTGAAAATGCTATAATTACTCCAGAGCTAGAAAAAAAGGAAAATAGTTATTTCCTAAAGTGACACTTTGAAATGCTACAATTCCTCCTAAGATCATATGAATACCCACGTCAAACATGTCAAAGTAACATGACTAAGGTAATGTGGTCACTTTCCCGATAACGTTTCCAAAAAAAAAAAAAAAAAAGAAGAAGTGAGCCACCAAAAAATGTCCCAATTGTTAGTAACACGGATTCCAAACGCCGCACATCACAAACTCAAAAACTCCACAGAGCCGCTGTCTCAAAGAAAGCTGCATTAGGCATCCCTTCACCACCCCCATCTCCACCTCCCTCACCACTCAAGAACCCACTAAAATGATCAGGACACGACCCCTCCACCAAGAATCCATCCTCCACGTTCACCCCCGCCGTCGGTTTCATCTCCAGAGCCTCCTCCAATCTCCTACCACTATTTCTGGCATGCCTCGATGCAGCAACTTGAATTTGCGCCGGGGATAGCTCACTAGCAGCAGGAATTTCAGGAGGGTCCTCAGGAAAATTGAGCATTGTGGCCGGACCTCGTAAACAAAAAGCAGCAGCATCATAGGCTCTAGCAGCCTCCTCTGCAGTCTCATATGATCCTAACCAGATTCTGTCACGACTATTTGGCTGCCTGACTTCGGCTACCCATTTTCCCCATTTCCTCATCCTAACACCCTTGTAACGCCTAGTACTGCTATTGCTACAAGAGTTAGTACCAGCACTGCTACCATTTTCTCTTCTTGATTGAGGAGGTCTCACCATTTTTATGTAACCAACTATTTGGGCATGTAAATTATTCCGCCGTGCTTACTATTTATAGATGATTGAGATGAATACGTGGGCTTTCTGTGGTGTTGCCGCGTGGGGAAGCTTTGACCGAATTAGAAAGTGGTTTTGGTAAGGAAGGATATTGCCTTTTTGGTGGGGGGAGGACAGGTGGAGGTTTGGGTGCCCTTGATGGCGAATGGTGTTTGTTATGGTGAATTAACATGTGTCCATCTTTCGGCTCTGGTTGAAATAGACACGTGCCAGAGACAGGTTCAATTTCTGTGCGGCCAAGTGTTGACTTTCTCTGGCTGTTCCAGGCGGCTACATTCCAAAGGGAAAAAGTATACAATACACCACGTGCATTGTTATGTGGTGTACTAGAACCAATAATTTATAGTTATGTGGTAATAGTGGGTCATATCTTGTATTATTTGGTGATGTGTGATTGGTTCTAATGCACCACGTGGCACACCTACGTGACGCGCGTGGTGCACGCAATACTCACTCATTCCAAAGGCGGCTACCTTCCAAAGTTCTTATTATCGACTGTTCTTAATAGATTTAATTAGCTTTTAGATTATAAATGAATAATAATATGTATTATATTCTAAAAAAAAAAATATGTATTAATAGTATTTTCAATTAAATTTTAAATTTAATTTTAAATTTTTTATACAACTAAATAATTTTAAATTAATTATACAAAAAATTTAAAATTTAATTAATAATATTATTAATACATATTATTATTAATCTATAATTTAAAAATTAATTACAAAATCTATTGATAACAGAACTTTAGTATTTTCTTTTTCTTTTTCTTTTTCTTTTGGGCGTGGCGCGAACCTGTGGGCCGCTATTTTTTGTGATTTTTGTTTTCTTTTTCTTTTTCAGCCTACCAAAGATACACACATCTGTATGTACCTGTCTATATCGATCTGTCTATATATAGTATAGCAGTGTATGTGTTTATCTTATCCTAATCTCTTTATTTATCCTTCATCATATCGTAGATAGAGACTTAAACCTGTGCGGCAGCAGGGCTGAAATAGCCAAGTAGATCAATGCAGTGGCCGGTGGATTGTGTTTCACACATTTATTTTCATTTCTAGTTTTATATTTTGATTGTAATAAAAATATTTAGGCCTTCTGTTACAATGACGCATCACATGTAATTGTTCCTATTTTGTTTTCTCTAAATTACGTATGCATATTTCAATATATATATATATTTTTAATAGGTACGTGATTTTATTTGTATAGAGTATTTGTATTTTTTCTTCAAAACTTTATTTGCAAAAAAATAAAAGAGAGAGAGATACAACACATCATAGAGTACTCCTCTCTCCCCCCCCCCCCCCCCCCCACACCAAAAAAAAAAAAAAAAACCATATAGTGATATAAAATATTGAAGCAGGGCTTTGTATTGTTTGTTTGATATTTGGTTGATTGAATTTTGATTAAAAGAACTGCAAATTGCGAATGGCCCTAACATCTACCTGTCAGATCGTAGCCCACAATGGCTAAAGGGTAACGGGCTTATATTGTTGATCTTGATTGTAGTGTTCTCTAAAAGAGTCATAAGATGGCGGCCTACTATGCCTATTCCAAAAAAATCCAGGTCCACATAGCTACAGAGGAAACTGTCGAAAAATTGGGGTAGGGTAGGGCTGTCAACGCCCGATTCAGACCCGTTAATTTTTTTTGGGTCCGAGTAAGAATAAAATTTCGTTTATCCGGACTCGTTTTTTCCTAATAAAAATAGGTCAAATTCAAAATGTTGTATTTTGACTTGAACCCGACCCGGACCCGTTTATATAAATAATAATTATAAATTATATGTATGTATTTTAAATTTTTAATACATAATACCTAATAAATAACAATTATAATATATATACATACATATTTTACACTTCTAATACTTAATAAATAATAATTGTAAAATATATAAAAATATTTATATTTTCAAGACCCGGACCCGACCCGAATGGACTCAGACTCAAATGGACCCGGATCTGGAAAACCAAATGCAAAACCCATCGAGTCCCGGGTCTGGGTCCAAGTCCGGAACTTTAACACTAAAATGGATCTGAGTCCGGAACATTCAATTCCGACCCGAACCCGACCCGTTGACACCCCTAGGGTAGAGGAAACCTCAAAATTTACATGCAAATGAATTGTCATGGGGAAAAAAAAAAAGAAGAAAAAATCAATCGCTTTTTTTTTTTTTTTGGATAATAAAATGAGGAAATATTTCATTTCATCAGATCATTCTTTACAGCAATAGCAATGTCCTTAAGAAAGTTCGTGAACCAGATCTTACATCCTGCAAAATTAAGAGCAAGTTTAGCAGCTAGGTGAGCTGGTTCATTGCTTGTCCTATTTACATGGTTTATCTTAACACTGGGGAATTCAGACAACAGAAGCTGAATCCCATCTATAATATGCCCTGCCATTTACCAGTCTTCCTCTTTCTTGTTGATCCTGTTTATGGCATTTGATGCATCCCCTTCTAGCTCTAAATGGGTAACACCACATTCTTTTGCAAAGTCGACACCTTTCAGCATTGCTAACGTTTCAACATGTTCTGCATCATAACAATTCTCCAGTCTTTCTGTTAGTACAGCTTCCAAATCTCCAAATTCATTGCGTACAATCAATCCCACTCCTGCACCGTTTTTTTTTTTTTTTTTTTTGAAAAAGCTCCATCCACATTTATTTTCAAATGGTCCTTTGGTGGGGGAATCCACTGGATCTTGTTTGGCCTCCGCTGTCATGGTCATTGTCTCTTGAAGCTTGGTAGTCTTGAAGGTAGCTCTGGCCATAGAGGCATATTTTCTCTGCTCTCCAATTTATGCCTTCGAAAATTTTTGCATTTCTGCTTTTCCATAAAAGCCATAAGAGTATTACCAAAAGCTCCAGTTTCTGCCTCTCGTTTTTTTCCATTATTGCTCCAAAACAATCCTTGAAACACTTAGCCCCTTGAACCTTGATTTCCTTCTCCCAACCCATTTTCCTCCATACATGTTTTGCCTCTTTGCAGTCTAAGAATATTGCCTGTCATTTTCCAGATCGTAACCACATCTATGGCATGCAGTCTCTTTCTTTTAATCTAATATGCAAATTCCTCCCTGTTGCTAGAGAATCAGTGTAGGCTCTCCAAACAGAATTTGTTATCTTTGGTAGTATATTGAGCTGCCATATCCTGCCCCAGAAACCATTTTCTAGCTGGTTTGATGAAGATGACCCTCTTCCTTTTGAATTGTTTTTTATTTATATGGCTAAGTGGTGGGCTGATCTTACTTCAAAATCAGCACTTTTTGAGAAATGGCTCACCATCTCATCTTTTGGCCACCATGGCGATAGTGGTATCCTTTTACCCATTTCAACATCTTCTTCTTGGAACAAATTGTACAGCAACTGAGAGTTCCATCCCTTTAGAAAAGTCAATTAGTTGGGCCACCTTTGCATCTGGGCGTGCTTCTTTGTTAATTGGCAAGACTCTAAAGCTGTGGATTCGGGGCACACAGGGTTCATCCCATATTTTGATGTCATTGACCTTACTCTCCATCTCAGCCCATGTTGTAAGGGCTGTCTTGAGCCAGCAATGCTTTTCCAGAGATAGGAGGATTTTTTTTTTTTTTTTGGATTGTTGCATGCATAAAATTGCACCGGGAAAAGTAGTTTGCCTTAAAGGACTCTCGAGGCTAGAAGATTTGGCAACTTTAGGATTCTCCAACCCTGTTTTGCTAGAATGCCGAGTTCAAAGTTTCAAAATCTCTAAACCCCAGCCCTCCCTCATTCTTCTTCCTACATAAAGTCTCCCACTTTACCTAGCAAATCTTCCTTTCTTTATCTTTTCTCCCCCACCAGAAACCTCGAACCATTGATTTTTGTTCTTCACAAACTGCCTTAGACAATCTATAGCATGACATAACATAAGTTGGTATTGCTTGGGCTACAACTTTGATTAGAGTTTCTCTCCCAGCTTGAGAAAGGAACATCTTTTTCCAACCTTTCAGTTTTGCTTTTACTTTGTCCTTAACATAGCTGAAAAGCGATCGCCTTTAAATGAAAAAGTTTGGCAGTATTCTTTTACGAAAAATTTAAAGATTTGAACCTAAGCTATTTAGTTATATGTGTAGATTACTGGGCCAATTATAAATTTACTTTATATCATAATAACTGTTGTTTGTTTAGGATATTGGTTACGATATGACGTTATTTATCGCACTTTATTTCCTTCAAAAGTTGAGAGTTAGCATGCACGTCTTTGGTTCATCTAATATTCTCTCCTTAGCAATGAGTTTTCTATTCTGAACTGTTTTTGATATTATTCAATCACAACAATTACAATATTCATGGCTTTGAACACACAATTTGGGATGAAACTTTTGACAATAATGTTCACTTCTAGACTGTCAACCCCCCGAGAGGAAGATACCTAGGGTGACCCTTGTCTACCACAACCTCGACAACGAAGAATACCTAGAGTAACCCTGACCAACTTGGCAAGCCAAGCTGGCTATAGCTTCTGTATGTCAATTGCATTCTTATTCATTCTATATTTCGTTTAGCTTCCCTCCTAGCATCATCACTATTCACAAACTAACAATAGGGGCAGTATCACTTGAGAATTGCCAGTAGGAACAACAAAAAAATTGTTAGTCTCAATTATTGGTGAAGATTTTTCTCAATTAATGCACGCGGGATACTGGTACTAGTTCTCAATAATGCCCATGTTACTTCACACAATAAAGACGACAGTTGAGCTGTCGCTGTCAATACATGGTCGGGTATCAGCCCCCTCAACAGGGAAGCCCTTTTATGTCCTTTTGATCGGTTTTGGTTGTATTTTTTATGTTACCATGAGTCATAACAATCTATTAGTCAATTTGGAAGGTAAAAAAGGGTAAACAGAAATATAGATTGGGTCTTTGGTAGATACCTTGCGTAAGAAGAATTAAATAAAGAGCCAAATTGATAGAACTCTTGAACACCATTTTGGAAAGAATAACACATTTTATCTACGTAACAAGTGAAAAAATAATTCTACAACTTGATTGACAACTTGCGTTATAGGTTGTAATTCACCTGTAATTGATGAAACCTCTGAAAGAATTAAAGAATAAGCCTAGGGTAGGGGAAAAAAAAAATAGCTGATGGCCATATTAAAATTGGTCCATCAACAACTCTTAACTTAACAAAAAATTAAAGAATAGATGCCAGCAATTCCAGCAGCCAAAAATTTGCAGAGTTGTGGCAACTAGTTTTGGAAAAGTTCTTTAAAAATTCCAAAGAGATGCATCAAAATTCTCTTCCCCATAAAGATCAACTGAAGGCATAGGTTGCACGAAAAAATCATCAAATCCAGGGAATATTCCAAACATGTCCAAGAAAGCAGTATCCAAGGGTATTTCAGGCATTTCACCCTCCAACTGGACCACCCCATCCGAAACTGACGGGCAGGGAGATTCAGCCAGCTCGAGCGAAGAAACCGAAGACGAAGAATTATCCGAAACCAAATTATCCACCCGACTCGGTTCCCTAATCGCATGGTGCTCCGAGTTGGCGAACTGGGCAGCAGCCACCTGAATTTCAGCCGGAGTCATGGACCTCCCGTTGGCTATCTCCGGCGGGTTATCCGGAAAATTAAATTTGGCCGACTTGCCACGCAAGCAAAGAAGCGCGGCGTCGAAAGCCCTCGCCGCCTTCTCCGCGGTATCGTAGGAACCCAGCCAAATCCTCTCCCGGCTGTTGGGCAGTCTAATTTCAGAAACATATTTCCCCCACTTGCGCTTTCGGACACCCTTGTATTTAGTACTACCACTACTACTCGAGTCAACGACCTTAAATTTCTCTAAGGTTATTGCTGTCGGAGGAGGAGATGATGATGATGGAGGAGATTTTTTCTGGGCTACAGGTTTAACCATTTGCTGGACTAATCAGATAATTAAGATCGTTTGGAATGTTGTTTTTTCTGAGAGTTGGGAGTTGCTGATATGGTTGTTGTTTGTTGTTTGTACTTTGTTGTTGGTGACTTGGGATTGTGGGGGAGTTGGCGGCTTGGGGTGTATATATATTGGGGATTGAGTGAAGTGGGCAGTGGGATAGTGATAGTGCAGGGGCAGGGGAGGTAAGGGGTTGGAGGGGTCAACAGGGCGTGTTGATTGGACTAGTTGAGAGAAGAGAGTGACACGTGGATCAGAATGGAATAAGACATCTGAGGTTACGCGGTGGAGTTAGTAAAGAATTGTTGAGACTATGCAGCAAGTAACTCGTGGGATTATTTGGGTGGCGTCGCGGAAACCCGCTTATGGGATGGGATGTCTTTAGCTTTAGCCTTTGCCTTCCAAAATATTAGTAAAATGATTTGACATCGGTATTCTATGCGAATAAGTGGTAAGTTTTATTGAACGAGTGATAAAGTTTTGTTATGAAAATTGATAATAAGTTATCAGAATATTGTTAAACATCGAAATGCGTTTTGACTCCACCTGTGAAAATAAGGATATTCAATTAGTTTAATTTCTTCTGTCTATTTGAGACAATAAAAAATTAAAATTTTCAATTTTAGATATTGGCAACAAGATTTGTAAATATTTGACAATAGATGCATTCTTGAAATTTTAATTGTCATTTCTTTCAAGGGCTTCTACAAAAAATTAAATGAGGTATGTGTATTAGATTCAAGTACTATTGTATTAAGCGTAAAATGAAATTTTCTTGCTTTGAGGGCCATTTTGAAACTTCTTCAAATTCAGAGTCTAAATTGAATATTCTTTTACCACTTTAGGGGGCCCTATCAAATTATCGGAATTTTTCTGGTGCTGGTATGATAGTGTACATCACGGTCTCTTTTTTCTGGGACCATTGTCACTTGTTCATTGTCTGTCATATTTCCTTTCTTTCCTTTTTTTTTTTTTTTGTTACTTGCGTTTTTGTTGGTTGCACAAAAAAATTATGTAAGGTGGAAAAAAAGTTTTTACGCACAATTAATTAACCTTTAATATGGGCTAATTCTTTATTGTT
The DNA here is from genome assembly GCA_024721245.1 of Mitragyna speciosa. NCBI lineage: Eukaryota > Viridiplantae > Streptophyta > Magnoliopsida > Gentianales > Rubiaceae > Mitragyna > Mitragyna speciosa. The sequence goes on along the minus strand of CM045556.1, from coordinate 23,863,875 downwards.
CTCCATTCTATGTTCTTACTTTATAGATTCAATAAATGTGGCAAATATATTTTTACATGTAATAAACCATGTTTATGTCAATGTTTTTCACCAACCTTCTTACAATTCTTCTATCTTTAAACCGAGTGCTGTCACTTCAAACAATAGAGCACTAGTCCAGCATTAGCTGATGAAATTATAAAAATACCAATCAGGTAAAATTCGACCCAAAAAGGAAGCCGTAGCTTTACATCACATAGCTCAGACTCCGTCAGCCAATGAGTTGAGTTGATTGTGCTTTTCCTCAAAAAATCAATTCACGTAAAGATTACTTACTTCTCTTCAAAATCCCCAAATTGGCTTAAGCTTAAAATTGAATCACAAGAACTGTTGGTAACTGCTCAAAAGCTTAGATTAGTCTCTTGCAATTAGTTCTTGGGATGCATCCATGCATATGCTTAGTAAAAGAATTGTCAAAGAAATGTGTCAAAATTCAATACAGCATTTGACCCACGTCCGTTGATGACGATGACGGTTGAAACTAATTTCTCACAGCTTTGTTTTCTTGAGGTTGTCCGGTGGCGGAGTCAGAAATTTATTATAAGGGGTTAGTGATTAAGAAATGTTAGGTTCAAATCTAAATAATTCGTAAAAACGGTGACTTAGGGCATAGTCAATTTTTTGATAAAAAATTTTTACCTACGAAAATTGTTTTTTACATGTTCGAGAGAGGAAGAGAGGAGAAGAGGAGGGAGAGACCCATGTCCCAGCTGCTTCCTCTCAGAATTACAAGGCCAATTAAAGAAACCTTCATGCTAATGCGTCAGACTGACTTCAACTTCAACGTCTAACTATTTAAAGTCTTTAACGCGTCGATCCAGTCTTAATCTTACGTGTAACAGCCGCTCTTTAGAGGCATGTAAAGGCCAAAGAGTTTGAATGTCTGCGGCTGCGCCATCAGACCTCATCTCTTTTCTCTCTCCTCCACGTTAGCTCTTGCGTCATGCATGAGCTCCTCAAATTGTACGACGTACCTTCGTCAAACTCAGCTACTAAAATGTGCTACATTTGCTTAAATTAATTCCCGTGCGTTTATAAATTTCTTATGCATTTCTGTCTTCTTTGAGCAATCTAAATAGTTGCTTGCTGGTGGGTTAGGAATGGACGTGGAGAAAAAAGTATTCGTGCAAGTTTGAAATTAATATACACCCGTGCGCATAATTTGAAATTGTTATTGAACTCGTTTTTTAACTGGTCAAGTAACGTATTCTCTAGTTCTTTTCTGTTTTTAAGATATATACGGCATTGATTTTATAGTATGGTCTCTAGTTTTTCCTTTTTTTTAATTTTTCTGATAGCATGGTTTTCAAACAAATTGAGTTGTTCGTGAGTAGTTTGGTTAAAAGGATAACTCGATTGTTAAATCAAATTCGTGTATGTAAATATTAAGTTTGAAAGCTCGTTAAGCAATTCGAATATTTATATATGTGTATTTTCTTTTTTATTTATATATGTAAATAATTAAAATATTTGTATCCTTTAAAGAAATTGCATCCTTCACATTTTCTAACTTTAAATAATAAAGGGTAATTTTATCATTTTATTAATTTGAAATAAAAATAAAAAATTTGTAAAAGGCCAGGTGATCTGCTTGTTTAGGGGTTGAATCAAATTTGAATTCGAGTATGGTGATATTCGAGCGATTGTTTATACCCTAATTAATTTTTTTTTTTTAAGTAGTAGAGTTTACAGTTTGTTCATTCTTATACCATCTCGAATGCTTCTCCTCTTATTTGGCTATGGAGCGTACTCCAATTTTGAAGTAAAATAAATAAAATAAAGCCTTTTTCACATAAGTGAATGCTACCAAGGAGAATGGTAATATGATAGTGCCTCAAGAGTTATTTTAAGTTCGATTTTTTACACTTCTCATTGGAATTTAGTGGTAATTAGTCAATTAAGATGAACTCATAAAGATGACCATGCTGGTTGACTAGCTCTACTCGTCTCTAATCAAGCTCTATACCCGTTGTACCTAAAGATTTCCTGGTATCATAATTCTTAGTGCTTCAGGAGGAGTCGATTAACTAGGGACTCAATTATTTGGCTGAACAGTTTCAACAATATTTGGACTTCGTGCACTAATCATTTTGTTGCATTTTTTGGTTCTTTTTTTGAAGAGTTTGCGGACTTAATTTCAATCTGTTTCACAAGAAACTGATTAGTATTTTTTTTCAGTTTAACAAATTTTAGTTGTTAAAGAGCTAAAATCCCATAATGAGAAATTATTTTACATCAACATATTAGCATTCAAGAAAAAGTAGAATAAGGAGTGATTCACTGACACGGTCGGATTTATGGCAAAATAATCAGATAGGCCATCAAATCAACTTCGATCCACCATCATTATGAAGTGATTTCTTGCATCCGCACGAGCCTTCCTACGTTATTGCAACCCTTTTTGGTTTTTTATATCAGATCTCAACGCCATTTACTTACATAAGCATCTACGTTACCATTGACGTTATCATTCGAAACTGTTGACTGCTGTCTCGCTTCCGCATCTCAATTCGTACACGCAGCAAACGCATATATTACGCCTTAATTTATTAGATTCAAGTCTTTGCACCAGCCATAATCATAGCAACTCTCTTCTGACTCCCCAGTCTCTCATTTTATAATTTGTTCATCTGTTAATCTCTTCATTCTTTTTCTTGATTTTTAAATTATTATATATATTAATTAATCCCACAAAACAAGTGAGCAACAACTTAAGCCACCAGACAGTATTTGTTTTTTCATTTGTAGACAAATCAAATAATCACTTCATAGCTATTGACTATTAGATAATATAATTTTGTTTGACTCATTCTCTAAAATCGTTCACACTCGCAATATGACTCACTGTACAAATCAAGTCAAATTTTAATTCGTGTTTCTACCATAGTGGCTTCCCACTATGACCTTCCAAGTTCCATTTAAATATCTGATTCGAACTTTATCGTGCTTTTGCTTTCTATTTTTTTGGGCTTCTTGTAGCTTCTATTAATTTTTTCCCATATAGACAACGAGGGCTTGAACTTTAATTTCAGTGCTTTTGGCCTAAGGTGCAAAAATCTGACTAAAAAAATTTTTTTTTTCAACTGTATGCAAGGGAATAAACCTTCTATCTCCCTTCTATGTTCCCCAATTTTTTTTATTTTTTATTTTGTGTTGAAGGAATTTTATGTTCCCCATTGACTGTTAAGAATTGTTTCGACAAAAACCGCACAACTATGACTATGTTGGACCAAGATTTGTTGCATCAGTTTCAGGTGCATGTTACACGTACGGGCTTCCTACGTCGTTACACTACTTTTCAACACCATGAACGTAAGCGTACACGTTAGCAGTGCTTATGAATATCCTTAATCTGCGATCTTCGTCTAGTTTTCTAGAGTTCTACTTAACATAATTGTTAATCACTCGTGTCATTGACACTTCTTTAAATTTGTTCATGCTTTCTGGTCTCTAATTCCCTGTCCAATCAAAGAATCATGTCGAATTTTATTTCTGCTTTTATTTTAGTCGCTTTCTTCCAAGTTTCCATCGTTGTTTTTTACGGAGCTCTATTCCATTCACAACAACAACAACACGGTGAAAACCTTCAAAAAATTTTAGTTCAATCAAATAAGTAGTTGTTAGCTGACCTTTCTCCTAAAACATAAGAGGAAAAATAAATGGACCATGTTTTTATTCCAAATTGAATACCAATAGGAAGATAAACAAATTCTAGAAAACTCACATTTTTCCTATTGATGTTTAATTGGAGCAATAAGAAATTTTCGTTAGAAATATTGACTTATTTGTATAAGAAAAGATAGAATATGTACTTTAGCAATTTTCATGAGATTATAGCATGCAAAAGAATAATTATTTGATTTGCTTTTGGGATACACTTGCTTAAGAAACAGGTCAACGTTTCACCATAAAGATTATAAAATTTGACTCTGAAGCTGAAAAGAAGCATCAACAAGATGGTCATTTCAAGTTGCACTTTCAATTGGAGTTGAGTGGGTGAGTTTCTTTCCCTTTTCCCCCAATTGTCAAAAAAAAAAAAAAAAAGTTGCACTTTCGAACTACTGTAAAGGGAACCAATGACAGATCATTGATGTAGATGTCAAAGAGAATTTCATAGTTCTTTGTATGCTAACTTTTCTTTGATTTCAAAAACGGGCCCGAACTTGTATAGGCCAGTACGTCTACATCTCACTCTTTTCCTTCTTCTCTTAGTAAAGTCATTTCTAGTGGGCTTTGTGGCTTAACCTGTACATCTTGTAATGCGATGTTATTCTCTCCCAAAAAGTAAACAAAAATATCTGGCTAGAGTCTGGGAAGATGGTGAACTGACCACCTTGACAAGAATCAACTCGTTAAAACGGACCCCTATAAAAGGCCCCAGGGCGGGAGCTATGAATACGGTCATGTTTGACAATTGTTTGTGTTAAGGAATATTTTGAAAATAGGTAACAACTATTATATATTGTGTTAACCGTAACCGAATTCTGCGAGTGAGAGAAAAGATGCATTCTATTTTGGAAATTCAAACTAAAAAAATATTTTAGTCTTTATCTCATCATCTTATACTGGTTATGGCATTGTTAACATTGTTGACGATATCAGAGTACCAATTTTCTTTTTAGAGTAAATCCATTCTAAATGATAGAATTTCACCCCAAGTGTAAATTTTACACTTTCTAATTAATCTTGAGAGTCCGCCCCAAGCCATTTTTCTTTCTTTCCTCTATGCTTCCATTCCTGCGTCAACCCACCTAAATGTCTTCTTTCTCTTTGTTTGCTCAAGAATAAGGGGGTGTTTGGTTTAGGGGAATTAAGGAGGGGAATGGGTATCACAAGTAATGATACCCATTGTTGATGTTTGTTAAACAACTATTACTATCATTCAATAGGAATGATAGTGATTAATTGGGGTGTTAATGATTCCCCTCAAAATACTAGTTTATCAAACCCATTAACCCTTATTAAGGGCAAAAACACACCCATTAAAATATATATATATTTTGAGTTACCTACTCTCAATACTCTCTCTCTCTCTCTCTCTCTCTCTCTCTCTCTCTCTCTCTCTCTTGATTTTGAATATTTTTTATTAGTACTTTATAAATTTTTTTACAAAAATTCTTTTTAATAATTTTTTATAAAAATTCTTTTTAATAATTTTTTTTACATTCAATAATTTTATAAAAAATTGTATTGAAAATCAAAGATATATAATACTCTCTATTAATATAATAAAAATGACTTTTTTTTAAGATTATCATTTCCATAAAACTCAAATTAGAGCATGACTATATTTAAAATTGAAGAAATCTTTTTAAATTTTTTTCAAATATACAAAATAAGAAATCTAAAAAATATGTATATCATAAATAAAAATTTTAAAATTTTAAAATTTACTTGAAAGTCATTTCAGTATACCAAACAAATATTCTTATAATGATACCCATTCCATTATTAAACCAAACATGTTGGGGGGAATCATCAAAACCCATACTCATAGTAGGGTTAATGATACCCATAGTGATAGTGATTGAGGAATTTGAACCAAACGCCTCCTAAGTAATTGGCTAGCTTAGCTGCCTATTGCTCAAGCATAAATAATTGATCAAAAGAAGAGAGTAAAACTTATGAAAATAAAAATGATATTCACATGCGTGCGCTGTTTATTAATATAAATTTTTTACTTGGAGGGTATGTTAAAAACTAAAACTGGGTATAAAGAGAATCTTATACTTGTAATTGTCTTAACGAATAAGGTTCCAATGTGAATTGCTAAAAACACTAAGACCTACCCCAGCAACAATTTCAAGTCCCCCTCCTAAGATGAATAAGATTTTCATGTAAACTGCTTAAAAACACCAAGACCTTCGCAGCAGTAATTTCAAGTCCCTCTCCCTTAGCAATATCGAAAAGGATAAATCACAAAATGCCCCATGTAATGTTGTATCAATAGTAATTTGACCCCTGTATATAGAAAACATATAAATTACTTCCTTTGAATTGGTAAAAGACATTTGTGCTCTTCAATACACAATGCTTTGACATTTTTCTCTTGTTCGTGCTAAAACTTAAAATTTTATACCACTCATGAGCGGGTAGAACAAAATGATAATGGAGAGAGAAGTCTCAAACACATGAATTACAAAAAAAAAAAAAAAAAAAAGAAGTTTTGCTACTTTTGTTACTATATGAATTTGGTTTTGCGCTGTTTTGGTTAGAAATACAAGTTTTTAATTGCTATATTTTTTATTGTTATCACTAACAGAAATGACATTACGGACATTTCTTGATGCTCCATTTTGAATATATTTGATAGAAATTACAAATTTATCCTCACCTTGCAAGTTGCTCGTAATACATCGTGGCAAAAAAAAAATTTCATTTTTTTTCATACTTTTCTCCATTTTGAATACAAACTATAGGATTAATTTGGGACAAAAATTTTTGTAATTTTGAAGTCATGTTTGATTTTTTATGTAAGAGTGCAACAACAATATTACATGGAGTAATAACCTTATTTTGTTTTTATATAACAAATTAACAAGAATATCAATATTAAAAATTATGAAGGCTAATCTATCATAATCAAAGTTTAGTGTACTTGAGGAGGTCATTTGTTCATAAGGTAGGGGCAATTTGGGGGATTCGTGAATGTAAAGGATAATTTGCTATTTACTTTACATGAGGCATTTTGAGATTATGCATATTAAAAAAGAGAACAAGTGAAGAACTAGATAAAATAATGTTAGAGTGAGATCCGCCCCATTTGATGAGAGAGAGAGAGAGAGAGAGAGAGAGAGAGAGAGAGAGAGAGAGAGAGAGAGAGAGAGAGAGAGAGAGAGAGAGAGAGAGAGAGAGAGAGAGAGAGAGAAATTTTATACTAGACCTTTTTAAAATCCCTCAAATTAGTTTTTTTTTAAATTATTGTTTTCCTTCCATCAGCCAAATACTGAGCAATGACCTATACAAACAAAAGAATGGAGAGAAAAAAACCTCCAATACAAAAAATTCTAGAACCCTCTTATCTTTTGTACAAAACCGCACCAACTAATACAAGAAAACTACTCTCTTAGGGTTTTGTTATCCACTCCTCTCTTCTCACTCCAAGTGCCCCATTTCTACACAACCAACCCATATATCGAACTCTCCGCCAACTTTTATGTATGTTCTTTCTTCTCTCTACTAATTTTGATGTAAGGTTCCAATTTTTTAGCTCAATTAATGGTTTAAAATTTATTTTTGTCCATAATTTTTGAATGCAGAAAATGGCAACAGCTCAGTTAACAGCATCAACAATATCAGTAAATGGGTTTGTATCGTTTGATGGATTAAGGGCTTCTTGTAGCATGGTCAAAATCTCTTCCTTTGCACCTTTGGGGCAAAATGGTCTTTCCAAGAGGTCATTCCGTGGCCTTGTGGTCAAAGCTGCCACTGTTGTTGCCCCTAAGGTAGTTAATTTGATTGATAATTGATGTTTCCTTAAGACCAAATGTGATGAGATTTTATGTTGTCATTTTTCTTAAAGTGTTTTTATGGATTAGTAGACTACTGGGATGTGTAGTGTTTTCTTGCTTTTATATTTAAGGTATTGGATTTTGTCAATTGTTGTCATCTTAGCATTGTTCAGCCTTGCTGAGATATAAGATTTATGTTTGAGGTAGTTTGTAGTGGCCAAAGGAAATGAGAGAAAATTAATGTTTACTAGTCTTTCTTGGTATGCCCTTTGTATCAAGTGGGTGGCTGGAGATGGAACTTTCCAATTGAATTTGGTTTATACCAACATCTTTATTTGATTGGTTGATAAAAGGAACAAGACCTTTGTTTTCCTTGTTGGGGGAGTTTGGTGGATATTCAATGCCTTACATTGTCAGAATTTGTTATGCACTTAACAATGTGGAGTGTTATTTCTGAGTGAGTATTGAGAGGGGCCTAATGCCTTCAGTTATATTTGCTGGTCAACTGTTGATTCAAACTGAAGTCTAATAATGCGCGAATTTTGCCTGCTTGGAAGTATAGTCGATTGAAGAATTTAGTATAATAAATGCAGTAAGTAAAACAATTTGGAAGTATATTGCAGGATCTAGATGTGTAGCTGCATATGCTGCAAAGCTCGACAATTTTGGTGATCTTGCATTCGTGAAAGGTCTTTATTGCAGTTTATAACTGTTCTGGATCTCTTGGTATATTGTTGCAGTACACCTCACTGAAGCCCTTGGGTGATAGAGTGTTGGTGAAGATTAAGGTTCCAGAAGAGAAGACCGTAGGTGGTATCCTATTGCCATCAAGTGCACAAACTAAACCTCAAGGAGCTGAGGTTGTCGCTGTTGGAGAGGGTCGTACAATTGGGAAGAACAAGGTGGACATCAGCATCAAGGTAACTGCTTATTCAAACATTGTTGATTTAGGTTGTAAACGTGTTTGCTTGGTTTGCAAAGCTAATTCTCCTCTTTACATGTAGACCGGAACCCAGATTGTGTACTCTAAGTATGCTGGGACAGAGGTCGAGTTTAATGGATCAAACCATCTTATATTGAAGGAGGATGACATTGTTGGTATTCTTGATACAGATGATGTCAAAGACATGAAGCCCCTGAATGACAGAGTGTTGATAAAGGTTTATTTCCATTTTTATTCAGCTGTTTTCATCTTAATTAATTTTTCTTTGCTGGGCTATGTAATCTATGAGGAAATGCAATTGTAAAAGCCGGACCTCTGTTGTAACTTTTTATCAAAGTAATCAAGGCTGGACAGCTTAAAGAAATATGTCTAATAGAAATGTACCTAAGATAGGTTAAAATGGGCAGTTATAGCAGCTTTTTAGATTTAGTGTCAGAAATAGCATAAAAGACTTCCTCTCATCCATTTTGTGGAGTATCCTTCAACAATTTCCAGGGTGTTAATGATGAGTTGTAACTTGACTCACTGCCATGATCTGTCATTTTCTTAGGCATTGGTTGTTAGCTCTTGACGCGGACAGTAGGACCCAAGGACCTAACATGCTTTGTCCCCTATGTTATTGTGAATCAGGTAGCTGAGGCTGAAGAGAAAACAGCTGGAGGCTTGTTGCTGACAGAGGCAACCAAGGAGAAACCTTCAATTGGCACGGTAAGCATTATTATTGAGCTGATTAGTTTACTAGTTCAGGTGAAATATATTTTCCTCATTTGCAGAGGCCAAATTCTCTTCTTTATTTTCGACTCAGTGCCCTTTTTCCCTTTTTTATAGTCTTTCATCTTTTCCAGATCATCCTCATTTTCTTTTTCCTGCTTTTATCTGTACTTCTTTCTTCTCCATTGCCAGTTTCATTCTGTAGTAGTGAGTTAACATGCTTCCTCAGTATTGGCGTCCTTTTTGTGTATAACAGGTGATATCTGTTGGGCCTGGTCCTCTTGATGAAGAAGGAAACAGGAAGGCCCTGGCAGTATCCCCAGGAAACACGGTATTATACTCCAAATATGCGGGAAATGATTTCAAAGGCACCGATGGTTCTGACTACATTGCATTGAGGGCTTCGGATGTGATGGCTGTCCTCTCCTAGTTTGCCTAATTGAACATGTATGCTTTTTGGGTTTCATACGGAAAATTTAAGCAATTTAAACACGAGGATATCGATGTAATCACATCAACATATCTTTTTGCAAGTTAGTGATTGTTGTCAGAAGTGTCTATTTGTTCTCTTCTTATAGTTTGGTAGAATTGCTTTTTCCTTCATCCCTTCATATTTGGGGTTCTGCATTGAACACTGTTAGCCAACTGTGATTGTTGATTTGACAGTTAGAGAAGTTTCGACCTGAATTGATGATTTAAAACAAGTTCAAGGAGTGTCAATATAATTCAATCACCAAGCCTAAGTAAAAATTCCTTTTTCCATAATCCAGGTGGGGGGGATCAGTCTTCTGGTGGAATTTGAGGGCAGACAGTTAGTTGACGAAATTGTGTGTTTTGGAAAGTTTGTTTGTAAGGGAAAGTGTATTATGATAATTCAAGCAAGCAAATTTGAGAAGATGACTCAAGTCGGGGACTAGCGTATTATGATAATTGATAATTCTAGCCGGCAAATTTGTTAAGACTATGATTCAATCAGACAAATTCGAGAAATGGTAACAGCAAACAGTATGTTGTCCCAAGCAATTGGAAGAATATCATACTTGGCACCTAATCAAGCGATGGGGGAACCAAGTCCAAGTATCAAGCACTGGAGTTAAAATTTTTGAAGATGTGGATCCGCATGAATTTTCTCTTTAATGCGAGACCAGAACCAGAACGAGGGAAAGGATGTTCTCAAAGAGAGGAAGTCTTTTCATGAAGCTATACAAGTTATCTTGGAATGTCCCATAATATCCAAGAATGTATCATATGGTCATATCAAGCTAAATATTATCAAAAGCTCGACGCCTAAGTAGCCTAAATAAATTAATTAGAGAAAAAGAGATGCACATCCTCTGGTCTTTCTAGGGTAAAGTCTTTACAATTTGCTGTATAAATTGCAGATCTGCACGAACAGAGTTGAACCAATTGGCATGGCGGTGATAGCTAGGCTTGAACTCGTAGCAGGTGGAAACAGGCCAAAGCACCAAGAGATTAGTTTACCCTCAGCCATCTCTAAGTGATTATGATATTAAGAAGTCAGGGACTAATATGCAGATATTATTGCCACTGATCACTCTTCTAAGCATTCTTCAACATCAGTGGTTAAGGACTGATTTGGTCCGAGCGCTTTGAGGCTTTTGAAGCTGAAGGTCGAAATCTATGTGGGAATACAGAATGATCTCATCGGTTGAATGAGACGGCGGAGTTGTCGTCATAGTGTCCCCTCCATGCATTACCACTATCAGTCCCACTGCAAGCTTGGTTCGGGATGGGCAGATTCCCAAGATCTCCATCCAAACTCATTTGCTGTACTTCGGCAGAGGACAGGATCTTTATGCTCTGGACACAGCTCACAAATTCCCTGAGAAGAGTGTTAGGACTCTTTGTTAGCACATTTATATCAGAAGAACAACTAGAAATTAACTATCAAACTGTTAGAACTTACTCCCAGGGGTCATCACCAACGAGCAGTATGTCATTTTCATGATCTACGTAAACAAGCTTCCATTCCGTCCTTTGTGTATCTTCCAGTTGTCCCTCAATTCCAAACATACGCGCTAGATCATGCCTAAGCTCATCATAGCCCCTGTAGCGCGTGACATCAATAGTTCTTCCCACAGAGCCACGTTTTTGAACCTTTGCAGTTTTTAACCAGTATTAGATGGTACTGTTTTTCTGAAGCAATAAGTTAAATAACAAGGGAAAGGAGTTGCATGTCTCAAACTTTAACTACTTTTTATTTCTATTTTAGCGAGTGTAAGAGAAGAAACAGAATTAATCACTAAAACAGTGGATCTCGTTTAAAGTGATGTGACATGAAAGCACGCTTCCGCCAAATGTTGGACCACAAAAGTTTGATATGCCTGCATGAACTAGCTTACCTTTGTGTATGTTCTCATCCGCTGAGTTTGGTTAGCCCATAGACCACCATTCAGGACACCAGCCTCACTGATGGGTGCATCATTCGAGCAGCCTGGTTTGAAAGACATGTTTCCAAATCCAGCAGCAGATAGCTCTGTCTCAATATCCCTCGAGGAGCTGCCATAATTAGAAAGCACATTCTGGATATCCTTTCCCGAGTCATAACCCCTTGATAACATTGCGTCAGGTGCCAATGGGTCGACAGTGGAATTGAAAGGAAGAGTACTCCTAGAATGTGATTGGACATCGCTGTCCAAACATAAGCCAGGCAGTGGAAAATTCTGTTGGAGGCCGCCAGTATCCAAACAATATGATGTTGCAGACGAGGATGCATCCAAGTGTTCAGTGCTTCTGAATGTAGGTTGCTCTGCTCCCTTTGAGCTGGATAATTCATGCTTTACCCGGACATCAGACCTGCTCTGAAGCTCATGAACCAGAATAGGGGAAGGATCAATAACAGACTCCCCTGCCTGAGTGATTGGCCCATGTTGGTTCCTATTTAGGAACATTGATGAGGAAACATGGCAATTGTTTGTTGAAGGTGAGGTTGAACATGACGGAGCATCTCCATCTGTCGGTCCAGAATGGGCTTTGATTAGAATAGGTGATTTGTTCTGGCCTTGAGGTTGGTTGACAGGATGTTGTGGTGACTGCAGAATCGTAGATGTTGATAAGCTGTTACCACTTGGTTGCTGTTGAGCAATTGGTGCTTGTTGCAACTGCCGGTTTTGTTGTAAAGACTGCTGTTGTTGGGGCAGGTGAGGCTCCAAATGGTTGCTCAATGGGGACAACATCTGCTGCTGTTGTTGTTGATGCTGCAATTTTTGGAGAAGCTGTAGTTGCAGGTGCTGGTCTGAAAAGCTCTGTTGTGATGTCTGTTGTACTTGCGGCCTTTGCATTAAACTTTGCTGCGGGAACTGTAGTGGAGCTTGTTGCAACGGCATCTGCTCTTGCTGGCTCTTCTGCAATAGGCTATTCTGGTTTTCTAGTTGCTGAAACTGCAAGTCTTGAGGTAATGATGTTAAAGGAAATGAACATTTATTAGCTGAGGCAGATTGCTGTGCTTGTGTGTTTCCTGCCAGTAACTGTTGCTGTTGAAGCTGGGAGTATACAGTTGGCTGCTGTACATTCTGATTTGGAATCTGGCCATGTGCTACAGAGTGACCACTATTAATAGAAGCTAACTGTACAATATTTTGTTGTTGCTGCTGCTGCTGCAACTGCAAATTTGGAGGACACTGTTGCTGATGCTGTGGTTGTTGAGGTTGCTGCCGAAGCTGGATTGCATGCTGTTGTTGCTGCTGTTGTGGATGTTGTTGTTGTGGCAAATTCACAGAAGAATGCATCAATTGCGGCAACTGCTGCGGTTGGGTCCCCACCAATGATGACTGCGGGAGCTGATTAGCTTGCTGATTTAATGGATTTACCTTCCCAAATTGGAGATTTGTTGCAGCAAATGCGGGGGATTGAAAGTTCAATAGCTTGGAGTGATCTTCTGTGGTCAAATTACCATTTAGGGCACTGGGAAAAATTCCTGTCTGAGCACCAGATAATTGGTTATTCTGTTGCATGTTCATCCACTGGACCAAACTTAAGCCAGGTAATACAGAGCTTGTGGCATCTTTTAGGCCAAGATCGTCTCCAAGCCAGGGCATGCCTCTCTTAAACACATTGTCCATGTCAGATTCATCATCTGCAAAAGCAGCAAATAAAAGATAGGGTTAAGCAAAAAGATCTACCAAATACAAGTTTAACGGCCTTCACTAACTATCAGGTCCTCCAGCACTCATCAATGCTCTTTGTTGACATGTTTAAATAGACCCATAAAAGAAGAATCTTCTGGTTTCAAAAAAGGTAACAAGCTTTTAAACAAGATGTACAAATAGCTGCATAGCTGGTGGCAGGGAGTATTACATGATCCAGAAAGAGTGCTCTAATTTAATAACAGAATGTTGGATCTAATTTCAATTCTTGGTCTTCCAATGAGCAATTTTGAGTATTTCAAAAGTCTAATTTCAATAACATGCATCTCTTTCAAGTTGAGGAATATAGCTTCCCGATAGGCAGTTTTGTAGAGAGAATATACATTCCAAAAATCTCAGATACTTTACAGATCAAGGGCAATGTGCTTTGTGATGAACTATTCTTACCTGGAAAACCTGGATATTTAGGAAACTTGGGTCTGAAAAATGGGGGTGGGCATATATAGAAAGGAGTCACAACAGGCTCAACTTCCCAGATTGAAACTCGATTGGGGCGCTCCCCAGCTGTGGACTCGTCCCATCCAACCTACCAAACATAAGGTTAATAATTGATTAGAATTGGTGTTCGGTTTTTAAGAATTTATGAAGTAAAGAAACAGCAGTAAGACAAACGAAAAGTATATCATGTTCTTTGAAGTAGCCAACTCCGGAGAAAACTGTCAGAATGTCACATTAGAATTTCACTTTCTGACAAAAATCCAGTAGGTAACATGCAATTCAATGATCAGACAGATTCAAAGAAAGTAAAAAATCCTTGGGACTGTTAGTGTGAATAACCACTTCTTGTAAAAAAGTTCTATGTGCAGGAACTAAATTGATTTAATTGCACATTCAGTAATGCAGATGCACTTACTAACTTTCATTCTTGGAAACTATGACACATCACCATGTATAATATTTATCGCTATGCATGTAACCTATATTTCATGGACTCAGCAACTATTACCAACTTACCTGAAGATTTCTCCACTGTGAATTTTTCCAGCGGACTGGATCCAAATCAGCAATACCAGTAATTGTGCCCATGTACCTACGCACTCCAGACTCTTCGGTCTCAAACATCATTCTAAATCTCATTCCCAGGGAAACTTGTGTATACATGGCTTTGTTATATTTGGCGAAAGGTATTACAAATTCAGAAGGACTAGCCCTGTTAAAATCAAATAAATCATGTCAGCCACAATCTCCAAATGTTGGATATACATGGTAAAACTAAGCAGACAAGATATCATTTTCACTACCTTGGATTGTAAAAGATAGTAAAGGGGCTGTTATTGGCAGCAGCATGAGCTGCAGCAGCTAAAATCCCGATATGCATGCTGTCACTAGATATAACCGATGATGAGAGTGCAGGCTGCTGTCTATTAGCACGCTTTATGCCCAACAAAAGTTGCGACTTTTCATCTCTGCATGACATTGTCTCACTTCAGTGACATGAATGGTATTGATACCAGAAAGTTTTAGCAATCTATTCCTACCTTATGAATAGGACTGAATCACCAGCTACCAGTCTTTTAGAGCTGACAAAGACACTCCAGCCTGTTGTCAATAGATGCCTTTTTGGTTGACCTAGAATTATGCATTGGCAGTCTTAGTAAGTTGTTTTTGCTTTCGACCAATATTGGCAATCAAGAAAATGCTGAAGCACAAATCGTCAGCTGTTTTAATGCCAAAAATGATGTTATACAACACCATATATCATGTGAATAAAATCTGTTGTCTACAGGACCACACCAGTCTAAACAGTAATGGTTGCAGGTTGGTGAACTAAGATGTACACATTGCAAGCATCACATTCGAAGTACTTAGACGATTATTGAAGGTTTAGCATTGAACTTAGGAAAACACAGTGACAAAGGAAGTTGGAAGTGAACCTTCCATTGCTTCAAGCAATACATTTTGATAAGAATTTCAGGTATTCAGTTAACCAATAAGACATACTCATTCATTTTAGGATGATCATGCTTTGCAGAAACTTATGATTATTTGGATGGACAAAAAGCTATGAGAAAGGAAGTACCTCGATATATGTGTCTGAATGTCCATGTTTGGTCATGCAAATCCCTAGCCACTAGCTCTTGAGCAGGAGGTTGCATTGAAAAATCCTACAAAACACCTTCAGCATTAGCAGAATAACTATACCACAAGCATTACATGTACGACATTTCACATAACCAAGAGGATTTTCAGTTACTGCATGTACCAAAGGTGGAAAAATCTTTTCAGCAGCTCTACGGGGTACAGAGAAACCACCGTGAGTGCTTGTATCACTGGCTGTAAGAGTTTTGCAGAAAAATTCAGCAGGTTGTCTGCTCTGCTTGAGGCCCATATCTGACAGAAGTAATGCTTCCTGATCATACTGTCAGCCAAACAAAGAAAAGGTTTCCAATGCTTCTTTAGAAAATTGATTCTGTTGAAATTATGCTCCGAAAAAGAGGAACCCAGATGTCTGACAAATTCTTTACTGAATCTAAAATTATATAGCTGACCTACTTTATTTACAGGTTGAAGAGTCATCTGTGCATAGACCTCATCAGTTTCAGGATCAGCCTACAAACAAAGAAACACTTTAAGGCATAGGCCAAGCATGAACAATTGGAATTTATGGTAGTCTAACAGAATGATACAAGTATAAAAACGACCATGTGCCTAACCATCACCAAACAGATGGAAGTGCCCTGAGTATGTCAATCAAATATACATATATTCTAAATCCAACACACTGCTACAATTTTTGTGTTTAATCTCTGAATGGCAAGGAGTTCTCATACATGTAGGGTTACATTGTGCAGCAAGCAAATTAGCTTGGAGGGAAGGTTAGGATAACTTGGGATGCTGTCAGTCTCCTTTTGCATAGATGCTGCAACCTGAAGAATATACATATAAAGAAAGCTCTGATTAGAACCAAAGGTTTTACAATATTTTGGCACAGAATTAAGATTACATACTTGCTCACTGTGACCCTGAGGAAAATAGACCACAAGACTTCCAACAGGGGGCAAAGAAACCAGTGGACCAGCACAAGCATGCCATAATTCTGAATTTATTGCCTTTCTTTCCCCTGTTAAAGATCAAACAGCAATACCAGAAAACAAGTTAAAAGACCAAGCTAGTGTTAATTTGTGACCATATAATGGGCTTTCCAGCAAAGCTCAAAATCATGTTCTTGATCATTCTATGTCCACTTCATGTATGTGCCTAAAAATGAAGCTGACAAATTCAACTTATTTTCCATAATGAATCCAGGCTACCAAAAGAAAGTAGCTCTTCTAGCCAAGCTCAGAGAAAGCACAGAGAAGAAACAATTAAACATCAGCAAGACGATAAATGCGACAAAATTACAACAAAGATCATTGATAGAGGTGTTTTCTTATAAGAAAGAGGGCAGCAAGACGAATTTACTACTCAGAACAACATAAGCTAACATTTGAAACAGCAAAATCTGCAAATTTTCAGTTTGAAGGCCAAAAGGCTTACAGGTTACAGCTTTAATGGTATTACCTGCAATATGATAAATATTTAAATTTTAATCTTCACATTCTTAAACAAAATTATTTGCTTTCCTAGAATATCACTCTCTCTCTCTCTCTGAGATGCACATATAAACAATCAGAGTGCTCAAACACTATAATGTGTGTTTCCAGAATCTCTCTCTCTCTCTCTCTGAGCCCATCCTTAATTTTCTGTCGCTTTTAAGAGTATACCATTGATATTAGATGCAGGGGCATATAAAACATAGAGCTCAAACTGTCAATTAGCTATCCGCACAGTAGAAACTATTATTTGGACACAATATTATGGATCATTGCCATTCCACACCACAGAATAGAAGTGGGGAAAAAAGTGCTGCTACAGGAAAATATCCTCTTCAAATCTATTGTTCCTCCAGAAAAAAGAGAAAGAAAATCATCAGATTACAGAAACTGGAAAGAAACAGGTATATGCATCATGAATGTGGCATAAAAAATATTCTTAAAATTGTTCAAAAAATTTTAATCCACTTATGCAAAACATCAATTGAAGAAAACAGCATTACTTGTAAAGTGATTCTAGATATAGCAAACAAAGTAGAGGATCTGCTAAAACAAAACTAACATTAACAAAGGATGATTAATGAGTTACACAAAATGCATGCAGTCTCAGATCGTAATCCATAACTCACACCTGCTTTCTTTTCTTTAGTAGCCAAGCCTCTGATAGATAAATAAATATATACCAAAAACTACTAGTAGACAAGATCAACTCCACAAATGGTTAATCTAATCCAAAATTATTATAAATTAGGAAGCTTAAACTCGGTGCAGGAGATAATAAACAATCCTCAGAACTTAAAGAATCAGGTCGTGGTAAAGAAAGTATCACGTACGTTTGCTTTTAGCTTTATAAGAAAACTGAAGTAGAGGAACAAGAAGTTTCCACAAAGTCTAACTCATAAACAGCTAAAGGAAGTTGGGAAACAAAAAATTCAGGCAAATCAGAAGAAGAAGACAGATTAGGAAGACAATTAGCAAACTGAAGAAGCAATTGAGCAAATGAAAGGTTAAGGTTACCTTCTCCTGAATTAGCAAGATAACCATTTGTTGGAGCCTTCATTTTTCAGCTAAATGAGTCCACAAACTCCAATCTACACAATCCAACTACTTAAAAAATATTCCAGCAATCAGATACTATTAGCTGGATTCACTCCACCGCTACATAAAATTACCTATCAATCAAACAAAATATAGTCCCTTCAAATTCTACAAAAGTTTCTCAAATCCCAAAAAGAAAACTCCTTTCCTCTGCTAAAACAGTAATCCCCAACTTTCAAAAAAAAAAAAAAAAGCTCTTTTAACTTCTCAATCTACAAAAACAACTATTGAATCTCCCTTTCACTTCATAGTCCTACCTTAAATTTCACAAAACCTTCTGTCTCTTTCAAGAAAGCTATGAACTTTCTGCAGCTGAAAATTTTTGTCCCACCAACAAAACACAAACGAAAATGTCAACACGAAGCTGAATTCCGCTAAAACTAGAAAAACCCACGACAGCCCAGCCGCTAACAGTCCCAACTGCCGGCGAGTTTCGCCGGAGAATGAGAGCAGACTCGAAAAGTTTCTAAAAATATAAAGCTTCCCAGGACTGAAGTATTATGTCCCATAAACATAACAAAATAGATACTACTAACTATAATAATAGAATAAAGAGTCAGTAGAGCTGGTCGGTGGTGGCGCGGAAATCCAGGATCAGGCGGAGCAGCTCAGATCACGTTGGTGGAGAGGGAATCTTGAAACTCGCCGGAAATTTTGACGCCAATCAAACCGGACTTGCTTTATACTTACTACCAGCGTAGCCAGACTTGCAACGACAGTAGCAGTACCTAGTTATGTAGTAGGGAAAATGCTTTAACGTCGGTGACGTGGGTTAGTGCCGTGAAATTAAGCGATACGGAAACAAAATTATCATATCACAATATTTTTTTAATACTAGATGACTTTTAAGTAATAATAAGCACTTCCTCAAAAATAAAAAAAAAGAAGTAATAATAAGCACTAATAATAATAATAATAATAATAATATTATTATTATTATTATTATTATTAATGGGTTTGTTTGATGAGTAATCCTGAATACTCGTGGTTCTAGTTGATAAATTTTTAAGAAAGTGAAACAAAATCGGGAAGAGAATATTATATTTACACATACCAATAAGCTTATTGTATGTCTTTATTGTGTATTTTGACTATTATATACAATTATCTTTTTGGTCTATAAGATATTTAAAGAATGTGCAATGAGTTGAAAAGAGCGCGAAAAGTGACTCAATGTAACATAATAATAATAATAATAATAATAATAATTGTGCTTGTATGTGTTTATATGGTAAATTGTATGTCCAAATACTCAATGAAAGTAGTTATTTCTAAAAAAAAATAAACAATAATATGTAGTAATAAAAAAGTATTGGATAAATAATAATTGTGTTAGATGTCTGTTTTATGTCGGGGTTATGTTAAGGTAATGGTAGTAAAAGTACAAGGTTGTGCAGTAACGTGGTTTATTAATTTGTAAAGAATGGACCGACATCATTATTTACAATATTATTAGTGAAGTTATTTAATTGATATTTGGTTTAATAAGTAGCGGAATTTCAAGCCGTGTTTTGCTCTGAGATGACATTGTTGATCATTGTTCTTCTCTTTGTGTTGTCAATTTTTAGTCCTCTCAATTCCACTTTAATCTCCCTTTTCTTTTCGTTTATGATTGCGAGGTGACATCAGTGGCCAATGAAAGAAATTAGGAGGCTTAAATTTATTAAATAAAAGTTGAATAATTATCAGTAGTAATCAGTGCTAAGGAAAATAATATATTACATACATGTGCATTAATTTGTCAACGTTTCTTATTTTAGATAGCTATTGCAAATTTTCATATAAATGCATGTAGATTGTGATTTGTAACTAGCTAGTAAGGACATGCACTGACAAAACAAGTTATAAATAACTATCAATTTACACAATTAATGAAATAATTATCTCAAAATAAATGAGATTTTAATATGATAATTTTTTAGTGTTAAAAAAAAAACATGAAACTTTGGCAAATATACATCTTGTTTTGCAAACGCGCATGGCGAGAGACGTGCATAACATGCAACCACTTTTCATAATTCAGCATAAGGGATTTCTGGTTTGATACTCAATTAAGATGTTGCTTTTCAGACACTTGTGATTTTTGTGTTTTATCTCTGGAAGGAAAGTTTACTGCTGAAATACCATCAAGTGTTAAAGTGTCAACTAATTAATGAAGATTGGATGTTAATTAATTAACAACGATGTGACTAATTCTAACTTTTCTTGTTTGCTTTTTGGCTCCTCAACTATTTAAAGAGGACTTAATTCTAATATAATTCTTTATGTTATTGTCCAATGGGGTGCTTGCTATTAGTTCAAAACTTTACTTAGAGTTGTATGCTTAGAAAGACAGGTTTTCATGTTGTCTTGTCTAATGGTAAGCAATAATTTTCTAAACATTTATTTATATCTAATCCAGGCAAAAACCTGCGAAGCAAGGAGTAAAAATCAAGGGAAAGAAAATAGAAGGGTAAATTGAGAATGATAGCCTTTCAAAGTCATTATTCTCAGTGTTTTTTTCTTGATCACTGAATTAAGGCCTCACTTGCTAATAAAATTGTTTTTATTACTGCTATAGCAATAGTCTCATTCTCATCTTATTGTGCATTATTTGCTTCTTATTTTCACATACTGTTTCTAGTAAAAAAAATTGAGCAATTATGTGTCCAAAGGAACAGAACCCTTAAATAATTGATTCAACTTTTGCTAATTTCTTAAGGGTTTTTTGCACTAACATCAATCCCTTTTGGTATGACTTCTTATTCAGTGGCAAAAGATTCCTTTGACGATACTTTTGGAAAGTGTTTGAACTGTACAATTAATTGGGAACTCAAGGACAAAACTTATAATAGCATTTTAAAGAGTTTTTTTCCTTTTCGTGAAACCTTGTCATTAGGAGAATGCTTTACGCTTCTACCTTAATGTAGCTTTCTTTTAACACAATTTTTTTTACTATTACATCATTAATTCCTTCTGCAAAATAATTTTCAAGAATAGTAAATACCAGTTCTCATATATTCATTATTAAGCGCTAGTATTAATAAATTGTTGATGCGGTTTGACAAGGTACTGTAACTTAATTAATCATTATCTTAATTGAAAAGATATAAAGAAATCGAACTTTATTAGCCACTAAGCCGGAAAAACCGGATATTCTTCACATGCCATATATTAAGGAGTTTGGACATTATAATATTTCCTGGGAAGTACACTAAAAAATGTTGCTCAGGCATCAACTTAGAAAAGTTGAAAGTGATAAATAAAAAATTGACTGTATTTTTGGATTCCATGTATAGTTTGAATATCTTTTTCCTAGGCTAGTTTGAATGTCTTTGAAATTTAATAGGTTATGTGCTCTATTTGTGGTCAAATGACAAGAAAAACTTCTTAGTATAAAAGAATCAACTAATCTTCCATTTTGGAATTTATCTTTGATGGTAAATTAATGTATAGATCTTACAAAACCTCAAAGTTTTCATTCTGGTAAGAACATATTTTTGTTTTCAATGATTATAATTATTCTATATTTCGCTACTGAGGTATCCTTGCAATAAATGTGGTAGTTCATATTGCACTATCACGAATCTTCCCCCTTTTTTTGTTCGATGGCTAGAATTTACCTTGAAATCAGCTGAACAAGCTTGATCTAATAATATTCCAAATTCTTTACCTCTAGTAGATTAGAAATTGAAATATGTCCCATGCATCTCAGAGACTTGGTCAATTCTTCAAACCATGGATAAATTCATGCATCTAAAGATCAAAGAGACATTCAAATCATGCATGATCATTGATCAGGGCCGCTGTGAAGATCCTTCTGCATCCTATTCATTCGTAGACAGAATACATGTAAAAAAACGAATACCATTACTCGTACAAATGCACAAGACATTTAGTGAGTGAAATTTTCCCATTTGAAGTATATATAACGAATGTTGAAACTTCGAAAAATTTTGAAAATGTGATCGAACCCGTCGAACAATAGTAAATACACATTTATTTTTCCAGTCAGAGTCATATACTGTGTTTATATATTTTCTCACAGTTTCTACGTTGTCATCTCAGAGCCAAAGCCATGCATTGCTTGCAATATTTGCATGATGCAACCAGACCAATTAGCGCAATACTGCAAGTCTTTTTTTTTTTTAATATGAGAGTATCTACAGAGGGGACTGAGGAAGTCCTCCCCCAAGCCACAGAACTACAAACGATGGGAAAGCATGTGAGGGGATGCAGCTTTTGTCGGGCCAACTACCACACCTTACTCCGACCACTATGTAAAAATTCAATTTCAATTCCTTTTTGCCAGACATGTAATTGTATGGTATATCCTCCTTTTTGCTTGGACAAGCTTTGTATTATACCCAAATTCCTCCTATTCATTATTGGAATTGGATACGTAGAGTTAGTTAGTGTAACAAAAAAGATGCTAAATTCCTTCCCCAAAAAAAAAAAAAAAAAATTGGCAAGACGCTAATGAATTCTATTAAATTTTTAAGAAAACTTATATATTCGTTATTTAATTTCGCTTAACTATGACATTTTTTACATTTGAATTTTTTTCTTTTTTTCCTCATACACTAATTCCCCTCAATGTCCATCGCCCGATACTAAAAAAGAGATTCTTAAGTGGATCAAGTTCACAGTCCTACTCGTGAATTTTGTAGTTTAAAAGGATGCGACATAAGCACAACGATGCATGCTGACATAAGAAAATAATGTTTCAATATTTATGTGATTTTTTTTAGACTATAAGATTTGCAAGTGGAGCCATGGATCGAATCCATGTAAGAATTTTCAGATGCCAGAAACCCACCTATAAAAGAAAGCAAAGAAAACCATCTAGATAAAGTATTAGGTGCACCTTACAACGTGACAATGTCATATGGTATATAAAAATGAATCACGTATCATCGAATAACCTAAAGTGCAGCTTACTATTAATATATGACAGTAAATTATTGACTCTAATATATCGAATGAAAAATATACAAGGTTTATTTAACATTTTTTACTCTAGCTAAGCTATTCAGGGGGCCTCTGACTGCTTTGGTAGTACGGAATACGGAATTTCTTTAATGACTGTGTCATTGGTGCTGTAGTGGTGCATGAGTGATGAACGAAACTCATCTGCATCGGCATAGCTTTTCACGTTTTCTTGGGAACACAACAGTAGCATTCTCTTTTTATTTTGGGCGTAAGTTACTGTGCATGGGATGCGTGGCGTGGGTGGCTCTGATGGAATAGATTAAACTGGGGTCTGATGGTGTAGCTAGCAGCTTTTTACAGGGTTAAAAACTGACTAATCCCACGAAGATTTTCGAGGATTGAGAATCTGAGATATTCGAAAAGATTGAGGGATTCCGGTACCGTTTTCAGGTCATCGATCCATCATTAATCAACGTTGTCTACTCATGTTGATGTTGCTCTAATTTCTTTGTAATTGGTGCCCGGCAGTCACATATAGACTGTTCGACGTGTGTATGCAAAATCCCATGTCGGTTTTGCTGAATGTGAAAGGAGCCACTCAGGATAAAACAAGATTTTTTTTAAAAAAATTTTTTAGCTGAAGTACAGGATTCATTTAACCAGGAATCTTTGTATTGGCATTTTTTTTCAAAGCAAGATTTTAGTTCTTACCGAGGAGGAAAGAAAAAATTAAGAAGTTGAGAGTCCAACCACGAATCTTATGATTATTCGGTTAATGTCTTCTTGAAAGTACGTTAACGGTTGTTAATTGCGATTAACTTATTCCTATCATATGTTAATTCGAAAAAAATCCCATTTTATGTAAGTACGTAACTATTTTGATAGGATTTTGCTGAATTCATTCTTCTAAGAGAAGAGATAAAGAGCTAAGCTGATAAAAGTAGCTTCAACTGCACTGATGTGATTATTACTATGCAAATGAAAATATCTACCAGCTACTGGTTTTAGTTCCTTTCATACTCGAAAACAAATGTACTCCTGTATGTGTCATTTGAGAGATGATAGGGGCCATTCATGAACCTTTGATTCTTTAAATATTGCCTAATTTCTCCCAAAAGTAACCAAAAGACATAAAAAGGAATGACGACGTTAAGAGACCTTGGCATTTTATAGTTGTCTTACATCTCAACAATCAAAAAATGAGCATTACATTAAAAGAAGCAATTTCTAAAATTTTCACCCTTCTATTTTGGTCATTTTTTATTATTGAGCCACGAAAATTGACTATTATCTAGACGGTCAATTGAAGTGGAACTAAATTATTAATTATTTGCTAGATTCTATCCATTTATTTTCCGTTTTAAATGGCTCTACAACAATCCTAATGGCATAATAGTTACTTCCGGAATCAAAATTATGAAATACACTCTAATATTCTCGATTTTGATTGACTAGTGTACTATATTTGACCAAAAAAGTACCCATTCAGAACCTGAAATTACATAAATTATGCTATAACAACTTACAAGAAACATTCAATGAGGTCTATAATGTCAAATAACAACAACAACAACAACAACGAGGATTACTGGAAAAGCTATTGGTTAAATCATAATTAGTGCAGTAAAATTATTTTGCTGTTGCTTAGTAGTTTTTATGGGATTGGTCATGATGAAACGCATGGCATTGGAAAATAACAAACGTGATTGTTGATTATTATAATTAATCATAAAGCAAAACTTTAAGGCACTATCAAATGGGATAAAGGAGACAAGACATAACTAATGCTTAGTCATACATGCGATTATGTCCTTCGATTACAGCCCCTTTCATACATCACTTTCCAATAGAGAAAATTTTCCTAAAAATGGAATATGAAGTTTTTCACATTCACCTTACCATAACAAGATTACAATGTGCCAACTTTATTTATTTTTTTTTAACTTCAAAAAGAAACTTTTTTCCTTACAAGCATTGGCATGAGGATTTTGATGTACAATTTGGAAGGAATGTGATTACATCTTAATGGTCACCATATCTTATCGTGACAGTAGAAAATCCATTATCATAACATTTGCATTGACGCAAGGAGTTTTTTTCCTTTTATTTTTTTTTTCATGTCACCTACATATAGTGCTTCAAAAGCAAAACCTCCATCATTGGTTCATGTTTTTCAATCTCAAATAAACTAAAAGATGGTGTAAAATCTAATAATAACAGCCAGAATATTGTCTAAAGTTTTCAAACAATATTATCCACTCGTTTTAATTAAGCTTTTCGTCCGGTTTCATAATAAAATTGTAGAGAATTTCTTGACTACAAGATTATTGTTCATCAAAATCTTTTGCCAGGGTATATTTACAAATTGAAAATATTGTAGGCTAGCAAAAAGAATGATTCTGTTGTTAAGAAAAGTTGGCTTGGCACATAGCATGCTAACTGAATGATAACAGGTTAGGTGTGCACATGGTCATCAAAGTTTAATGAGGATTTTATTAAAGTTTGGACAGAGAAGGAAGTAAAGCAAAAAAGATGAAATCATTTTGGTATCTTTTCGAATGAAGTGCCATTATAATTAAGAAGCTAATCATGAGATTATTCCTTTCTTTAACTACCTTAAATTTCGACAGTTTTGTTTATGTTCAATGAACTGTAGCAATTCATGTTCGTATATTTGAAGACAGCGACGGGACATATACATCCCTCCGATTGATCCGCTCGCTGTTAAAAACATCAAAGGCCCTACATATCTCATTTAATGTACCCACTGAAAGTTGGCAAGGCTCCAATTAGTAATCGCTGTTAGTATGATAGTACTATAAGGCTATATGATTATTGTACCACCAAGGAGTGAAGGAAGGTGCACAAATTTACTAACTTTTCCATAAAATTTCAATTGCAGTAAACCGTACAGATTTGGATATAATAATGGTTAAGATATCAATTGTCTCTTACCATTTTACTTAATAATTATGAGGTGTCTTTATATTTGTATACCAATTTTTCATGTACAAATGTGTACGCGATAAATTTCAAATCTTTAAAATAGTTTGTGTAACGATATGGTTGTACTTTCGCACTTCGTTTTTTGAGACAATGGAGACAACCAAACTTTAAAAAGTAGTTGTGTGGTTTTGTTTTCCGTTCTCATGTAGGAGTTCCTCAATCAATTTTCTTGCAATTTGGTTCAAGAGTGCCTCATATGGTCAAAGAATAATTGCGAAACAAACCAAGCAAATAGTACTTGGCTACCCCTGGTACACACTTTGGAATATAATAATTGAGGGGTAGTAATTCACTAAGGCTTCACCTAAGACGAGTAGAAAAAGGTGGGTAGGGTCTACATACAATATATATCGCAAAGACTAAGCACAAACAGATATGCTAGTGTGAGTGCATCCATGATTTTACAGAAAGAAAGAGAAAGGTGAGAAGATTTTGATAATAGAAAATGGAGCCATGCATGCACTTAGGTCAACATCCAGGCGATTCAACAATATCTAATCGCTAGCCCAGCTGGTGAAGTTCCATTTTTTTTTTTAGGGGTTCTGTGTTATCCACTGAGGAAAGAAAAGCCACATTATATTTCAAATGTGGGACATTGAGTTTAATTGCACCATTATAAGGTGGGGTTCCATCAATCATCTTCCACTCTGGCCTTCAACTTGAGCCCATAAATGTGTATAGGGATATATTTAAGAGATTGGCCTATGTATGAAGGTGATTGAAAGTTGTCTGAGTGCGAATAACTCTTTGACCCCAAAGTCATGTGATTTTCTACAAATTACTACATCTTGATAATTACATGTGCACGGTTCCACATGTTGTGTTGTTTTCTTCATGAATTGGAAAAAGATTGAACATTCACACCTTAATTAAAGGGTGATAATTCAGTTAGAAGTTTCAGAAACGGAAATCTCAAGCCCCTTATTTGTTACTTTTTGTATGTACCACTGGAGTTTTGCTTTACATCAATTTCAAAAGAAATAAAAAAAAGAAAAAAAGAAAAAAAGAAAGAAGTTACCACGGTGAAGTCTAAATATGCGTATGTTAATGTTATGCTAAGGAGTCTCATCAGTTGAACAGCTGGAGATGCTTGGCCAGTCATCCAACTTTCAGCTGGGGAAAGTGGAGATGAGTGCATGATGATTACTCTAGAAGAAG
This sequence comes from Mitragyna speciosa, assembly GCA_024721245.1. Classification (NCBI taxonomy): domain Eukaryota; kingdom Viridiplantae; phylum Streptophyta; class Magnoliopsida; order Gentianales; family Rubiaceae; genus Mitragyna; species Mitragyna speciosa. Next base: position 23,836,859 of record CM045556.1, on the reverse strand, counting down.
AAGCGTAGGGGGAATAAATATATCTCTCTTGCTTTACCTGATTCACGAGCACATTTGACAACCCCTTGCAACACATTTGAACTTTGTTGATTGAACTTGTTTATTTTCTGGTGGATTGAATTCTTTTTTGTTGAAAAACAAATCGAACCATCACCCTCTTTGGCACCCACGAGACGCAAAAGGACGAAATGACAAATATTAGGAAGTTTAAGAATTAAAATAACTTATAAGTAGAGAAAATTTGGAGCATAATTAACACCAAATTTTACAGTTTAGGAACTCTGAACCCTAAGGTTAGTTTGAAAACGAAGAAATTAACATGGATAATTCTTTTCCATGGTGTGAAAATGTGAATTTAACTATGCATTGAAAATTAGAATATGATACAAAAACGCAATTAGATATGAAACTGATAAGGTAAATTGTAATGTACAGTAAAAATAAAAGCGCTGATCGAGATGGAACTGACCAGCAACGGATGGTGGTTAATTTAAAGAACTATTTATGCTTAACTTACAATTTTATAAAATTTTTACTACCTGCTTGCACAGATAGTGTAACCAGCCACCTTTCTTTCTGGAACTGAAGCATCTTTGGCTTCAATTAATGTGCGCAATAATTCATATTTAATTGACAGTTTGAGCAGACAATGCAGATACAAAGAGGCACAAAAACATTATACAAACAGTGGAAAGCTAACACAAAACAAGATTCACGGCATATATAATTGAAAACTGAGTGTCAAGTGCATCCCAAGAAAAACCAATACTTGAGTTCTTCTCAACCAATGCCTGTTCATTCACACTCATCTGAGAAAACAAAGGCATTTAACACCGACAAACACCAAATAATTCCTTCTATAATTCTCCTCCTTTAACCAATTTACTATTAATAGTATTCCTCTTCTTAGCAGTTTCCTTTTTCCAATTAATGTGCTATTATTGCTATCCCATGTGGGAGTCGTCATTGCAGATTATTATAGAGAAAGGAACTAGTAGTACTTGATTAGTTAGCCTTTCTCAATAAAATTCCATTCCACACCCCAGCGGCCAGCCGCCCACTAATGAGAGTTATGGTGCAAGCATCTTACCTTATTTGTGTTTTGATATTTGTCCACATAAATCATATACGGGCTCTGTTAGAACATGATATTAGTAGTGATTATCTCCCATAAGATGTCTAAGCTTCAAAATTACCAACAGTATAAAAATATAGATTTTCATTTTTACAATTTGTTTTAGTAAATACTTGTGAATTGATTAGAAGCAATGATCGTTTTGCAGATTGTTTCTCATCTTTATCATGTTGGAAAGCCAACACTTCAGTGGGGAAGTAGAAAGTGTGAAATGTAGTCGGGCATAGAGGGCCTGAAGTGGGTCAAGTCACGAGTGCATGGCCTGCAAATAAATACACATTGGCCCACTACCCTAATCACCATGTCAGTTGTCGTGGGCCCAGAGGAGAACAAACCAGCAGATGCTAAATCCGCCTGACGTGGGAGATTGCATACCTCATCTTTGGGTCTGTGGATACTGCAAACCTCACTCATTCTTTTGGGGCCTCTAAGGGACCACATATGTTTTTTATCAGATATTGACTGGTAGCGGTTGACTGGTTGAGGCTAGAGGGCTTGTCAAAGCCCCAAGGTCCCAAGACGATAGCGGTGCGGATGGAAACCAAAATTAAGGCCCACAGGTTTATCAATGCTAAATTTAGATTATGAATCGTAAATTCTTACTCATGGGGAGGTAGCAAACAACCTAAGCTCCGCACATTGTTTCAACAATTTTTAGTTCTACAAAACCTAACTGCCAAGCGCCAACCATGCTAAAAACAAAACTCCAGTCAAATTTAGAGTTGTATCACCAGATTACTGGAACTCTCAATGTTTTCACCTCGTTTTCCGGTTAATAATGTATGAATCACGGCTTCGACAGTTTGTGCACGTCCAATGTTATCAATTTTACCTTAATATTTGCTCTCATGAGATCCTGTACAAGGAGAAAGAAGAGGGGCATTATGTTTGTTTATATAATGTGGCCCGAGGAAATTTAAATTATTTGTTCAGTATCGTACCATAAACACAAAACACATAGTCCGTCCCTGCCACACTAAGAACATAATTAGCTGAACATGTAAGAACCCAAGTGACACAAGTTTAACAGTATCCATTTGAGTTCAAAGAATTTAATATAATACAAAAGATCCTAGTACAACAGAAAGAGCTAGGCTTGTGGAAATTACTATGCCGACAGTGTGAATGACCAAAAACCTGCACTATAGGTACAAAATCTAACGGACCTCATGGTACAATGGTGGACACAGCATCACTCAGCAACCCAATCGTACGGATACCACTCTTATGTCTCTTTGCTAGAATTTGGAAGGGAAACTAAAAAACCCTTGAAGCTTCCCAAGGTTTCTATGCCATACCTTAACACGGTGAACTCCTTGTTGCACTAGACTACTGTGCACTTGAAGCATTGATTTACGGAGTGCATAGCTTCCTAGTATCAACAGCTTCAAGATTTTTTAGTGAACTTTCTCGTCTTTGAGATTCCTTTCTGTTTCTCGATCCTTTTCCTCTTCTTGAATTCCTTTTGACATGATTTATTGACCAGAGAAGGTTGCTCCTTCAATGCAAAACTTTTTGTTACATGTCCTAAATGAAGTTTCTGCACCACAAAAATTCTTTTCAGCTCACCACGATGGGTAGAGTATGCTTTAACCCATGACCAAAATGCATTCTGGGCCAGTTTCTTTATCCTTGGCTGGCAAAATGAGACAGAAAATCAAATTAGACTTTAAGCAAACAGAGAAAAGAATAGATTGAGTCAATTTAGCAGCGTTCAAGCAACCTTCCAAAGTAAAAGAGATGTGATGGAAAAAATATATATACAAACGAAAAGTTCTTAAAATCTATACCTTGAAAAGTCACTTAACAGATGTCAAAGAAATAACAAACTCCAACCAATGCAGCCAGATGCACAATTTTTTATGCCGACAATAAATAAATTAATAACCCCATCAACATCCTGAAAAATACATTCAGCACCCAGGTCTTCTTCTCACAGCAGACAATATTAGTAGTTTAAACATTAAATTAATAAGCAAATTAGAATGCTTTCTTTTCCTAGACTGCTTTATTACATCTCAAGGCACCTCAGTATTCCGGCCAAGAACACCTATTCTGTTAGATGTCACTTGGAATCAAAACATAATATTACTTACTCCCTATCCCACCCCAATTTCCAAAAGGACCTCCTAACTTGACTTGGGACATGTGAAGGGGGAGCTTCTTATTAATGCAAAAAGTGGGGACCAAGAAAAGAAGAAAAGGGAAACAGGAATGAGCCAGCAAGAATTGAACCCTCTTTGAAAGCAAAGAACAAAACCCCTTACCCTACTGGGCTATACCTGATTCTCTGCTAAGGAATGGTGAATTACAATTGTTCAAAAAGTAGGTAACACGCAAAGCTACAATTGGAAAGGAGAATCAGTATGGGTAAGAGGAAAGAAAGAGTGAAACATACAAATCTACTACCATTTCATTTTTTCGTTAGTATAAAGTACTGAGATAGAAATAAAAATCTATGATGAAAATCTTCAAGAATAATGGAATAATTGGGCTTGCCTAAAAAGAAAGGCATACATCAATTTTGCATTGAAAGTAACAAATAATCCATTTTCACACTTCTGTTGGATAACCTATAAATCATCATATTTGATATTAAATCATACTTCTTTTTGATTATCAATTTATTCACCTCTTTAGTTTATGTTAGTATGGTATATTAGATTTCGCATCTATATTTGAGGATATCGTTTCCCAATTCAAGTATTAACAAGAACAGTTCATAACAAAAATTTCTAGATTAAACCTATGGATATCTGCCTTGCTGCATACATTGGTATTTTTCCCTAACTTGGTAAAGTGAATCATTCAATAGTGTCTGTTTCAACTTTCTGCTTCCTGCCCCTTTTTCTTTTTTTGGTATACCTGTTCTTTTAAGTTACACTTCCTGACACAGTCGTCCACACCAGACAGGTAAACAATTAAGTAATAATACTTATAGCATATATACCATCTCATTAATTAATAAACAGCAAGACAGTTAAGAAGTAAAAGCACAGCAATTAAAATTTTGGAGCTTTCCAAATTACAAAACCATAGTCATTACCGTAGTTGAAACAAAGGTTTCCAGAGCCTTTTGCAAAGAAAGAACCCATGGGTGCATCTCTATTGTAACAAAATTCTTTACATGTTTCTTGAGAGGTGAGGTAAAGCCATCCAACATTTTGAGGAGGGGATCCTCTCTAAGCACAACTCCATGTTTCTCCAGATCTTGCAGGTAATCAATTTCTAATGGCTGCAAAAATAACAAAGATTCACCCCTTTCACCCAAACGGGCAGTTCTTCCAACCCTGCATTGCGAATTAAAAGCGCCTCAAACTCCACGAGAAATCTGCCTATCAAGGTCAGTAAGCATCATTTGCAGGTGCTTATGCATTAATAAATGAGGCTGCATAAATCCTAATTCTATGTACAGACATCCAAAGCATATCATGATAAGTATCAAGGTTTTTAGACTTTCTCTTTGTACAGGTGCACACCTTGCTTGGTGGGAGGTGGGAGGTGACAGGATGGTAGATCAGATCCTAATATTTAAGAAAAGCATTATACCATAGCATCACAAGTTTACTAGCATTATGTACTTAACAACCACAAATAGAATACCACAGCTGATAATTGGGTAAAAGCAGAACAATGGAGACTTTAGGAGAAGTAATAAAAAAGAATGCTGAAAGGACACACCTGTGAACATACTCGGTTGCCTCTCCGGGAGAATCATACTGTATAATGAATCTGACTTTCGGAAAATCCAGGCCCCTGGCAGAAACATCTGTAGACAAAAGTAGAGCAGATTTTTCAGTTTTAAAAGCCTGGAATGTAGCTCTCCTCTTCTCATTATCCATTTTTCCATGTGACCGGAAGATCTTGCATCTCAAAAACATTTGTCTGAATTGTGCTTCTGTTTCTGAACTTGGAGCCCATTGAAAGTCAGTCGCAAGAGAATAATGAAAATCCACAGCATCACATGTTGAAAAGAAAACCACAATCTGTCAGAAAAAGCAGGAGTGATACTGTTAAGTTTCAAAAAGAACGAAACAATAAAGCAATGACTAAATACAAATTTACATAAAATACACCCATTGATTGAAATGAGAAGACAGACAGTTTCCACATTCTCTCGAGGACTTTTAAGGAATAAAATGATAAGTAATTAGCCGTGATAATTGAAAATTGAGAATTACTGTACATATTACAGTTTAACATGATAATTTCCAAATCCCAAAAACGACCAAATGTTAGCAAAATTACACAACCAAGTCTGAAATGCTAGGCAGAAATCAAAGAAACGTACAGCAGTAATCTTACCTTTTGCAAAGCTTCTCTCTCAAAGAGATGCTTAAGAATCGAAAGAAGCACAACAAGTCGAGCACCACAGGGTACTGCAGAAAGAATTCGATTTGAACATCATGAATATTCCCATCAATCAGCCTTGTGAATAAAAATTTGAAGAATATTTTATATTGTGTACCTTGCACATATCTCTGGGCTAATTGAGCAGGAAGTTTAAACTCCTTATCTGAAGAACATAGATTTTTACCAGAGTTTACTACATCATCATTCCTGTCAGATTCTACAGCTTCCATGTCAATATGCTCATGACATGGCTTGAGTTGCACCTGCTTGTCATCAAGACCGATCAGAAAAGGATCTTCTAAACTAATTTTGGCAAGATGATTCACTTTTTCATTCAGTGTAGCTGACAAAAGCAGATTCTGCCTCGGGAAATTTGAAAACCTAGAAGTTGAGTCATCTTCGGCTACAGAGCTATGTTGCCTTGAACCTAAAATATCAAGTATCTCTTCAATGTCTTTGCCATATCCTAATTCCAGAATTCTGTAAGGTGGATAGGTACAATTGCAGGATGAAACAATAAATTTAATTGTCACACATTTAATACACACGATAACCAGAGAGATAGTTCAGTGTGACAAATACCTATCTGCTTCATCAAAGATTATCCAACGCAAATTCATGTAAACAAATGATGATGTATTTCTTAAGTGATCTAAAAGACGACCAGGAGTTGCAACAAGGATGGATATACCTGAAAAGACCAAAGTAAGGCTTAGAAAATGGTTTTGAAGATCAGGTCCAAAAAAGGATCCTGGAGTGAGAAGTAACTACATTGTACCTTTAACTAACAACACTAAACAAAGGCACCATGGTAACATAACAAAAACAGTTAAGAGGAAACCAAACAATTCTAGTTTAAGGAAATATTATCAGATCAAATGATGAATATATAGTTTGGTCTTGCAGTAAACACATTCAAAGTATAATCGGTAATTAGTGACTTAAATCACAACAAAACTCATTATGACACTTTTAACTGCAAAAAGGGTTGTCATATCAATGAAATCTTCTATAGCTTTCTGACATAGCATGTCTCTTAAATAGTTTTGCTCAAGGTCTGCAATATGAAACTTCTAACACTTCTGAGTATATGAAACTCCTTTCACAAAAATATGAACACAAATTCATATCATGTTCATCCTCATTTACCCATTCAGTCCATTCTCAAACCCTTCTTGAAATGCCAAAGTAACAGACAGAGATAATATCAAAGAAAAGGTTGCAGGAGGTAGGCAAAGTAAATTCAAGGAAACTGAAAAGATTACAGCTAGAGAACCAAAGAAATTTCTATAGTGTCAAAGAAGATTTGTTCAGATAAAATTCCTACCTTTGCGCAACCTGGCTTTCTCTTTTGACCTCTTTTCCCCGCCCATTATATATCCAGGAACAATCCAATGAAAACGGTGCAATATCTTCTGCAATATTTCATACACCTGCATGCATAATTCACGCGTTGGTACAAGAACCAACGCTATTGTGAAGAAATCAATTAAACTAAAATTCACAGTCCATAAGGGAGGAGAAGGTGGAAAAGTAAAACAAAACAAAAGAAAAACAAAGAATATATTGCTAAAAATATTATAAAACAAAGTAGAACAGAGGTGAACAGAAACTTGTCTACTATTAGTCAAATTGTCCATTCAAAGCCTCATTTCTACAACAGTAAACATGTTAAAAATCAAATATAGTTCAAAGGTTAAGGATCTTCGTTCTTCCTTCCCTTTTATTTCAAAGAGGAACCAATTCTCACCTTCCCCGGCCCTCTAAAACTTAAAAAGGGGTTAAAAAAAGAAAAGAAAAGAAAAGCTCGAGAGAGAGAGAGAGAGAAAGAGGAGGGAGAAGGAAAAGAAGGGGTGGGGGGGGGGGTGGGGGAGGTCAACCGATACAAACAAGACATCACAGTGAATAAGTGTGAGCAAATATGTTGAAAAAAAGACACATACCAAAAGTACCATCAGACCTATCAATCTTGGGATCATAGTTTTGCAAGTGATGAATAACTGGAGCCAAGTAAGCCAAAGTTTTCCCAGTCCCAGTCGCCGCATTCACAAGCCTATGAATACCATTTTCAACAATACTATAAACTTCCAATCCACCCTCATAAACAAAAACTACCAAAGAAAAAGCATTTTACAATTTTTTTTTTAAGTTACTTAAAAAGAATCCAAGGGGCAGAGAGAAATACACATGTCGGCCGGAAATAATCACGGGAATTGCCTGAGCTTGAATCAATGTCGGAACTTCGAACCCTAGCCTCTCTGTCACATAATTTAAAACATTTTTTTAATTATTTTAGCATATGAATTATAATTGTAGAAAACCATAAAAATTAGGGCAAAACCTTTGAGCTGGTCGCATAATTTAGGGTGGAGGCCGAGGCTAGAGAAGGAGCAAGAAGCGAACACCTCTTCTGATGAAGATGCTGACAATTTACTATTGTTTTTCTTGTCCTCCATCTTCTTCCTCTGCTGCCTATGCTGCTGCGTCGTCTTCTTCTTTGCTGAATTTTTCCGTGCAACAATGGTACTGCTACTGTGATATGAGGTACGGGGTCTAGGGTTTAAGTTAAACGGCGTCGTGCGGCCGATCGTTAAATCCCTTTGCCTATGCTCCGACCCTAGCCCCTTGGGGCTTTCCCTTTCTTCTATAGCCCATCCGGAAAGCATTGGGCTGCCTCCGATCATTCACTCCCTTTGCCATAGATCCAACCTTTGCACCTTGGGCCTCGTAGACCGTCCGGTACGATTGGGCTGCATCGATCGTTAAATCCCTTTGCTTATGCTCCGAACCTTGCACCTTGGGCCTTTCCTTTTGTCCTAGAGCCCGTCCGGTAAGCATTGGGCTGCCTCTGATCTTTCAATCCCTCTGCCTATGCTCCGACCCTTGCCCCTTGGGCATTTCCTTTTGTTCTATAGCCCGTCCAGTACGCAATGGCCTGCATTGAGAAGTACAAAACTCATTGCAGGGTACACCTGCTCACTTTAGAGATAAAGTTATTTCACAATTTGTATGTTGCCTCAGTGAACTAACTCAATTAATAGAGACATTAGTTAGATAATTATGAGATTTCTGGTTCGATTCTCACATCGTTCTCTTCTCCTTTTTCTCTTGCCCATGTAAGAGGCCTCTTGAGCCAAAAAAATGCTGAATGGTGAACTATGGCATTGGCAAATCTTTTGCTTGAGTTTGCAACATGGTGAACCATGGCATTGGCATTCAATTTAAATGTTCTTCAAGATCAAAATTACAAAATAGTACGACGAGCAATGAACAACAGAATAAGGATATACTAACGAATACTTAAAAATTTGGAAAGATGTATATTTAAAATAAGGATTGCTATTTCACACATCCACGTTCAAAAGTATTTCATTATTAGAAAATTAACCAAGATGTATGTCATTCGGATAATGAGTTAAAGCATTCTCATTGTGGTTCTTACAATTTAACTTTAGGTTGCTTTTTTTTTTTTTTTTTTTATGCATACAACATTGAATGTCATTGTCTCATATGGTATATTCACACGAGTCAATCAAACATTACAAGACATTTTATTAAAACAACTGGTATGGACCTTTGTGTATGTACATAAATGTATTACATGTGATTGTTTGTTTATAATTGCGGTCGCATAATCTGAGTCAAGTTTATATTATGTCTCTATTGATATTGAATGGAGTTTCGAAATTCAAGATACGTCTCTTTTGCTTGGACTTGTGTGAATAATCCGCCCATCTTTTTCTTGAGACTACAATGCTTTTAGGGTGCAATTGATGTTTTACACATAAAAAATGGTCAATGCCCTTTGTGTAAACTTTAATAAGTTGAAAAAAAAAATCTAATTAAAAGATTTAAGGGATTATCGTACTAATGCACTTAGCCATCAACAAAAAGAAAAAGAAAAAGACGAATTAGCTTGAAATAGTCTGACAAGTTTTCCTCAAGATCCCTACAAATATACAAAATGTGCATGCAATTACCTTGTAAGTTTAAATATAGACTCTATATTCATACAAGTACGATTTCTCTATTAAATTGGCTTGGGCGTTGAATCAGGTTTGAATTTTTAAAGCATAATTTAAAATGACTTTAGATCTTCTGTTACACTCCTTGTCTAATTGGCAAGTGTCTTATTTTGCACTCTCTATTATACATCTTGTTTGATTGATAAGTGTTACATATTCTCAACAAGAATAGTCTAATCAAATAAGACATGGAACACTTATATATTAGACAAGAGGTATAACAAAAATGTATCAAGGGACTGTAACAGAAGACCTAGTGCTATTTAAAACTTATAGTGAAGCTTGAGTCAGTCCCACGCATCCTCTCCTAATTAATGAAGAATTACATATCCAACCGAAGGTTAGTAATAACTAATGGATATCTAATGAAGTGTCAAATTATTTGTCGATAAACTTGAATTTTGAAAAGAACACCTAATAGACTCACTCAAAACGAGGGCAATAAGATGGGATTTGTTAATTTATTGCTTTGACCACATAAATAAATAATAGGTTTTCAAATCTTCTTTTCCAAAAACCCCTATCCCTCTGTCTAACTTTACTACAGCAGCCACATATATTTTGTCATATATACATTTATCAAAATAATTTACAAAGTTTGTAAATTTTTTAAAAACATCATTAATAGATACACATGGTAGCTATATAAGAGTGGACAAAGGGATAGAGAATTTGAAGTTAAATAACAGAGGAAATATGTTAAGCATTGGGATGCCATACTAATCCCTTATTATTAGCAACTGGATTTTAATCGAAGACCTGAAAAAGAATCTATAATGTCGTTCGGTTTGACCAATAATGTAGCCATAATCATTTCGTTTTTGCATGAGATTTGAAAAGAAAAAAACCCTGCCAAGCATTTTGTTTGGATAAATGTGCTTTTAATTTGTTATTTAGTCTTAATGAATTATCAACTTATTCATGTTTCAAAAATTAAGGAAAGCGACAACTCCCAGTATTACTTGGCGTCTCCGCCTCCAAACGCAGAGAATCCAATACAAAACGACAACTCCCCCACGCCTACTCTCTCACCATTCTCAGAGTCAGAAATACTCTCCTAATTGTTACCCAAAAAAAAAAAAAAAAAAAAAAAAAAGATGCCCGTCCCCTTCTTTTCACCACCCCGATCTTAGCATTCATCCTGTTTTTCTTACACCTCCATTTCAGCAATTTTTTATGATTATTATTATCATTTTTTATATTAATAATATTTATAGATTGATTAATAATTATATACTTGCATAATTTTGACGTGGGTCGTTGGTAAATTTTTGCGGAGGGGTTAACTGTTGAGGGATGGCTTCGTCGGTGGTTTGTTCATGGCTAATGGTGGCATGCATGTCAGTTGCTTGTGAAAATGACTCAGAGACGAATATTTCGATGTTAAGCTCCAACCCATCTCTGTCCTCGCGATTTACCAAATGGGCTGCTCGCAAAAGGAGGAAGGCTTTTCCCATTTCGTCCAATTTTGCCGCCGCCCCTGAATTTTCAAGAATTCGGAATCTCATGAGTTCTTGTTTGGCCTTTGAACCCTGCCCTGACTTTTGTAGGACTAATCCTTCTTCTTCTTTTTTGTCCTTGGCCCTTTCTTCTTCTTCCTTTTTCTCTGGTGGTGGTGAGAATGGAGCTCTTCTTCCTCTCGGTCGCACCAGGCACAATAAGCTCAATCATTCTGCCCATTCTGGTAATTTTCCTTAATTATTTGACTACTGATTATACCTTTGAATATTTTTGTGTCTCTGCAAAATGTTGATGGATTTTGTGTTTTTGCTTGGATTTGGTATCTGGGCTTAACTAAACAATGTGGGGCCCTAGCTTGAACTGTGAGGTTTCTCTTTTGCTATTTTGGTTGATAAAGAAATTACAGACGGACAGTTAGCCCGTCTTAGACCCTTATAGTGTTGGAAGCGATGTTGAATTAATTTCTTGAAATTTTAAGGTAAAGTATTTGGGCTGGCTTCAGTTTCTACGTTTCCACACAAAAATAGTGGTCATGTGAATATTGTGAATTTTGAGTGCTTTCCTTCGATATAATTAATACTAGATTAATAATGACAGTTAACGAAATTTACTGCTCCTATGTTTTCTATTTGAGTGGAGGGTTGGTGCTTTATAATTGGGTGTGACATGCTGTTCAGTCCTTGAGCCTTGCACTGCACGAGTTATCACCTTACCTATGTTGTTTGACATATACATCGATATACGTAGTACATAAAATATTTAGGTTCCGGATGGTAATTCCTTAAAAATCATCAAGAAATGTTATTTTAAGAGTCAATATAGCTATTCATCCCTTGCTTCTGCTTTGCTTCATCAGCCTTCTTGTTAACATGCACTTTATCTGGATACTTACATGCACTTCTCCTGAATACTTTGTAATGGTTCTGATGATAGCTTTTTCCTCAATCTAAGCTACTTTGTTGTTACACCTCTTGTTTCCAAATCATATTGCACATATGCTTTGCCATTCTTCTGCTTATCCGTATTATTTCAGGGAAAGTGGTGGCCGTAGTGGTGCAGCCTGCTATGGAAATTGCTCCAAAGAAGAAGCCTTCCACCAAGCAAAGGAGAGTGGTTGTGACAGGGATGGGAGTAGAGACTCCACTTGGTCATGATCCTGATGTGTTTTACAATAATTTGCTTGAAGGCGTTAGTGGCATAAGTGAGATAGAGGCTTTTGACTGTTCCCATTTCCCAACAGTACGTCATGTTAATGATTCCTTCTCTTCTTCTTCTTCTTCTTCTGCCCTTTTTTTTTTTTTTTTTTGAGGAGACAACTGGTTTCAAATATAATATATTGGGTTTAAATACAGAGAATTGCTGGAGAGATCAAATCTTTCACAACCGATGGTTGGGTTGCACCTAAACTTTCTAAAAGAATGGATAAGTTTATGCTTTACATGCTGACTGCTGGGAAGAAGACATTAGTTGATGGTGGAATTACAGAAGATGTAATGGATGAATTGGACAAAACTAGATGTGGGGTGTTGATTGGCTCAGCAATGGGTGGGATGAAGGTAAAATTTCTCTTACACTTCTTTTTCATTGGCGATTCAGTTGATGGATGCTTATTTTGGGATATCATAATTGCAGCAACATGTAGGTATTGGTGCCTTTGCTTTCTTTTAATACGTTTTTGTGTTTGTAGTTTGGTCCAAACATTTGAATAATGCTGCACACATGCTTAATTTGCGATACAAATCACAAGGATTTTGTTTAGAGGCCATGCTGGTCACATAGAGGAGTCAACCAAAATTTTTTTGTTTTCTAACCTTATATTTAGTGCTATTATTTGGATAGGACGAAGGTATACAGTTACTAGTCATTTCCTCTGATTTTATCCAGCAATGTCTCGTTGTTTTGGAACTCAGTGCTTTCCATGCTTTATCTAGCTTATTAAGCTAAAAAAGTTGAAATATCAAATCCTTACACAACGATCTCTAGCTTGAAGAGAGATGGCCAGAGTGGAAGTCTTTAATATTACTATAACTACTTCTACTACGCTTTTTGCTACTCTTTTTAACTTCCTATATTATCAGATCTGGAAAAAACTTTTGATAGGAACTTTGTATTTGGGCTCCAATATCTCTATGTTTGACCTTCAATCCTTGCAAATTGGAGAAAAGGACAGAGATTCTTCTCATTCTCAATTATGCAAGTATTTTAAACACTGACTCGAATTTGTTGATGGATTTTTCTCCTTTTCCTGAATATATTGTAAATGGAGCAGGTTTTCAATGATGCAATTGAAGCTTTACGGATCTCTTACAAAAAGATGAATCCTTTTTGTGTACCTTTTGCAACCACAAACATGGGATCTGCCATACTGGCCATGGATTTGGTTAGTTTAGTTACAAAGTGCTTTTTAACATTGACTCAAGAAATTACTTATTAAAAGTGTGAATACTTTCTCAGTCTACAATTTTTGTTCTAAATGCAGGGATGGATGGGTTATTAAAAATGTGATGGCTTTCTAAGTATACATTTTTTGTTCTAAATGCAGGGATGGATGGGTCCAAACTATTCAATATCTACTGCCTGTGCTACAAGCAACTTTTGCATATTGAATGCAGCTAATCACATCATTAGAGGAGAAGCTGTAGGTGTCTTGCACTATTGCTTGCAAAATAAGGCTTGAGATATTAAGCAGTTTGGATAATATTTTTATGAAACAATTATGACAAGTACTTATACAGAACTAAAAGATCAGGCTGCTTGCCATGCTTTCTTACACTTGTGGAGAACGTGCAGGATATGATGCTTTGTGGAGGTTCGGATGCTGCAATCATACCCATTGGTATTGAATGCATTCTTTTGTTGATATATAGTGAGTTTAGCTGCCTAATTTTTTTTTAAGTTCATTGTCATAAATTCTGCTGCAGGATTGGGTGGTTTTGTGGCATGTAGAGCACTTTCTCAAAGAAACAGTGAACCAAGTAAAGCTTCTCGCCCTTGGGACTGTGTAATGTCTTCAAAATCCATGCCTTTTCTACGTTCTGTTTATTTTGGAGTTGTAGATTGTAAGTAACAAAGCTGGAGTTGTTTCCCAAACTCTTGTTGCGACAATAAGATAGCTAATCCTAGTTTGGCTGTGTCCTTGCCAAGGGGGTTATACCTCAAGAATGAATTCAATGTGATAATTAAATGATAGAGTGGATCTTCAAATCTAATTGGATTATCTGATTGGCGTTTCTGTAGCATAAGCAATAACTTTATTTCTTATTCAACAGAATCGTGATGGATTTGTTATGGGAGAAGGAGCTGGAGTTCTACTTCTGGAAGAACTTGAACATGCCAAGGTAAAGCTAAATTTAGACAGTATTGAGATTGTTTTTTCTGTAATGCTTGTATCCAGGGCTTCTTTTCTTTAAAAAAATGATTTATTTTATATTTAAAATCAAATCTCTTTCATTTGTATCCTAAATGGACAGAAAAGAGGTGCAAAAATTTATGCAGAGTTTTTGGGCGGAAGCTTCACTTGTGATGCTTATCATATGACAGAGCCACATCCACAAGGTAAAGTTCGAGTTTTCTTCAATTGGGGGTTGCTGGGGAGTTCAATGGTGTTGAGATTAGTGAATCTTTGTCATTCTGAATATTTGCTTTTCCTGGGGATGGATGTGACTTGGAAATCTTGATTTCGTGTGTCGAGGGAAGATGATTGATATTCATTTTAACATATCTCACGAGATCTTTTATACCAACTGTCCTCTCAACTTGATCATGGTAAACATACTTATTATTGATTGTGCTGTACTTGTTGGAATAAAGTGCTCAGGCAACCTTGAATGTTTTGTTTAAATAGGAGATTGAACTAGTCGTGGAAATAATACCCAAAAAAGTTTTGCTGCGCAACTTGAAGTTACTATTTACCTAAGAAGCGTTAATCATATGAATCTCAAAACTTTAGGGATTTACTTGAAAGATGATTGCATGATTAAGTTCAATTTAGGTGGGCAGTTGCTGGCTTTTGCTTATCTTGTGTGATGACATGATACAGTGAATGCTTTTTGAGTCACAGTGAAGAATTTTGTCCTTCCACTGGTTTTCCCAGTAATCAATTTATGATTGAATAGATTGGTGCTAAATAACAAGAAGTTCTCTTTAGATTCTCCATAGAGCTTGACTGGTAGTGATATATGTTGTAAGCAAAGTATGTATGATTGACTTCGTGCTGATTTAAGTAGATTTGAATATGAGATTAATATCTTTTGACATCCAAAATTATTACTGCACTTGTATCTGGACACTATCTGCAGTTCCGCACCAAATCAATTTAGTCACCACTGGATGATAATAATCCTAAAATATAGGTCAAACAGTGGACTTTATTTCATATAAACATACTAACTTTCTGTGAATTGTGGTTTAACCTTTTAATTCACTTGCGTATTCAGGAACCGGTGTCATCCTATGCATAGAGAAGGCTTTAGCTCAGTCTGGGGTGTCTAGGGAAGATGTGAACTATATAAATGCACATGCCACATCCACACCTGCAGGAGATCTCAAGGAATATCAAGCCCTTGTTCATTGTTTTGGCCAGAACAGGGAGGTTAGTTTTAAGTTCTATTACATATTGTTATAGTTCTTTTTCCCACTTTCACATTCTGTTTTCCTTTCAAATCCTGCAGTTACGTGTGAACTCTACAAAATCCATGATTGGCCACCTGCTAGGAGCAGCCGGGGGAGTTGAAGCTGTTGCTGCTGTGCAGGTATCCTATTGTCTTATTGATGATTCCTGGAGAAACTTGGGCCTATCTTTAGGATCACATCTGTTATTGAATTGCCTGACTTTGAAATGGTTATGACTGGTAGACATGCTGGAAATGCCATTTGTTACTTTAATAATGAGTATCATATTCCATCCACTTGAAGAATTCATGTGTTGCAGCTGTCACCAATATGTAATTCTCATGCTGCCTGTTTTATGAGGAACAGCTCCCTGGTTTCCTTTGTGTACAACTTTGAATTGTATCATCATTTTTATATTTCTGAGGAGAAAGACAAAATTTCGTTAACATGAATAGAAAAGACATGCAAATTAGAAACCTGTGCTGCAAAAAAAAAAAAAAAAAAGGAAAGCCATGAATCCAGCAGTGGATATTAACCAAGAAGAAGAAGTTTCTAACTATGCGGCCAGCATTTTCTTGGGATTTTCAACCAATTGACTGAAAGCTGAAACATGTTATTGCATTTTGGATTAGAAATGATCCACGAAATCAGCCAGTCCTTGAGCGGTGATTTACAAAGTTAGAGGTTGAACATGTGAATGTAGTGTTCGAGTTGAGGAGTTTGGAATTGGGAAGCTACTGTGTGGGTCAGAAAGGGGATGTCAACAATATTTTAACTCCAACTTCCTTCTTGTAAGATCAGCTTTGTCTACTCTATTGTTCTTTTTAGTCGTGGCTAATGATGGACTTGGTCGATGAGTTTTGAGTTGTATAATCACAATGCTTCATGCAGCGTTAGATGACTTGATGTTTGACATGTCCAATGCCAACATTTTTGTACAAGCCATAATTGTTGAATTCTGCTTCTGCTGGAGCTCTCAGTGCCCCAGTTTGTCTTCAAATTCAAATCTCTATTATTTAGATGTCTTGTTGAAGGGCTTCTGGGGTATCATTATGCTTTTTAAATTAGACACTTGACGTATTTGATTTAGTGCAGTCAGTTTGTTCTTGCCATCTTGTATTGCAGTAATATTTTCATTTGTGTCCAGAAAATGCTGCCATAATAAATAGCTTGGCGTTTTAAATTGAACTTTCTTGTCTTGCAGGCTATACGGACAGGCTGGGTTCATCCAAACATCAATCTCGAAAGCCCAGATGATGGTGTGGTATGTTCTATCATGTTTATGGTGAAAAATTTTCTGTGTTTGTGGTCTCACTGGTACCATCTCCCTGTTTCTGTATAATGAATTAATGGTAACATGGATTACTGCAAAGAACAGTTTTTAGGTTAGGAGCTCAGAAATGTTGTCTAATGGAGTAGTATTTATCAATTTGATTTGGAGGCTGCTCTATTTAACAATTGCCCTGCATACTCTTGCATTTTATGCCAATCTTGCTTTTAAGATACATAGCATTCGTGTACCTTAGGAGTATCTTACCGGATTATTATATTTGTCAAGTGAATTGCTCGATGTACCTAGTCAATGTTGGAATGCCATTTTTTATTTGTATTTAAGTAGTTGGAGAAGAAAAATTTTTATGCTATAGTTCCATTTCCAAGCAGGGTCTTTTTTGTCAAATAAGAGTCATTTCATTAGACATTCATAATGCTTGTACCTTGAATCAGGATGCTAATCTGTTGGTGGGCCCGGAGAAAGAACAACTTGATATCAAAGTAGCTTTGTCCAATTCATTTGGATTTGGCGGCCACAACTCTTCAATATTATTTGCTCCATACAAGTAGATTTCTTTTGGGGGCTTGATTTGGCCAGAAAGGATGCCAAAGGTGTGTAGAGATTCATTGGTTTAGAATAATACTGAGCTTGGAATACACCCACACCCACATGCGCATGCGCACAAGTACACACACATACGAGGAACACGATATGCATTTAACTTGACCCTCAGGAAGATAGAAGCACAAGTTTATCCATCTTAACTTTCAAGTACTTAAAAGAAGATCCTCAGGGCTCTTGTGGCTGCTTTGCTGAAAGGATCGTGCTAGTGCATCTTGTGAGATTCTCTGGGTTCCTTGTGAAGTAAAGGCATTGGAGGATTGGGTGTGTTAGTGTCTTTTGGGAATCTAGTGAAGAAAAACTGAGCTCCTCTGGATGCTATAAACCTCTTGCAAATTTTGTTGGATTTTTTTTCCCTCGCTATTTTTCTTTCTCTTCATGCATATAATTTTATTAGGGCTTTGACTATGATATGTGCTGGTTTAGCCGTTTCCCTGTACAAATGATAAATGCTAACCTGTATCATTAAATTTTGATTATAAAGATTTGCCCGCTTTGGCATTTATTTGGTTGCAATGGATTTCATAACCTTTTCTCTTTCAATTTCTAAGCAGAAGGAAGAGAATCAAAGGCTCAGTCCTGCTGACCTCCCGAATTACTTTTGAGCTATGAGTATGATTGAAACAACTTGAAAACAACCAGCCAAACCTAAACTGCTACCACCTAAACTCAAATGGTGAAGTTGCTAAAATCCTGATTATTTCAGGCCTTGAAGGGTGCGCACGCGCACACATATATGTATATCTCTCTGGATCTGCAATTCTGCATCATACCAAAACACTGTTCCAGTAATTATGGCGACTGGGTCCGGACTGTATTTATGATATATGCAGAACTTATTTGGCTAACGTCTATAAATCACTTTGTCCTTATTCTTAAAAAGATTAGGTAGCCAGCAGATTGCGTAACTAAGAGCACTAGTAAAATCTTTCAGCAATCCAGTTAACAGAGACAATTATTCTTTAAAATTAATGTGCTAAAACACATGGTAATCGGGATGATTAAGAAAACTGGTGGGGTTCTCAGGGTATGGCACCCCTTGCTGTTGGCTGATGATTCCGTCACCAATGCCACGGATGCTATCAAGCATGAAACCATTTCCTTTTAACTACGCAATTGAATGACTCACCAAAAACTTTGTCATACAAAATTCATGGGCATTAATCAAACCAATGCATAATCTGCTGTCTTTTTCTTTATTCTGAAAAAAGAAGCAAAGAAAACAATAATATGCAAAAGAAGTTGTACAACCAGTGTTTTGACTAGGATTGTACACCAGATAAGAACACAAATGATACAGACTACAAATCTCACAAAAATTCTCCAAATTTTATAATTATTAGATAAACAAAAAGGTTGATATATTACAGAAAGCTTTACTACTAGGTATCTTTTGTTTTTTGTTTTTCGTAATTTTTTTTAGTTCTAATTTCAAGAATGATTAACCACGAGACTCATCAAGACGGTTGATGAGGTAGAGAGCATTACTAGTAACTTTAGCAACGTTGGTGATGGCCCGTTTGACATCAGACCTGACCTGCCCATTAATCTCCTTGAATCCATCAAGACAAGTATCGTCATAGGTCAAGGCAGCACTCACCCAAGTCTCCGCATTGCTCAAATGCCACTTGAATTCGCTCCCTCGGCGAAGATTTTGGAGCTCGGAAAGAGTCTTGGTGAGCTCATAAACACAGTCACTCATTTGTTGTATGCAGTCACCTAAGGCCCCTTGCTCTCTCTTGCTGTGACCTTTGAGTTTTGCGAGGTAGGTTGAGGCCTTGTGGGTCCGAGAGATGCTGACTTTCACTGCGGCTTTTGCTAAGTCTCGGAGGCTGTTGGCTGGTCCAGCGTAGGAGGACAGGGTTCTGAGGCAGATGTTTGGGTAGCTGGCATGAGCACATGATGTATGGACAAAGTCTTTGGGGGTATTTGTGGTGGTGGAGGGGGAGAAGGATAGGAGGAGTATGAAGAGGGACAAGAGGAAGGAGGAGGAAGGCAAAGCCATTTTCATATGGAGAATACCTCAGTTTGTTACTACTTCTACTTGTTTTCTTTTCTTCAAAGGTATAGCTAGGGTGGTGGACTAGTGACTAGTGGAGGCAGATATGAGCTCAATGGCTAGGTCTAGTGTTGTGGCTCTTGAGATTGAGTAACAGGGTAGTTTTTGGTTTTATAGGGGATAGGTGAGTTAGAGGAGAATAGATGGTCTTTGAGTTGTGAAAAATTAGAGAATAAGAATGCCCTCAGCCCGTCGTCATATTTCAGGCTTTCCCACGAGAAAATATTTTATGATTAATTACATGAAGTGGAATGTTACATAGCTCACTAATATTAATTATATCTCGTTATATAGGTGTTACATAGGTATAATCTAGTACGACTTTTTGATTTAGTAACTTTCAAACAAGGAAGATCCACCCTACACTAATATATTATGATATGATTGGTATTAATGTACCACATGACCATACTATGTAAGTAATGTACATTTATTAACTCATATTTTTCTAGACGAATGCTAGGTTTGGATTAGGTTCCCAATTTCGTTATTTATTTACGAAAGAAAACAAAACGTGTGCAAAGCGGCTAGCTAACACTCTATTGACTAAAAATAATAAACACGTTGGTTTTTTTGGCTCAGAATGTCGGCTTATTGCTATTTAAACTTTGAAGAATGAGCGAGTCACTGTTGACTCTCACACGTATATATGAACTAAAAACTTCCATAGGAGGATGACACTTTGTTTATGCAACTAGTACTATAATTGTTATTATTTGTTGTTTGGTACGAGTTCATACAATACAAGTACTCTCGCAAAAAAAGAATATCATTTTCATGAACTTTTACAACTGGACCATCACATAGGATTTAGTTGTGTGGATGTGTAAGTACGAGGCTTTCGTAATGGAAAGGGCAATTAATGGTTTCAATGTAGGATTAAAGAAGCCGCTGAGAGGGCAGCAGTGGTAGCTGGACACTTGTTCAACATTAAGTCCATCACCTAAATTTGCCAGCCAAATACGATTTTGCTTTGCCTGCCCACGTGCTCTGTAGTTGATCAATGGTTACGTTGCATGTTGAAATTCTGCCATTATTCTGATTTTTCTGTGGGTACTGTGTGCTTTCAACCGTGCTTAAAGATTATTACGGAGTGGTGGATCTGGCTACTAAATGTTGGCGAACAGGTAACTGGGGGTATGCAATATGTTGGTATGTTTGATGAAATTTTAGAACTTCGTTAACTTATTTGTAATTCTTTTATACAATCCAATTTTCATTTTTACTTCTGGGATAAATATCCAAATATTGTGGCTCCAATACTACACTGAATTTTATCAGCGTCTACCATAAATAGTGTAAAAACATAGCATGAGTTAACATCTTGCCAAAAGTGGTTCAGTTGTACTGATTGCAACTCTTTCTTCAGTTAGGACTTGGAGGATAGATTGAACAAGACCACGAAAACAACGGGGGGAAGCCTATAGGTCTGCTTCTTTGGGCATAATTAGATAGAGTTCTGTTAGGAGGCTTTTGGCACGCTACCCCAATCTTCTTCCTCTTCTTTTATTTTTTTATTTTTTTGGGAATGGCAGAATGGCAATATTCGTTAATATTGATCTTTTATGGCGCTATGGCAATGTTGTACTGAAACCATTACGCATTGGTGCATTAATTATGCTGTCTTAACTTGCTCTTTCTAATTAGGGGTAAATTATCAACTCTCAAGTGGGCACTTAAGGCAATCTCAAAGGTCCATTTCCTGCTCATGCAAACAGTGGAAAAATAATCTTGTCCTGGGCAAGCTTGAAGTCCGAACGGTTTCTTAGTGTTGTGTACTTGCTCGCTGTAATGCAACTCTTTTTTGCTTTTGATTTGCTCAGACCATACCAATAATGCTGCTATAATGAACTGGGCCATATTTCTCTCTTTGCCGCCACTACTAAAACATGCGCTGATGCATATCTTCCAAAAATAGTGATTACCCAGCAAAGAACACGTAGGGGCGATTTATATAGACCATACAAGCTTTTAATTAGGGTGCTACTATTTCCCTACCACTTACCTCTCAAATCCCCAAAAAGTAGTTGGGTAATAATACATGGGAAATTAACCAATAATCATAGTCCATTCGAGGTTCACAACTGTTTTTTGATATTTGGTTGTTGACAGAACAAAATGGTACGACAAAGGGCTCCATTCCAAAAGAAATTATTGAACGAAACCTCAAAGGATCATTTGATATTAACGTTTCTTGTATTTCACCTCTGAAAAAAAGGTTGCTTTTATGAAATTAAAGGATACTAGAGCATGGCATGTGCATTCTGCAGGACTTGCAGGTCTATAAGGGCCCCAGGCTCCTCGCTGTAAACGGGCTATGATTTGTGAATGCTGAAGCCATCTTGGGAGACTTTGGAGTGCCACATATCTGGATTAACTCGTGATTTCTCTGTATTCTTTGACCCACCCATGACTCATCTTCAATGACCAAGTTTCATCTGTGTTCACACGTTAAACCATTCCACACTGCAAGCTATTGCACGAAGGGAAGAGACACTGAATTATCTCAAAGACAAAACAAAAATTCATGTGCTATTGTAGGGAGAATAGATAAGCTGCACCATAATGTGGAGGAATTATTTGATTAGAAAGATGGTGTAGAGACAAAATTTAACAAGCCTAACTCAAAGTCTTAATAACTGTGGAGCTTTCAGACTATAAATACCGCCGATCTGTTTCAACTAGATTTTTCAGACTAGGGCCTTAGCCCTCAGTTCTCCTCTCTCCTCTCTCAATTATAAATACCCCTCGTAGGATCTCATAAAAGAAGGACCTCATAGGTAAGCTCTCAATTAAGCCGAGCTCTTCCTCATTACTTCTTCATGTTAATACCTTATTGACTTGAGCGTCGGAGGTACACCGGAAGAGGAGCCCCACCTTGACCTTATTTTCTTATGTGTGCAGATAAACAGTGTGGCTACGCACAAAGCTAGAAAAAATGGTTTTTACAAATTGCAATTTCTTGTTTTATCGTGTCTACTTTTCTTTTCCCCCACGCCTGAAAATTTTGATATAGCCAGCCGCTTCATCACACATTAGCATCTAACCACATGTTGCCATTAGTTATTCAAAGCAAAATGCTGTGATAAATAGTGAGTTACAAAAAAAGTTTGCTTTTCTTTCTCAATGGTAAAGCTAAAACGACGAAGAATCTATTATAATGTTGTTTGACTTTAAACATGTTATTCAAGTAGCTTCAAGTCAAATCAGAAAATGTGAACGTTATATGTAAAGGGCTGTTTTATTGTGGTAATATTATTTGTCCCAAGCCGTTACATCGATGAGTTTTTTTTTTTTTTTTAAAAGAAAAGGATAAAATCATTAGATTATCTCAGAATTTACAGCATCCAGTACAGATTTTGGGAAATTTGAAAACAAAACAGCTGATATTACGTCAGAAAGAGCTTTCATGAGCTGGCTTGTTCTTTGATTTACTGACATTTTTTTTTTTTTGTCAAGATTCAACATACTAGCCTACTCCTAACCTATTTTAAGGGGATGGTCCAACTGGACTTGAGGGGCCAATGGGGACTAAACCACCATTGGACCAAAGGAGCACTATGGTGCTCATTTGGATTTAATACCATCCAACTGCTGCAGGTGGGGTTAGAACCCCACCTGACATGACTTAAATGAATTGCTGGAAACAGCAGATCATTGTTTGTACGGATTATTAAGCTAGCTAGCTTAGAATAGTTCTTCCTTCAACGTGAAAATATCAAAATTTAGCAATAGGGTGAATAAATGATGTTTAAAATTCAACATTTATTCTCATTTTATTTTTCTGATTACTGATCACGGAAGCATTAATTTCCTCAAAAACTAAATGCAAGAAAATGCATTCAAGAGGAAAAAACATAACTTGTTTGGAAACATTGTTAAGCTGTGGAGTTTGATTGTAGGTCATCATTTGAGGTATGATTATTCCAAATTTTATGTGATCTTCAATCTTTCCCTTGCGTCTTCTGTATTATAAGTTGGCCTTGTTTATAGCATAAAATCATGAGAAAGTCATTTCTGATAGAAGTACAAAGTAGAAGAAATCCCAAAATACTAAAGAAACTGATACTACAACTTAGAGAGCGTTTTGAAATTTACAGCCTATATTTTTAAATCTAAAATTGCTGCCATGTGAAAAAAAATAATAATAGCAATGTGGCAAAATCTTCCAGTAAATATTTTGTGAAACAGTAAGATGAGAACTTCCACGATTGGAAGGCTTCTCTCGCTTTGATGAGTTGGTCCGATTTCTATATGTTGGACTGGACTGTCAATATGGATATGCCAAATATACAATTGGACAATTTGAAGTTGGGCTGATATAGAAATTTTGTTGTTTTGGAAGCCAGATACGTGAAATTGAATTGGACTTGGATCCAATAAGTTATGTTCATAAGAGGCATCCGTGTTTAAGCCCACATAAAAACGTAAATTGTAGCTCACGCGATGATTAATGTTCCATCGGCTGGTCGAAGCTCGGGGTCGTGCACGGCCATAGCCCACTGGTACTGGCCCAACTTGTGTTCACATATTGTCAAAAAAAGAGAAGGAAAAAAAAAAAAAAGTTCGAAGAGGTATCTTTTTGTTTATTGAAAGTTGAAGTTTCAACTTATAAAAAGAAAAAAAGGAAAAAAATAAAAACA
This sequence comes from Mitragyna speciosa, assembly GCA_024721245.1. Lineage (NCBI taxonomy): Eukaryota > Viridiplantae > Streptophyta > Magnoliopsida > Gentianales > Rubiaceae > Mitragyna > Mitragyna speciosa. The sequence continues at coordinate 23,812,678 of CM045556.1, read as the reverse complement.
TGCTACTTTGTTTGGGATCTCACATAAAGATTATGGGACCAATTGTGTTAGAGTCGAAATGCTGACTGGGGACAACCATAAAGCATCGTAACATGTTATTTACCTATCATAAAATTAGGTTGAAACCTATAAAAAAAAATTCAATTAGTTAATTTTGTATTATAGAAGTCATTTATCATGTTCAATCCTATGGTAAATTAATCCTACCTATTGAAAGTTTCATTTTGAGGTCGCATGTCAAAAATCTTAAATCTAAGTTAAAAATATTGTGTTGCATTAACCTTTGCAAGTTTACAACAATGCTCTCAAATAGCATTATTCCTTTACACTAAGATTAAGCAGCACACTGTTATTTTTTCCCCCTAAAACTAGATACTATTGTTTAAGGCATGTAAACTCCTATATGATGTTTGGCGGGGCACAACAAGGATAATGAAATTCATACGATTTACTTGTAGATTTTATAAATTATAATTTTATAATTTATAATAAAAAAATTACAAATGGAACTGTGAACTGAGTTCAAAGTAAGAATTTTCCTAAGTGACATAAAATTCTAGTCATCCTGAAATATTTTCAAAGACAAAATCATAAAACCAACAAAATCATTTGGTAAAAGCCTACATTCGGGTGGCGATATTAACAATGAACTTTTGGTAATTTACATTTTATTTAATATTTTATTGTAAATTTTAACCCAAAAAAAAAAAAAAGATGAAGTGCCAATAATAAAAAGTAAATGGCCAGTACTACCACCCTAAAAATCCCGAAAATACAATGTGGTTAAGAAGAGGACGAAATCACTTAATGTCACAAACACAAAGACACAACTCAGTTGGGCTTTGCACCTGATTATTTAGGCACAATGACCTCATATGTCTTAGGCCTCACAAACTGATGACGAATTAAATTGATACACTCCTACCTAAAAATTGGTTGCTTCTGCCTGTCTTGCTTTCTTTCATTTTGGTGAGTGTTGTGAATCTCCTCCCCAATTTTTCAAATTATCTCAAAAAAAAAAAAAATGGTCAGACACGACAAATCGCGTTTGTGCCGTGCAACTGTCGTTCACTTTCAAGCAATTCGAATTTCATTCATGCACCAGACAGACACAAAATTAAGTCGGCCCAGCTATGACAAATTGATAACCTGAGGATTTCACTAAGCTGGCGTCTCGCTGGAAGGACTTTTTAAGAAGTCAAGTATCTATGGTTAGATATTTGTATTTTCCTTTAAATATTCATATTATAGATGTTCTGTCCCCTTCCATTTTCACAATCATATTTTTTTAGGAAAATTTTGGGTCGGTTTTTGCATTTCTAATTTACTAAATGAATTACTTCAAAATACTACGTCAATAGGAGGTTGGCCAAAAAAATCGAATACAAGTAAAATGAGGACTAGGTTGGGTTTCATTACAGACCATGATAGGGCTTTTGAGATTTAGTCTTTTCAAAAGGTGTCTCGTGCTAGAAGTAAATTGCCATTGACGTCAACTTTTAGGTAAGGATCAGTTTATAACGGAGCAAATAGGGGAATCAATGTCAATCGACAACTATATCTGCGGCGGCTGAAATTGTCCCGCGCCACAACGTTGCCATATTAAAACAAAAGTCCAGTGAACTGCAAAAGAGAGAAAAGAGGTAGAAAAAAACAGTCATGATATTGGGGGAAGAGATAAAGATTAGAATTATGAAAAGTGACAATAAGACCAAAGCATTTTGGAATCTGAAACCTGAATATTCCCCGAATTAAAATGACGATACGAATCCTTTCATTGTCTGGGGTAGGTATTTTGATTGATTCTTGTATTGTTAGTCAATTTGATAGGCCGGTAACGAATAAAAAGTTGAACAGTTGAAGTTACACTTTTGAGTTTGGTATTCGAATTTTACCAATATCAAATTCTTTTTCTTCATGTAATAGTATAGGTTTAATACAATAAAAAAAATGAATAGGTCCCAACCTGCTTTTATGAAATGAAAATTGATAAGAGCCCAAATGCGGATTTGCGTCTTAGTGACTACTTGCTGAAGACTAAATTAAAATAAAGATAAGATAAAAATTACAAATACTTTCTCTTTAAACTTACAATCATTGTTTGTTTTCCCCATAAGAGTCATCCCATAACCTATAAAGCTGCTAATTTTAACGTTCATATACCTCAAGCAAATTTCTATTTTAATATAGAATTTCACCATAAGCTGCGAGAACCAATTTATTGAGTTGATTTGTAATTTATTATATATTATTAATAAGCTGTGTGGCTAAAATACAAAAATTTATATCAGTGGACGAGGATAGCCTCTTATTAGTTGTCACACTCATTTACATATTTTTGTTGTTGAGAGAGTTCAATCCAAAATAATGGAGCAATATGAGTGAGAGGCAGAGCATTTTTCTAAGAAAGTGAGGTGATAAGCATTCTAATTAAGGCTTAAACTAAATGGGAATTAACACAATGTGAGTGAAGTAAGAATCTGTATTAGTCACCCACGTGGTATGTTAAATATGCCAAGCCCACCGTCTGGTCCCACCAAAAGGAAACTGCACCCCAGGAGGAAAAGTTTAAAAATGAACCAAGTTGCCTGCATTTTTCGTTTTCCTCTCACTAAGTGACAAATAAAGTGGTTTATAAAGGTTTAATCACCCATCTTAAAAAATTGATAGTACTGAAGCTCAGAGCTTAACAGCAATCACACTGTTCTGTTTTGTGTAACGTTATTGTGATTTTCATCTTTCAAATATTTTTCTTATCAAATCTACACTGTTACAATATAGAAAGAAAAATTGATGTCGGTAGAATTCGAACTCCTCGACTTCTAGGTGAAATCGTATAACTTTAACTAGTAATCTCTATATTCGTTCCTTCTTTCAAATATTTTAATTTGGCTGTTATTGGTACTAAATAGTTTGATTCCCGCGACAGCAACATGGTCGAATAGCGAGCGGTTATAAATTTTTCCCAAGCTTTCTCTTTCTCACGCAAATAAATTCTCTATGACCTGAAATAATGGGTTGTTTGGAGTTAAATATGTATTGATTTGACCTTTTTTAAAATGGTTTACGCTTACAGGTGCCTCCTGGGTGATGTTTTCTGTGCTTAAAATCACATATAGTTTTCACGGTATGTGATCATTGGAGCAATCCAATTAACCTATTGATTGTATTATAAAAATTACGGATGCATAAACCAACTAAAAGGATTAACAAAAATTGCAGTGGGAAGGGCTTTACACTCAACATTAGTTCCAGGGCTCGGCTTCAACAACTTTGCCCAATCTTTCACGAGAAATCAGGCTGATAGTTAAATCCAACTTAGAGCCAGATATGTGAGTAGGGTTAGATTCCTGGGTTTTTTCCCACATGATTGTGGGAGGGTCTAGGTGTTTTCATAAGCATGAGAGAAAAACATTAAATTTGATACAAGAAGAGACCAGAGAAAAGGAAAATAAATAAAACAAAAAAAAATGTACTCATCAGTCAACCAAAAAGACATTAATGTCTTTACAGTTGGAAGGTGATTTACTCGTTACCTAGTACCAGTACTCCTAAATTATTGAGTAAATCTGTGAAGTCCTTTGCTATATTATTGGTCAGTGAAGAAAGGGAAATAAAAAATCGTCCTTTCTGATTAACTATCCAAACTGGAAATTATAGGATGGGAAACTGATTCAGTTAAGAGTTGAGGTGGACATTTAGAAATTGAGACTTCAAGAATTTGAGCTGTGTCATCAATGAACTCTCTGCCTACTTGGATATGTCTGCATGAGTTAAGGTAGATTAATCTGAGATCCGCAATAATAAATTGTTAATAACTTAGCACGATGAGAAAATCTCCTGTAAATTTATATTGGAAACAAGAGTCCATTTCAGAAAAATGGAAAATAGGACACTGTTAGAAAATAATAATAATAATAAACAAGAGAAATAGCATGTGCTGTAAGGAAGAAACTCTTCTCTGGAACAAAATTCCTCAAATAATTCTTTTTGGTGAGCAAGAAAACTAGAGAGAGAGAGAGAGAGAGAGAGAGAGAGAGGGAAACATTGTAGAAATTCAATCTTGCATTATCAATTGCTGGTGAGAGTAGTACAACAAATTTTACTACTAATGTTTACAAATTTTTTTTTGGATGATCATTGATCACCCACAAAGCTATAATCTTCACATTTTTAATCCAAATGTAGCCTCTAGATGAGAAGTCCGATTATATATTTGATCATATGTGCAACAGACAATTCGCAATTTAATTCAGGTTGAACCGCCAGATTGGCTCCCGGCAATTGCCAACTCATCCCCAGCAATAAGACGTACATACACCTGCGACATAATAGTACTACCTTCACTGCCGCCGCGCCTAAATTAACGGGCCACCGCTACTCCTACCCTTTCTCCGCCGGCAGTCATCCCATAGCCTAACTACACTTCCGTCTAGCAGCCGTTAAATCCTGATAACGGTAAAACCACCTAAACTGATCCCCCATCCTCATTCTCATCATTACCTCCCACCCCTCCCCAAACCATTCCATTTCACACCCCTCATTTCCATCCCCACCCTCAACTTCTCCGTTACCGTCATCACCTCTATCCTCCTCCTCCTCCTCCATCCGATCATAGTAAAATGTAAACTTCCCACTCGTTCTTCCCTCTGCCATGAACACGCACGGCGGCGACGATGGCTGAGGAGCCGCCGCAGTTGAAAGTCTATCAACCTCCTCAACAGTTCCTGCCTTCTCCGCCGCCGCCGCCTCAGTCCGCCGTTCTCGATGATGAAACGGTTGACTATTAACATTGGAGACGGTTCCGTTTGGTCGGGACATGACTTGAAACGAGGTGGAAAGGATGAAGCTCGGAATTTCCAGACACTAACGGCGGCCGTTATAACGGCGACCCAAGTCCAGACGTTGTTGACTACCGTTAAGAGGCCGAAGCTGACGTAGTCGAATGCTAGGGCTTCCAGCAGCGGAGAATCCAAAGCATTCATTTCTGCGTACTTTCTCTCTCACACAGTCACGCAGTAGCAGAAGAAGGAGAGAGCCCAAACGAAGGGCGATTGTTTCTCTCGCGGAAAAGCAGTGTGACTCGTGAAACATGAGGCGAATTTATTGGAAGAGAGCGAAAAATGTGGGCCGTTAGATTACATGGTATCTGATGTCGAATGCCAGGAATCGAGATTGAGATGCCAAGGCAGATCCGAATATTTATAAATGAAAAATTCTCAGTTGCCACGTGTAAGGTCACGAGTGGCTGTCGTGCTTACCAGTTTACCTGCATGATCAGTGGAATTGTGTACCGTAATGCTTCATGATTTAATCCCATTTCCAAGGAAAATTCTTAGTTCAACCAGGTTTAAGGTACATATACTTTATAGTTTAAAAATTTATCACATAAGTATAATGGTGTAAGTTGACGTAAGAAAATAATGTAATAATATTTATGTGGTTTTAGTTTAAATTACATGGTTTATAAGTAAAGTCGTGAAAATGGTCCATATAAGAATTTTTTCATTTTCAAAGGCAAACAGGGTCATAAGTTGACGCCTTTGATTTTAAGTAGCAAAAATGAAGGGACAAGATTAAGCTAATAAGGCCAAATTTAGAACAAAAAAATAACGTTGTTTTGGAGTGAAAAGTGATTATATCATGTTTCCAGTAGAGTTACACATTTATTCAACAGAGTTCCACATTTTAATTGACATGTTACGCACACTCTAAATTGTCCAAAATGACAAGGGTCCAACTTAGTTAGATAATTATCATATTTTTTAATCGAACTTTTAAACTTTTTGCTTGTGAAATTGAAATGTCATTTGAATTGAACGATTTAATCTAACTTGTACCAAAATAGAATCGGCAACAATTATAGTGCGTTGAAGAATAGATTTGTTTTAAGGTAGGCGAACAGATTTTATTAGAAATTAAGTGGGAAGGAGCTTACTTATGTATCTTATTCATTTAGAAAATTTTAATTTTCACCAGAAGCCTTAAAAATTTGGGGAATCAAGGATATGCTCTACTTGTAATTTTATTGAAAAAAAAAATTTATGTATGTAACCAATGAGTTTGGCATTTTTTCCCCTGAAAATAAGGGTTAGACAAAATTATCCAACGTAAAGTTGTCACTAGTAAGTATTGCTAGTGTAATAAACTTAGGGGTTGCTTGGTTGAAGGGTATCGAAATCGGGAATCGGAATGAATCCTTTATAAGCTGCTTAGTTGGAGGGAATGAGAATTGAGGAATCGGAATCATTTCTGAAAATTTGGGAATCCTCTATTCCTGAGTAAATTGGAGGGAATCGGAATCATTTCTAAAAATTTTGCAACTTTGACTTCTTTTTAATTCCTCAATTATTTTATTATGACAAACTATTAGTATACATCATTATTTATTTGTTAATTAACAAAATTAGATAATTTAGGACCATAAAGTCTTCATAAGTGAATGATTCCGATTCCGACATCTAACCAAGCAAGAATATTGGAATGAAAAATTTCATTATAATTCCAAAGTGAATGATTCCGATTTCGATTCCGATTCCTCACTCGAACCACCCCCTCACTGCACATAAATGTTCACATGGAGTCTTTAGGACCCTGATTCTTTAGTTTCTGTGTTAAACTTCTAGTTGTTCCTTGAACGATCACTTCTGTTCAGCCTCTTTGTCTTCCTTGAATGATCATTTTGGTTGCTTTCTGCATTGGTTAAATAATTTTATGGATAGTACATTTCATGAACTTTTGTCATGTAGTTTATATATAAATAGTACTACTTAGGGATTCGGCTAATTTTAAAATCTCATTGGAAAGTCCCACAAGAAATAATAATATTATACAATTGGGTTGGGTATGACTTCACATAATTAAGAAGCCCATTTAAAGTATCCTCACAATGGACATTCTTGAAATTTGGCTAGTTTAAAAAAAAAAACTAATGTAAAATTCCCACCAGCCAATTAAAATACTAAGTAGGGCTTTGCAATTAACATAACTAGACACAATGATCACTCTATGCAAACTATGATTATCTTCTGTTAGGATGTGATTAAAGGCTGTTTAGACTCTAGCATTATTATTAGTGTCCCTTGATTAATGAAGTCCAAGATGATGTAACTAAAACCACTTTTTATATTTTTCTTTCGAAGCAAAAAATAAATGTAAACCACACTCTAATAAATGCTGAAAATCATTGAGGAACAAACCGATTTTCTGTTTTAAGTGCTGGGACGATGACAATTTATGGTGGGATTGTTATCTTGGGGTTGGTTGGTGGACCAAGTACGACTAGGAAAGACAATTATTGAGGGTGACAGCATGCCTTGGTAATTAATATTGTGGTTAGGTGACCGTGTTGATACTTGAAGGCAGCTTGCAAGACATTTCATTAGTTAATTGCCTCGTTGGAGATGTGGTTCACCTTCGAATTCAAATATCTTGCTGATTTCAGTATGGTCCTCAAATTATTAGATAAAAGATTTACTATATGTTGCCCTGCTCCTTACGAATGATTTTTTAGTGAGAACGAATAGAGATCGAGTAGTTAGAACTTTACGATTCCACTTCAAATCTCGGGATTCAAAAACCACTAATACTAATTTTTTTTTTCTATTATAATATAATAGTATAAGTTTGATAAAAAACAAAAAGAATGATTTATGAGAAGTTAAGTAGCTTTTCCTACTTTTACCATTGATGACCAATAAAGTAGATATGGAAAATGGACATGATTTTGGTAACAGTTAATTCGAGTTTTATCGTTGAGGCCCATTTCAAGTACAATCCACCATTCTACGATCAGAATGTAACTGGCAGGAATATGGGCTTGTTTTGCTCCTAATCGAGTGGAGACTGAGCTGATTCTTTGCATTAAATATGCCTCAGTCGTGTTTCTTCCTGAGTGGTTTAATCCATCTCACGATAGTGTCTTATGGATGTTGTCTCTTCTATTTTAAGCCTAACAAATGGTACTATACGATTGGGCGGATCAGAGGCCTCTTTGGCTCTTTTCCTGCAAATCATGTGTGGCAATCGGATTTGATATCGTTCTTACCTCCACTTCCTTTTTCTAGCTCTTACATTGTTGTTTTTGGGTATGAGTTTACAGATAAAAACAATTGTTGATCATATCTTGAGTTTGTGTGTTTTCTTTTTCCTTCTTGTGAGGAATGTCGTGAAAATAAAAATACTTGATACTTCTGATGGATGAAAGTCACAAAAACAAAAACTAAATAACGGGGTATGTGACTTTCTAAGTACTATTCAATTATAATTATCTCAATTTGCTAAAAGCTATTTTCAAATCAAAAGCCAACTCACTCAGTTTTTGTATATGTTTTTGTCGTATAATTTTCTTGTAATCCATTGTGAAAACAACACAGCCAGAGGAAGCCTAAAGACGTTCAACCTTCCACGGTTTGCCACTCAATCAGAAGAAAGACTAGTACTAAATTTTGCTAAAATCACTTTGAGAAATTGTCACAGATTTTAAAATTTACCAAGCAGCGGAAAAGGAGCATTAAAACTCTTATTCCCATCTTTTAGGGGGGTCCCCCGGGAGGGGGGGAGATATACTCTGTGTGGATTATTACAATGATATAGAAGTTAATTTTGTAAAATGGAAACTTCGTTACTACTTAATCATACTAAAACTAATTATCAAAATGCAATTTCTTATACTTCAAAAAAAAAAAAAATGTACTACAATTTCCCAAGAAAATTGAAAAATGGCCGGGCTTGGGCCTTAAGTCCAGAAGAACCAAACATGATCGAAGTATGAGCTCTTTCATACGGGCCAAACTTGGGCATGGTAATGCCAGGCTTGGAAGGCTCAATTATCCCAATCCTCACTTCAGAGGCGAAATACTTCAGCAGTTAAAAAACCACGCTTTTCTTTGCTCTTCTGCACTAATGAATGCCGTCACCGTTCTAATAAACAAAATTCGTGAGCTAGAAAGCATCAATCAAGATTTAGACCATTTCTTGTTCTTTGGCCCTCGTTTAACTTCGGCCCTCTTAATTTTCTGTCCTTTTACAAATAAGCCCCCCCCCCCCCCCCCCCCCGCTCTGGTTTATTCTTGACAGCAACCAAATAAGTCTCTAAATACATAGGGGTACTGATGATATACAGAACAATAAAGGCATGATGATGCATAAGTATGTATACTCGTAATTGTAGCTATACATGCGCTTGTATGTATATATATTCATTTGGTTATGGCGATGATTCTATTGTTTTTACACCTTTATTTGACAAAAATCCTAGCTACCTGGTCAATTGGACCAAGACTGGCTTAGGCACAAACTGCCAACCTGAAAATCAAAGTTCAACCTCAGGCTTCTCCATTTACACTAGAGTCCAGGGTGGCAATGTGTTTTTCATTTCCAGCAAACGGTTTTTGACCTAAAAGTTTCTCTATCTCACCTCATACACTTAATGTTGTGGTATCGTTAGCCATACCTGTGTTCTTAATCAAAGTCCATCCTCAACAAAGAATTCAAGATTTGCATATTTCGTCTGATCGGAAGAGTCGTTTTCACAAAGTACTAAGAAATTAAATGTTGGCCAAAGTCCAAACTAGATGTAATCCACATTTATACCTCGAAATTTCTTAAACCATTTATTTGCTCGACTTGAAAAGTGTGGATGACTTAGTAATTTGAATCCTCTTAATATCCTTGTAAACAAAGACGAAATCAACTCATGTTGTCATGCACCATTGAATAACGAATGCCATAAACGCGTTCCCTTCCATATTCATCTCGCCTTTTTTTTTTTTTTTTCCTTCTTTTCCAGAAGAATCATTTATGTGTTTCATCCGGCTTTTGTTATAGGCAGAAGATGATATACAAAAGCAAATGTTTAATGACTACAATTGTTTATTCCACTTTGCACTCCTAAAACTTTTACCATTTTCACTTTGTACCATTAACTTTTATTGTCAACACTTTACACCGTAAAGTTATACAAGTATCCCCATATGGCCTCATTGCTTGTGGTGTTAGTGTAATCGTTACAAATATCATGGCACATGATGATCAGTCCATGTGGAAGGCGCAAGAATTTTTGCCAACTCCAATGATATCGGTAACGATTCTGCAAAGGTTGATATTCATGTGTGCATCAGTTTATATCAATTTTATGAAGAATGTTAGCTTCTAACGTCAGTTCAAGGTTTTATTTTAGGTGCATAGGCTATACTAGATAAGCTTATATGCATCCAACACAATTTTCTCTTCTTTTCTTTGTTTTCCCCTTTGGAAGCAAGAAGGAAGATAAGGTTTTGACTTGTACATAAAATATTTGCAACGTGATCAAAACCGTACCAGGCAGGTAAAAACAATTATATTATTCAATTGTGAAGAACGAAAAGAGTAAAAGAGTAGGATATTTCTCGAGGTAGAATGGGTTGGGATGAGGGGAAGTTGGACCAAGAAGAAAAGTTCAAGAAAGCGGGCTCTTAATACTATTTCATTTTTTTTGAACGTGGGTTAGAATGTTGAGGCGGCTTTGCTTAAGATTATCGTGCTTCATGAAACTGAGTAAATTTCCAGCACCCATAATTTTTGAATATAGTACAGTTCATAAGAAAATCCTCAACTTTTTGGCTTGCAAGATCGGATATGCAACTGGTGCAGCTCCATTTTGATATTTCTTCTTGGTAGACAGGAAAGAGATGATGAATTTCGACTCAAATACTTCGAACATCATGCGAGAATAAAGAATGAGACCGTGCTTTTTTTTAGCAATTTGAGCATCACAGCACACAGGTTTCTTTATTCGTTGACCTGCTATATTTTTTACTATATCGGGAAATTTTACTTGCTAGTTATTGTTCTTTTGTATTTTCCCCCCCTTCTTTTACGCCAAAGCTAAAGGGTACGTTGACTTTTTTCTCTTTCAAATCTTGAACAAATATTTGGTTCGATTTCAGCCTTGAAGTCCAAGTGTTTAGATTGAAGTCAGAGTCAAAGTCACATCCACAATTCAATTATGAAGGGTTTGAATGTACGTCGAGATTACAGCACCGAATCAGAATATATGAATTGAACAAGTTAGTTAGTTGGAGCACACAAAAAAAAAAAAAGTTAGTTTAGTTGGAATGTTGTTCTTTGAAGTTGAACTAAATAAAAATATGGAAGCCATGAAATAGTCAAGGAAAATTAAAAGCTGCTATTGAAATCAGTAAACACTAACGAAATATAAGCCAGAAAATGCTTAAAGAAACTCGCAAAGTGTTAAGGAAAATAAGAAAACGACATTACAATGCACACAAAATATGGAATAATTTTTACTGCTTATTTTTGCCCAGTGATTCATATCCTTCGTAAGTAAATATGAAAAATTTTATAAGCATAGGCGAGATTAAAGCTGTTCACACTTGTTTTTAGAGTTGTGGAATTGGTGGTGGACAGTTCTGCCTCAAATTCGAAATTTTAAGATTTTCATCATTAGAAAATTTCTCTATGTTTCGCTCAGAATTGTTTCCTTCCCAAAATAAAAATTTGGTGCCTAATTTTTATTTCTGGCCGAGAATCCTAGCCGCGTGTGATTACTTATATCACAAGGGGTGGTTCAAATTTTCTATTTAATTGTTTTGTGCATCTAACTGTGCTTGATATATAACAACCTGTAATTTCATATAATTTTATATTGATACAACTTAATTTTATGTTAAACATAATTAGACATCATAAAAAATTGAATAGAAGATTTTGGAATATGCTAGGGTTTAAGAATTAAGCTAGAAGCTTGATATTATTAAGTGGTAAACATTCTGGTGATTTGAACAAATATTAGAACACGGCATTCCCAGGGGGCATATCTACATAAAAATTACTTTACAACTGAGGTCTACAGATCGTAATATTCACGGTTCAATATTCTAGGCGTGAAAATTAAAATAGAGGCCAATTACCTGACATTAAAGTCAAAGTCATACTTTAATTAGCACTAGCTACTTTATAATAAATTGCCAAATAGCCAGTAAAATCAACTTTACCGATTCGAAAAAGACTAGGAAGAAAAAAAAGAGATCGAGACAGCTGTTTTGAATGTTATAAAACTATTGTCGATAGTCAAAATATATTCTACAATCCCACGATTAAGACAAAAAGTGATTTCTAGTCTCTTTTCTTTTTTTCAAATGCCAATTGCACCATGGACAATGTTGGGTTTGGAAAACGAATAGGAAAAGGAAAAGAAAAGGTTAGTTCAAGAGAAAATTGATTGAAGGTATCAATAAACGATATATCAGTGTGAGTGAGTGTGTGTGTGTGTACTTCCCAAAGAACTGAACGTACAATTAAATTATCGACTATCTCCACTTTTTAAGAGCCAATACTCGAGCATCCTCCACAACAGTGACAAGCTAAATCCTTTATCCTCACATGTGGCATCATGATTCAAACATTTTTATGGTGATCTCCATGGCTTGAGCTATCTTTTAAGGTTAACATAAGTTGTCTTGTTCATCAATTTTATACTTGCTAGCACTTACCTTAAAAAACCAAAAGACTAGAACTCTAGTTCTTAATTTTAGTAGTAACATAATTTCTACTATCATGGCTAGGTCTCAATCTCACGTTCAGCAAAAAAATCTCACGTTCAGCTGTTACGTGTAAATTTCTATTTCTATTTACGTGGGAAGACATTTCTAAGTATAGTTCCCGGAGCCGCCCGCATGCCATGCAAGAGTAGAACACTGTGTTACAAACTTCCTTTTGTGTGTGTGTGTGTGTGGGTGGGTGTGGTGTTGTGTCTATTTGGTTAGGCAGGCTATTCAAATCATCAATTTTCTAGATATTGTATACTGATCATGCACAATATTTTTACCATTACTTAGGTGGTGCTAATATGTGCCTTGCTTACAAAGAAAATATGAATTGGATTAAAATCAAGATATAATGACTCTTCAAAATGGAGAAAATACTGGAATCTAAACTAAAGATGGTCATTGTTCTATGGAAGATGGAATTCCCTTTACAAGAGCCGTGCACTCTTCAATTTTCTTGATGGATCCAAATGTTTGTACTTGATTTCTATGACGTTCATTACGTACGTTATTTCTTCTTCTTTTCTGGGATGTTTCCTTTTGATCTCATGGGCTGCAGTTATTCCATTCTTAGATTTGAGGCTGATATATTAATTTATGGTAGATTCTCTCTCTCTCTCTCTCTCTCTCTCTCTCTCTCTCTCTCTCTCTCTCTCTCTCTCTCTCTCTCTCTCTGTGTTTGTTATGTGTGTGTGTGTGTGTTTACCCAAAAAAAAAAAAAAAAAGAAAAAGGATACCAACACAAAAATGATCACAGCCGCTGTTATTTGTCTAGGCATGTTTCTACAAATTTAACCGACAAGGTGACTGAAAACCTTTTATGGAAAAACTTAGTGGTCAAACACATGTACTAGGAAATTGTCTAGATGATTCCCAAATGCTTATATGAAGCGAAATTGTCGATGTGTGTATGATATTGGTATATAGTAATAAAATCAAACTCCTAACTGTAAAAAATTAATACTCCACAATTAGCTTATAAGTTCATCAAGAACACAGAGCTAGATCCATCGTCTCATTTGCTTTACATTTTCTATGTATGTTCTCTTAACGAAATTATATTCCAATGTAGATCAGGAAATCATAATTTTTGTGACGGAGTGGACTTGATTATGAGATCAATGAAGCCGAGTAGACTTGATTTCACGAATAATTTTATCGATCTTTTATACTAACGAGTTAGTTGTTGACCCATTCTAACAATTTTAGGGAGAAAAATATATCCTAGGCTAAATAGATGTTCAATTATTCTGCTAGTTTATGCTCAGAAAATATGTGGAATTGGGCAGACAAGGCATATTCCTTCAATTATTTACTGTACAAAGTTTATATGTATATATTGAACAAAGATGATGTTAGCACATAAACACACATATTTTCGGAGTATGTCTATATAAATAATTGTATAAGCTAAACCAACCACCAGTTGCACACCAATAAAACCGCGGATTGAACGAAATTTCCACACTATAACTAACTATCTTCACATAATTGCCCTATTAATTTTACTATAATGAAAGTATGTACATGTATTCATTAACAAAAACCATGGTCCTCACTCGTTAAACCATTCGCTAGCACGATTTTGTGTGTTTGTGAAAAAGAAGGGAAGAAAGAAACAAAAAATATATTTCTTAATTTTTTCCAGCACCAAGTCTTGATTTCAAGTCCATTCACGTGCTCTTAGCATGACCCACTTGTTCTCATTTTTCATGCAAAAAAATGCCTATAAATGCCTCTCAATTTTAGTTCACAAATCACAAACCTATCATTAGTAATCATCAAGAAAAACAAAGCCTTGAATATATCCATACATCAAGAATCCAATCACTTTTTGCTCTCTAGTACTTCCATTTCGTTCAATAGTACTACTAATGGCCATCTTTTCCAAGGTTGGAATTATTGGTGCTGGAATAAGCGGCATAGCTGCCGCCAAACAGCTCCGCAAATATGATCCGATTGTCTTTGAAGCCACGGACAGTTTGGGAGGGGTTTGGAAACACTGTTCTTTTAGGTCTACTAAGCTGCAAACCCCTCGTTGTGACTATGAGTTCTCGGATTTTCCTTGGACTCAAAGGGATAATTCCAGCTTTCCTTCTTACTTGGAAATCTTGGATTATCTGCACTCTTATGCTGACCATTTTGGTGTGCTGGAACTCATAAAATTCAATTCAAAAGTGGTGGAAATCAGCTTTCTTGGTAACCGTGATCAAGCCGAGGATCTTGATCAAGGTAACTCTAGAGAATATGGAAATTTGCTCAATGGCCAGCCCGTCTGGGAGGTCGCTGTCCAGACTAGCGATTCTGACACTGTTGAGGTTGTTTTTCTTATACCGATCAAATCATCTATTTCACAAAAGATCTAAAAATCTGATTTTTATCTCACACTATTTTATTTTGTTAATCATTTTCCACAAAAGAATTGCAAATCTTCTTTTGTTTGAACTTTTACTTTCTTTATAGATTTGGTTATTTGGACTTCTAACAGAAATTAACTAGAAATTGTCCCTCACTCATTTTTTCTTCTAGATGGTGCAAATAAAAGTGTTGCACTATTTTTCATATCAATAGTGCTTGTGCTTTGGGATGCAGCAAGTGCTAGAGTATCTCGTGCTGGACATTTTTTTATATAATTCAAACAAGAAAGCTATATGTGTAATTGTGTCCATTGGATAACCTAAAAGAGTTTAAATTAGGGGTACATTTTGCATGGCAATCATTTCCAAAGGATGTAAAGGGCTTCCTGTATTTTTCTAACATAGTCAGCTTTTCATAACTACTAATCATTTCCTATTAAAGTCTAGTAAGTTATAAATAGTTTCTTGATTACCTCTCTTGAGCTGAAGTATTAAACATAATTTCAGTGGTACTCCTTTGAATTTTTGGTGATTTGCACCGGGAAATATGGTGATGTTCCAATAATACCCAAGTTCCCGCACAGCAAAGGCCCTGAAGTGTTCAAAGGACAAGTCTTGCATTCACTTGATTACTGCAAACTCGATGAAGAAGCCTCGGTGCAATTACTCAAAGACAAAAAGGTCATAGTTGTTGGCTACAAGAAATCAGCTATTGATTTAGCTGTGGAATGCGCAAAAGCGAACCAAGGTATATTTACCTTTTCCATTTCCTAAAGAGAAGATGACATAACAACACTCACGAATCACGCAAATAAAAGACGGCCTATATTTTAGACAAAGAAAACAGGAACCTTTCTCGATCTATAATTTTGACGGCCTAGGAACTCCTTTTGCAATCACTTTCTTTTTAGATTTTTTGGACATAAATCTCTTAAACACATTTATCAAGAAGAATCTTTAAAACTGTTAAACATAAATTTTTTAAAAAACACTCCATAAAATAACCATCTCCTATATTGCTAATGTTTACCCGCGTAGTTGAAGACCCAAGGCACATCCATTTTGGATCCATTTAATCCAATCTAGTAATAAACACTTGCTAAAGGAAGACAGACTTTTCGTTTAGCGAATGTGATGGGAGTCAACAATAATAAACAATGGTGCAACTGGTCACCAAATTAAAATATCTCTTTCATAGGACTACGGCTTGCTTAGACGATTAAATCTAATGACATCATTAACTGGGGAGAATATTAGTTTTATTACGTCTTGGAAACTCCTAATATGAAACATACTCTTTGACAAACAACAGAATATGTTACTCATTGTAAGACAATTTATTAGTGAGTGCGGAATATTGAAATGTTAAACTTTGATCAACTGAGGTTGTTTTCTTTCTTTTTACTTCTTCTAGGACCAGAAGGACAACCCTGCACTGTGGTGGTCAGGACTTTGCACTGGACTGTTCCACATTATTCTATCTGGGGTCTGCCATTTTACTTGTTCTATTCAACAAGGGCTTCTCAATTCCTTCATGAAAGACCAAACCAAGGGATCCTCAGGAACATCCTTTGCAAGTTCTTGTCTCCAGTGGTGAGCCTAAGATTGCTTTGTCTTTGTTCAAAACGTATTGCTACTATATTGGTTGAATCTGTCTGACGGCTGACAAATCAATAACAATTTCAACAGAGAAAAGCCATGTCAAAGATAATCGAGTCTTATTTGGTAAGGAGGCTTCCACTGAACAAATATGGATTGAAACCTGATCATCCATTTGAGGAGGACTATGGTTCTTGTCAAATGGCAATCTTGCCAGAGGAATTCTTTGAGGAGGCTGACAAAGGAATGATTGAATTCAAAAGAGCATTAAAGTGGTGGTTTTGGGAGGGAGGTGTTGAATTTGATGACAACACCAAGTTGGAGGCCGATGTTGTGCTTCTTGCTACTGGTTTTGATGGCAAAAGAAAGCTGAAAACCATCCTCCCTGAGCCTTTTCGCAGCCTGATTGAATCTGAGGGCATGATGCCTTTGTACAGGTATTGCACAATGCCATCACTGCAAATTTACAATCCACTATAGAGACCTAACAATGCTTTGGGAAGTTTGGCACTAATGAAAGTGCTTTGTCTTTGATTGCAGGGGTACAATCCATCCACTGATTCCCAATATGGCATTTGTTGGTTACATTGAGAGTGTTTCAAATCTCCATACAGCGGAGATACGTTGCAAATGGCTGTCTAGACTCGTTGACAATACTTTTAAGCTTCCAAGCATTGAACAGATGCTTGAACAGACGCAGAAAGAGATGGAAATCATGAGGAGGACCACCAGATTTTACAAGAGAAGCTGCATTTCCACCTTCAGCATTAATCACACTGACGAAATTTGTGAAGAGATGGGATGGAAATCATGGAGGAAAAACAATTGGCTCGCTGAAGCATTCAGCCCTTACTGTAGCCAAGATTATCAAGAGCAAAAGTGAATCAATTAGTATTAAGATCTGGACAGTCAGAGATCTTTGGCAATTTTATTTATTGTTTTATTAATTCCAATTACCACATGATATAAAATAGTAGAAGTCTGTGGAGTACTTGTGTCTCCAGACCGTGTAAGTCGAGAAAGTTGACTTTATAATGTATGAGTGTACCGATTATGCTTATTAATAAAGAATTTATTTGTAGTCCTTTTTGTTAAGTGGAAATTGAAATTATAATAAACCCAATAACTGCATCATTCTCTGCTTCAAAGGAACTTAGCAAATTACTTTGTCGTGTACAAAAATAAGGAGATACAATTCTGACTGGTACCCAACATTATACGATAAGCAGATAGTTACAATAGCAACAAGAGGTAGCAACCAAGTGATTTTGCATCAGCAAAGTTTTCAATCCTTTTCATATGATGTTAATTCCAAGCCATTGTACAAATCCATGAGTTTGAAATAGAGCATCTCGATCCACCAACCAGCTATAGATGTGAAAGAGAATTTTCTTTACAATCAAATTTGCAGAAGAACAATATTCATACATAACCATGTTTCACTAGGGGTAAAGAAGAAAAGAGAAACATGAAGGAGAAAATTCTTATATGCTCAGGCACTTTGAAGAAATTTCAAGGTCTCATCAATATGCTTTTCAGGTTGGAATTGGTTGTTATAAATCAGTTGAACTACTCCATTCTTGTCAAGAACATAAGTTTGTCTACCAGGCAATGTGCCAAACAGGTCAGCGGGAACTCCCCACTCTTTCCTGATCTTGTTACCCTCATCGCTTAGCAGGGTAAATGGAAGCCTGTATTTCTTAGCAAAGGCCTAATGGAAAATAGATATTTCTCATCAACACAAGAAATTGGATATATCCCCAAGCTTCTACAACAAAAGCTCAACAGATTTGATGTCAAGAAAAAAATTCAAATGGCTGCACAATATCTGTGCAAGAAATTTTAGAAAGTTCAAGACATAAGAAGATAAAACTGGAATGTTCATGACCTATGAAGATCTGCTAATGTTATTCATAATGATTTAATGTCCTTTATCTGGTCAAAATAGTTTCTTTATGAGTAAAAAAAATGAGGTTCACAACCAACAAGAAATATCCGTGATACCTTGTGTGATGATGGATCATCTCCACTAATTCCTATAACCTCAGCTCCAGCTTTTTTGAATTTTTCATAGGAGTCTCTGAAGGCACAGGCCTGCAGCAGCATGAACAAAATACAGTTAGCAGTTAGCGCCATGATTACTCTTGTATGGTTAATCTAATTATTCTTACAGCAATTCAAGCGCCACAAAGCCGCCCAACCTGTTTCCCCCATCAGTACAGCTTGGAATTGTTAACAGAGACAGGAAAAATCGCAATAAGGGGGAAAAAAGAAACCCTTTTAAGTTTTGAGAAAACTCATTAACTTTGGTTAAGGCATTCAATGGATTATTATCCATATAGAATTGGTAATCATATACCTAATACCCCAAATTATGATGGCATTCTTTGCTTGGCTTCATTAATTTCAGGATACACGTTTTGGAAAAAGTACACATCTCATTCACCTGATATACTTCTACAGTAGGCATGAAAAATTGAGCGGACTATAATAGGAGAAAAATCAAAACAGGACTAGGCATCATCAGAAAAGTACCCTGTTTATCCTAATGCCACATCTTTATCTTATCTAAAAAACATCATTTGTAGCAATGCGGATAGCTGATGTGAAGTGTGAATAAACCTTAAAACTATAATGGGTTTGTTCTCAACTGATTTTCTGGATCTGTTTTTAGCGTCTGACTATGGCAAATCTGTATTATGAAGTTTTCAATTGCCTTTTTTCATTTTCCTGATTCTGGGAACTAAAATTAGACGCAAGCAGAGACCTGATTTTGAATTTTTTTTCTCAGATTTTCTAAAATCCACTCACACAAAAATATGAGAACAGGCCCTAAATACTCGTGGCTTAAACTAGACATTGTATTAACATTTCAACGGAGTTAATTCACTAAGATAAATTGTACAATTTAAAAAGGGATGCACTAATGCTCCTTAAAAGCAATGATAGTAGACATTGTTACCTGTTTGGTACAACCAGGAGTCTCATCAGCAGGGTAGAAATAAACAATTACAGGCTTTCCCTTAAATTTGGATAGGCTCACGTTCTTACCATCTTGATCTTTCAATGCAAACGGTGGGGGCACTGACCCTTTTGTCAACTTTAAGAAAGTGGAAAAGCAGCAACACAAATAACTCATCCCGCATTTAAAAAAAAAATTCCAAGAAATGAAATAAGCAAGATAAAAAGTGCAATGTACCTTAGCAAGAACGGAGCTTTTCTTGAAAGAAGAAGAAGGAACTGCAAGATTGGATGAATGGGAGAGCTTGACACCACAGAACTGGGATTGGGACGATTTAGGAAGATTAGGAAGCTTTTGAGACAAATGGGATTTAGGTGTTTGAGCATGTCGTAAAGAAGGAAGAGTGTGTTTTGCAGCAGGGATGGAAATTGAAGCCATTTTCGGATTTTGAAGATTGAAAAATTAAAAGAAAAAAATATTTTGGTTTACTTGATTATACTCAAACTCGAAAGTGTCTTGTTTTTCCAGAGATTGAGATTATGGGATAGATAAGGGGGGGAATGAGTGAGCAATAGAACCTATGGCAATTGATGATGGGTTCTGTGTTGGTTGGATTTTTGCGTGGAGAATTGTTGACCTCTACATCCTCTTACTATTTACCAGTACAGTCAAAAGCAGCTGATCCGAAGCATCTAGTTTTATTTTGTTCTTTTTTCGGAAAAAAAAAAAAGGGGTTGATAAGAGTTTACCCCCTATAAGAGAGGGTAGTCACAGTTTACCTTCATGAACTTTGAA
The DNA here is from genome assembly GCA_024721245.1 of Mitragyna speciosa. Classification (NCBI taxonomy): domain Eukaryota; kingdom Viridiplantae; phylum Streptophyta; class Magnoliopsida; order Gentianales; family Rubiaceae; genus Mitragyna; species Mitragyna speciosa. The sequence goes on along the minus strand of CM045556.1, from coordinate 23,792,417 downwards.
TATATACATTTCACCTCTGATGTGTCCTATTTAACTTTTACCCACTCATTTATAATTTTTTTCTTCCAAAAGTACCATTGCTTATTCGTAAACTAACCTTAGTTTTATGAATTTTTAGAAGTGAACTTTTGACTATTCTATTATTAATTTCTTTCAACCCTGCTATATATTCCTTACATCTTATAAAAAAAATAAATCAATATCTCTATCCAAATTAACAAGAACAAATATATGAATCATTCCAAAATGTAAAAAATAAATATGGCAAAAAAGATAAAGCGATATATCTTTCCAAATCAATAAAAACAAATACATGAATCACTCTGAAATATAAAAAATAATGTATGTATTTGTCATGATATTTTAACCATTACTATTTTCGAAAAGAATGTGCTCTTCCCAACAAAAATACAAACTAGAAGGTTGTACACGGCAATAAAATATTCCAAAAGCAACATGTTTTCCGTGCTAAAATACACATAAGACTATAATAATCTATTAAATTGCAGTCTAAAATAAAAGCATGAAACAACAACAATTGCAGTCTAAATTTGTTGACTTAGATAGAAATATCGTTTTATCATTTTTGCCAGATTTATTTTTTACATTTTGGAACAATTCATATATTTGTTCTTGTTGATTTGGATAGAGATATCGATTTATCTTTTCTATAATATGTAGGGAATATATAACAGGGTTGAAAGAAATTAATAATAGAATAGTCAAAAATTGACCACTAAAAATTCATAAGGCTAAGGTTAGTTTAGGAATAGGCAATGGTAGTTTTGGAAGAAAAAATTGTAAATAAGTGGGTCAAAGTCAAATAGGACACATGAAGGGGTGGAATGTATATATTCAAAGTTTAGGGGGGCAAACTGTGACTACCTCATTAGTTCAGGGGGCAAAATGTTATTAACCCCAAAAAATAAGCAAAATACTTTACCACAAATTTGGTGCTAAGACAATTGATCTTGGGTTTGATGCTCTAAAGGAGTTCATTACGGAATAGAAGTAATACAAATATCAATTATTGAGGAAGTAGATAATATATATATATATATATATATATATATATATATATATTACTTGATTCTAACATAATGACATGCACAACGTCTTATGATAGATGTGGGACTCACATAAATTTTACCTGTGAAACTCAAATTCATTGCGTGCGAGATAGTTTATGTATCAAGGTTCACAGAAGCCCAAAAAAAAAAAAAATGTTGGTGTTTGTTTTTTTTTTTTTTCCCTAATAGAGATTTTATATTCACTGTGAGATAGTTTTGTACTATAGTTCATAGAACCTCCTAATAAAAGGATGCTATAAGATATTTGTTCGTGTAGAAAACGTTCGAATAGAAAGGTATAAAAAAGGAATAATTATTTCTTTTATTTTTCTGGTAGCACAAAGGGATAATTTCATAAATCTCCTCCAAGTTATATAACAATTATGCTTAATTCTCCTTATATTTCAATAATTAAACCTACCTCTCTCTTAGTTCTAAAAACAAATTTTCTTGCACCCTTTGCCCTAAAATACTAAGCATATCAACTCCTTTTTGTCAATGTCAATTCTCTATCACATAGTTTGAGTATCCTATCCAGAAAATACTTAAATAGACTGGATTCATGGATCCCTCTCCTCTTCATCTTCGCCCACTCTTCCAACCTCTCGCAATCACAAGCTTGAACCATACCTTTCTCTTTCCCATCCCAACCCTTACCTTGCTTGATATATCTAACCATACAATCATCCATTTTTTTGTTGTTGTGAAATTAAGTAAGTATCGATTATGATTTCTTGCATACCAGAACAAAACTACACAAGATTATAAATGTTAGTCCCATTTGCCAACCAAGAAAATAGTTATTTCACAAGAAAATCATAATCTTTTGTTGTAATACAAGCTAAAAATGCGATATTCATTATTTTCCAGGAACTTCTTCGTGAAAATTAGGAACATGTTTATCTGGTTTGAAATAACACGTCCAACTAATGTGATGAAATCACCTTAATTTTGGACTATTGAAGTGATTGTTTCACATTGTAAAAAATAAAAATTGCAAAGCCTAAGGAAGAATCGATCCAAACAGTTGGGGTGAATATGGAAAACATTTCATTTTTGAGAGGGCATTTTTAATTACCTCTAAATTTAATTTTTGTTTTATTTCTTGAAATAAGGACTCACAAATGTTATTTTCTACAAATTTACGGCCATATTTAAAGACTAAAAATTAACAGACAACATTGAACTTGCACAACCAAAAATCGAAATAAGAAACGACATCGTTTCTCCTGATTACACTATGATTTTGTAAAGTTACGTTATTATATTAGGTAGCTATACTATAACACTTTGTAAAGTTACATCATTATGTTAACGCTAGATAATTATACTGCGTTCAACTTACAAGAAATGAAAATAAAGCAAATTGTAAGCCCAAATCCTTTCAATTCTATGATTTCTTTCTGACTCTTCAATTATTTGTACCTCTCTAGTCTCTCTCTTGTTTTTTTTCCCCGTGTCTTCAATTTCTGTCTTTTCAATTTTTTTGCCGCCTCCATATAGTCAAATAAGAAAAATAAAGACTTAAAAACTAAAGAAAAAGGAAAAAGAAAATTTTGGGCAGCCTTAAACCCTAAAACCCCAATTTTAACAACGGAAGGAGCGCACCATATTTGAGAATAAGGGAGCAAAATAGGAATGGAGGGATTACAGAAAGCTGTCCGTAGCGCCATGTCACAGTCAAAAGACGCCACAGACGACCTCACCGCCACTCTTTCTTCCACCTTTGAGAAAGCTAAAGCCTCCTTCAACAACTTCTCTGCTGCTGGCTCATCTTCTTCTTCTTCTGCTCCGTCCAATTCCATCCCAACTGACCCGCCTCCGCTCTTGCTCAACAGACAATCCGGGTACTTCAATTACCCCCAAACAAACCCCTCTTTCTTTTTTTTTTTTTTTGAGGTGGGTTATGTTATTATTATTATTTTTTAATTCCCTTAGTGGGATTTGATATGAGTACAAGATTTGGTGATCGGGTGGTAAAAAACTGATGGGGTAGTCTGGGATCTGTTTTTCTGGTCATTTTTCCGGCATGTTTAACAATTAAATTTTCAACTTGACCTCTTCTCTGAGTATGTACTTACCCCAAAAAAAAAAAAAAAAAAAATACTGAGTAGGCAACTTTGGCTTAGCCTTTAGGGTTGTCTCAAACTACCCTGTAATGGTGTAACTAATATTCCATGTGTTGTCGGAAAGTGATGTTGGGTATAATTTACAATGCTACCGGGGCTACTAACAGTTGTATTGTTTCTGTAATCTACATTATAGAAGAAGATGATCTCCTGCGATTCAATCATATCCCACTTTTTTTTCTTACTTTGCTTGACTATTACCTCTGATTAGTTACTCACATTCGTGTCAAGCGCTTCTTTCCTCTGTATAGTGCATCATAAACGGGTATGGATAGTTTTTGAAGGAGTGACGGCAAGAAATTAGTAGTGATAGGATTTTTGTGTCTTAGGGTTCTGAACTTAACTACTATTATTAGCCAGTATTCGGGCATTGGAAACTCATGCACCTGAATACACTTGATTGCGTGCTTGTCTATTGAAATTAAGTACTATTAAGAAGTCTTTTCACACAGATAGATCTTGATAATTATTATATGGGGTATCATACAGGATGGAGTGTCGATATGACTGCAAAAACTTTCTTGTCTCGTAAAGTTTTCATTCATGATTAGTTCTTGAGGGGGCTGTTTGGATATGCTTATTTCTTAATGCAGAAAGGTAGTGTCACTTGGGACTTGCTCAAAGCTTTGTGCTGTTTTCTTTGTTGCTGGAGTATTTGTTGGCTACACTCTGAAGCGACGAGTCCGGCGCTGGGCATCCAAACTTCTTAAGAGATTGAAGGATGAATAAATCCATGCTGCTGAATGAGAAGCATTTTAAGATTACGATTGATGCAAATGACTCAATGTTGTTGCTGGCAAAGGGTTATTGAGGTACAAGAACTTAGGCAGAAGTTCTGCAGAGATGATATTCTGCAAGGAATGTAGCTAATTGACATCAAATTTGCTTTTATGAGAGAAGTAGTGCATTTACATTTCCCTACCAGTGCCCTCATTTTTATTACTGAAATGAGTAGGCTGTACAAAATTTCAAGTGATTAATGAGTATATGCTATTCTGTGGTTCAATATATGAAACATCACCTTTTCATGGAATGGTTCCGAATTCTTCTGATGTCAGTATGTTTAACCTTATTACAATATTCTATCTCACAATGTTTGATTGACACTTTTGTTTAAATAGTAACTTTGGATAACTGTTGTTTAATCACATGCAGGATAATGCTTTATAAACATGTGAAGATGATTATTCTGAACATCTTCTTTAAACTGATTCTGTAGCCTTTCTTGCTAAAAGTAGGGGATGTAAAGTCCTAAAAAGGAAATACGGAAGGGAAAAGATGTAAAACGTGCTCCACATTTGGTATCAGCACTAGATAATGATTCAATTCAGAAGCATATCTTAGGTGATTGCTATAAGTTTATTTGTTGGGTAATTTGATCACTATCTATTTGATCAACAAAAGTTAAGGCGTGAAGCCTGCTCCTTTTATTGCAATTTTTAAGTGAAGAGAAGGTTGTCTGTTGAATATAGCTTGTCAGATAGTGATTGATTTTAAAGAGACATGCTCTCTATTATTTAAGTACGTACACAGAAAAAATTTTCCTTTTTCTTCTGAGAAACTCTTGAGCAGTTTTACTATACTAACAGTGTGGTATGTGCATTTACATTTTCCAGTGCGATATTTAATGTGTCCTCTTTATAAATTTGTATAATTACAAAAAGGGGGAAAAAAATACTCTTCACGTGCTTGATTGTACTTTCTCGCTTCAAAAGGATCCCTTGTGGAATTCAAACGCGTCGACGTCTTGTAAGTGAACTCATGTGATGGATTCTTCAGTTCCTTTGCCAGGACGGGCGTCCCCCATAGCTGGAGAGTCCTGCATGGTGGAGAAGGCCTTTTCTGGGCAAATATATTCATATACCTACTTCCTGGTTTTAATTGCAAGGAAAGCTCTGATTTATGTCCATCGTTAACTTTTCAATCCCATCTTGCTCGTAGCTGAGGAAACATTTCTAGCATCATAATGTTCCAGGTTGTTTAAGGATGCAAGTATGTTTTCAGGTTTACGCGGATTATGATATTATACGCAGGTGGTGGTTGAATTATAAAGAATTACCCCCTCAAGAAACATTACAAAGTGTTCCTAGATATCTATTAAATTGGTTAAATACAACAATAATTATTCCATCATTGTTAAACCCTTTTTAGGATTAAATGTTCTCTCTTATAGTCATTGCCCTTAGTTCCTGGTCAATTGTTCCTGGTTGTATGAATAGCTTCAACTTTGTTTCTCATCCAGGCCTTCTGTTGCCTAATTTCTCCGACTTCATTCTCCCAACTTTGATGGGAACAAAACTAAGGACTTATTATAGGTTTATCGTACTGACTTCTGGTACGAGGAGGATAAAAAAGGAGAGCAGTTGGAGATGCGGGGGATCGAACCCCGTGCCTCTCGCATGCAAAGCGAGCGCTCTACCATTTGAGCTACATCCCCGGTTGGCATGTTCAGAAAATTGTGCTCAATAGAGATCATGGGTCCAACTCTTACCTAAGCTCGTAAGCCAAATTTCTTGAAAAAAAAAAAAAAAAAAAGGAACGGAATTCAATTACCTCAAGCATGATCATTAACATGTCTGGCGATAAATTAAACTGCGTTTATCTTTCGTTTATCTTTTTTTTTTTTAAATTTTTTTATAGAGAAAATACATTTATGTCACCAGCTTTGGATGATACTTTTCCCTTTTATTTTAATTATTTATTTGTTGGGGATATTGGTTTGCTTGTGCATAGGGGTGACACAAACATTCAACTTCTTTAAAGCAGAATGACAAAAGCCTAATAGGCCCGAGCTCTGTTCATTTGTAACCACAGCCAATTGTGCTCTGTAGCTCGCTCTTGTTCAAGGTTTTTTAGTAATATTAAGCTCAGTAAAATATAAAAGTGGACCAAATATACTCTTTGAAACCCCATTTTTTATACAAATACGAATTGAAAAAGTGTTATTTGCTCCCCAAGTCGCCGTAGAACACATTCGTCATTTAATTCTTTAATAAGATACTGTTGTCATGATGAATACCAGCATTTCGTTATTTCATGTTAGCCAAGTCCCAGTTACGTTGTGCATATCTGATCCCAGCGTTCAGACCTGTCTCCCTTGCAAAAAGCAAAAACTAAGTTGTAATTGACTTGCAAAAGATTGGATAATATATGGTTTTCATAAACAGTCTCTTTCACTTCATTTCTTTTCATTAAAAAAGCCATCTTCGTAGTGGTATTTATGTAGTTTCCAGAGGTATTTAACGGAGCATGGACAAATGTAACAACTTCCTTTAGAACTCCAAGACTAAGAGGGCTTCTGGGAATAACATTGGGAAGATCATGGACCGGCCGGACCACTTGGGCCTTTATCTATCTTTACAAAACATTTCATTTCAGCTTTCGATTTGGACTGAGTATGCATGCAATACCCATTAAGATCGTTATTTAAATGCGTTTTCTAATCTAACTATCTAATCTAATCTTCTAACTATATAATAAAAAGACAATGAGTTAGTGTAGTAACCCCAATGACTGCCGAGTGGCAGTGCTGAATGAGAAGCTTTAAGGTTTCATTCTTTGATTATTTTGCCCTTTCGTGAATATGAGTAGTAGTTCGATAAATTGTGGCTTTAAGGATTTGCAAGTCTTTTATGACTTCTTTTTTAGTGTCTCTCAGTCATCTAAATAGCCATTTGTCCTATCTATTGACAAATTTTCATATTAGAGATTATTTTTTTATCAATGACACCACCAGTTTCGCTCTTCCTTCATTGTGCATAATAATCAAAATTTAAAATATTTTTTCCTAATCTTCAATTGGCATCTTCTTCAACCAAAACTTGGGAAACATATTGTAATACTAGGGACCTTTAGAGGGTAATCTTGTAATTGATGTTTTGGGATGGAGTGGTATTTTCTTAAGTAGGAGGACTTAAAGGAAATTTTCTAAACTTTAATTTTTTTTGCCCAAATAAGCATAGGGCTTTTGATTTTCCAAATTCTCCTCTATCTCTTCATCTTCCAACTTCACTTACCTCTAAAGCTTTTTCTCCTTGTCTCTCTAATTCTTCTTTAAGGTGAGGAGCCTTCTTCTAGTAGGGGATCAAGGGGAAGAAGTGTAGTTTCATCTACCCAATCCTTCACCCAAGGTAATTTCCTTTGTGCTATTTCTTCCTTCTTGAGTAGATTACTTTGTGTGAGAAAGTGAGACTTGAAAAGCATAAATGGTTAGACTCTTATGCTCTTTTGAATTTATGCTTTGTGTTGTTGTTGGTGTTTTTATAGAAGATGAATGATGGTGATAGTGGGATGAAGAAAATCATAGTATGATTGTAGTGTAGATTGTTTTGGATCCTATGTGTTACGTCTTGCTTTATCTTGCCAAGTTTTGCTATTTTGAGGTCGTTTTTGTTGTTGGTTAGGCTTGGGAGGTGTTTGGTTGTGTTTGGAGGGTTTTTTGCCGTGTTTTGGTGTTGCAGGAGGTCGAACCGCGGCCCTGTTGCGGCCAGCCGCGGCCGCGACTGGAGCCAGGGTGCCCGCGGCTCGACTCCTGATGTGCTGGGTTGGTTCTGTCCGTGGCCGTGGCGTTGTCCGCACCGCGGCCTAGCCCGCGGATACCAAGCCGCGGGACGGACTCTATGAGCCGCGGCCGTGGCTCATCTCGAACCTACCCGCGGCTTGACTCCAGTCTTGGGGTCGAATATGTCCGTGGCCGCGGCGTTGTCCGTGCCGCGGCCAAGCCCGCAGATGCCGAGCCGTGGGCCGGACTCGATGAGCCTCGGGCGCGGCTCATCCCAGGCCTACCCGCGGCTCGGCTTCTACTGAGTTCGCGGGTGAGTTTCCGGCCTTGGGCGCGGATCGTTTGTTCCGTTTTTCCTTTTTGGTTGTGCTTCTTTGTGTTGTGTATAAGGTCTTAGATTATGTTTTAATATAGAAATTAATGTTAGAATCGATCTATAATTGAGTGTTCTTGTGTTATTAGGCGAGGAAGGCGGCTATCCATTCTTCGATTATTTGAATTAAGGCAGGATCGAGGTAAGTAATCTATGAATCCCTTGCGTATTCCAAACGACCTCTGCCTAGTACTAAACTCTAAATTGTTAATTATTGTTTCCTTGGCTTGAGTTGGGCTATTTTATGCTTTGTGATATGAAATGTTTATACGAGGTAATGTGTTTGATAAATTGATGTTTGAATGAGCTCTTGAGTGAAATGACCTATGATGGGACTAGTTCCTTAAAGTGACGTTTAATGTGTGATGTTTGACCGTGCTAACCGGGAATAGTTAGCTTTGTTTGACCGGACTGACCGGGTAGAGTCAGTAATTGACCGTGTTAATCGGGTTGTAGTTAACAACTGAATATCCAGGGTCATTAGTCGGTTTACTACTTGAGCTCGTTAGAACTGTTTGATAAATGGTTTATGTGATTGTGAAATGAATGTGTTATACCTCGTATTTTATACATTAAGTTATTCAATGTTATTTGTTGCATGAAAGTGTATATGTATAACTGTCTCAAGCCACAAGGTGATTCTTTACTACTTACTAGGGTGACATGTCATTCACTACTTATTTTGGATCGCAGAGGAGGAGACTTTTGTGGAGAAAAACTGGACTGACTCTTGGGCCTTTTGAGTTAGGTTTAGTTGGAAACTTTTGGTGATAGGGTATATTTTGTATAGGGTGCTTTGTTCTAGGAATGTATAGCCCTATTCTTTTGTTCATGCTAGGGTGCACTTGTAGCAACCCAATTCTTTTGTTATAGAAGAATTGTATGTATTGTGGATACTCATATTTTGAATTAATGAAATAGATCTTTTGGTTATAATTGCCATTCCCTTAAGTTTAACTTGTTTTAAGTAATGTAAGTTTGGTTGTAGCCTTGTGTTTTAGCGTAGTCTAGGGCACGGCGAGTGCCAAGCCTCGGGCTCGGGGCGTGACACATATTTCTATTTATTTTGTGTCTATAAATTGTGAAAATTTTTAAAAATTACCTTTTGTGTTTCTCGGTTACTTTCTTCCCTTTCCTTTTCAAGTTCCAATTGATTTTTTTCTTGAGACTTTTCTTTCTCTGGTGGCATGATGGACCAGATTTATTGAAATAAAATCTTCAGTGATAATTTTTTCCTACGTATTACATAGTTTACCATTCTTAATATATTGATGTTTAATAAGGTATTTTATGGCATATTTGTTTTGAATATTTTTATTATTAAATATTGACTCTAGAGGTCGATAAATTGAATATAGTAGTTTGAACATAAATACATTGCTGAGATATAGATTATTAGTGACCTAATATGTAACTTATTCTATTTCTTCTTTGGTCTTTTCATTAATTCATCCGATCAAAATGAATGTGAGCTGCGACAAATAAAGGGTGCAAATTGACTGATCAACAAGGGAGCTAAATTAACAGGCAAGTTAAAAATAAAAATTGATAAAAACTTTGTTTCTGATAATCATTGTTAAATATATTCTTCGAGTTAGTTTACATGCAATTTGCTATTTTCATGAAGCAACATGTACTCTTTGAAGTTTCTGGGCCTGGTTTCAATCCATATATAAATTATATATTTTATTTTTAAATGTGTATCATGTTTATAATTTTCAAATGTTACTCACATGTTTAAGTTTTCACTAAATAATATGTTTTCTACTTCCTCTCATTCTTCTTTATGTTTTATGAGGATTTTTTTTTGAGCCAGTATGCATGTTTTATTTGGAGCATAAAAGATGAAAATTTGCTTCAATCTTGGAATTAGCTCAACTAAAAATCCAATAGAACTCTATTGAACTAATAGGTTACGGAGCTCTAAATTATTATAAGTTTATTGCCATTTTACATGTGCTTTCTTTTGCATCTTTTTTGCGAAGTTTAAATTGTCAAGATGGAAAGTAAAAGATTGTTTGGAAATCTATCTATAAATATAGAGGTGGGTATTTTTGGTATTAAAATAGCATAATTTTGCATTCATAGGATAACTCATGAAATGAAATACGGTTATTTAAAATATTCTTCGAGTCTTCCTTTTCAGTACATTGTGAAGGTATTATATTCCATTTCAAGGTAAGGTATGTAACATTACAGTTGCGTTTTAAAAACAATCCATGCCACCTTAGGATTAGCTATCTTTGGAAAAATAGCCTACAAAATGTCACTACTTATCTATTACTCATAATCTTCGAATATAGTTGCTATTCAATCATTATAGCTAATATATCTTTTACTAATTTTGTAGTTATTAGAAATTTGAAAGGATTAAAATAAATGCGATTCACAAATACGGGCTGTACTTTAATGAATTTATATGAAATGAGATTCCAAAAATATCCCTAGATAATTCTTGCATTAAGAACTAATTTATATGCTTAGAGTTTCTGGCTGATCATTTTATGTGAATAACAAACAAACACATTGTTAAATTTTTTTAAGCTTCAAAAATTTTATCATAAAAAGCACAACCAATGAATTTTTTTTTTTTTTTTTGCTTCGTCAAACTAAAAAGTTGGGTAGGCACAGCCAGGCTCTCCTACTAAAGTAAAATAAAGAAAAGTTATTTAGCCGCCTTCAGTGGAATGCTTGAATTCTGAAGCCGAAGGGACCATAATTAATAATAACATTACACATGCTACGTTTAGTAAATAAAAATTAAGTTAATCCATGGTCAAAGATACGATTTTTGCCACAGATCTGTTGATCCCATCAAATCAAGAGTTCTTTACCTAATTTAATCTCTCTCTAACCCAATTTTTTATGAGGATAACTATAACTTTTGAAAATTGAATGGCCGGATTGTCCAATATCGAAAAAGTAGGTGAATCTAGAAGAGCTAGATAAACTCACTGCCACATATATTCTAAAGTATGGAGGAATTCCCGATAAGATATCATGGAAAGAAAATATGCACTAATAATAATAAATCGACTAAAAAGTAGGAGTCCAATTTATATATGAAATCGCGAGACATGTAAAATTTTCTTAAAAGTATAAACAAAGCTAAAGGTAGGTTCAACGTGTATGGAAATTTCCTTTCTTAAAGAAATATCACTAGTTTTTTTTTTTTTTTTGGTACAACTAATTTTATTTATTTTTGGGAGGTGAATATTATGAAATTTTTTTCTCTTCTTCACGGAAGAGGCATAACATAGGGGCCGTCCGTTTTCCTACCTTGCTCTTCCTCCTCCTCGTCCTCCTCCCCTGGAGCTCATCTTCCATCGTGCATGAAGAACTCGTTACTATAATATTGGCTTTTCCACTTTACATGATTGTTAGTTGACAGCCCCTCTGCCTTCTTCCTTCCTTCCTTCCTTGATCTTTACCTTGGCTAGGTGTAATACTTTTTTCTCTCCCTTTTTTCTTTGTCGTGTATCTGCATGGCTCTGAATATCATATGGCCTAATTATTTGTGATAAAATGTTTCATCAATTTATGAATTAAAAAATGCATGATGTATCTGAGTGTGATGCATATCTTTTTGTAGTTTCATTTACAAGAGTTGATAATGAAAATTTTGTCATCATTTGCCTTGTTCCCCTGTCTCCTTTTGGCTTCCCTTTCTTATCTAATTTCTCCTCCCCCCCTCCCCCCGCACCCCCGGGCCGGGCGGCGCCGTCCTCCTCCTCCTCGAGTGGAAGCCTTTTTTTTTTTTTTTTTTGTGGTGGAGAATAGATGTTTCGCCTGCCCATTAGGATCTAGAGATTAGAACTTTGCAATCTGTTTCTATTCTAATTGATGATTATGATCATAAGTCTGATAATTGCATATAAATTCGTATTTTGGTGCACAAAATATAATTTCTTGGCCTGGTTTTGAATTAAGACATTAGTGTTTTTTATGTTTTTTTAAGCAAAGCATCTTGTTTTGTTTGAGAAAAGCCTGACAGTACAACTCAAAAGATTGCATATCCCCGTAGACCATACCTTGGATTTCATCAAAGAGGAATATTTATTTTGTAGTACATGTCATGCTAGTAACACCACTTATCATTAAACTAATGAATCATATGGCTCTTTTCATCTCTAGTCCAAGTAAGTCATTATATTATAGTGATCATGTGAGGGCAGAAGGCTCTACATGCCGCATATCTCTTGAACAAATCTCAATAACAACAAGGGCTATGTCTTGTTCCTCTGGAATCAATAACGCACTGATCAGACTTATAGAAGTGATTATTTAATGATCATAAAGGGATTTCGCCAGCTTGAATTTCACTATTGTCTTAATGCATATATACAATGTCCTGATTAGATTACCATACAGAGACTAGATTACACTTGTTAGGAAAATTCCCATAAACTTCAGTGTAAATTCTTGTCGTTACTCGTTCACATGCATCTTTTTTGTGCATATAAAATGCAGTGGAACCAAGATCTGATGAGACATATTGTTCTACAAGGAAGGAAATAAAGCTTGATCAGCATTCTCATCACTAGTCTTTTGTAATGGAAGACCCTGGAGGGATCAAGATTACTGGAATCAGACAAATTGTTAAACTCAAGGAACTCCTCAACAAGTGGCAAAATGTTGCACTTGGGCCAAAGGATGATCATGATAGTAATAATGTGCAATCCAACAATAGTCAGATTCATGGAGGGATTTCACCAGCAATTAGTAAGAGGCTGAAGAGCTCCAACGCATACTGTGATTCGGATGAGGATGGTTGCGCCAGTCCTGAACCGCCTCATGATGTCCCTAAAGGATACTTAGCGGTTTATGTTGGCCCTGAGCTTCGGAGGTTTATCATTCCCACTAGCTATCTTAGTGATCCACTGTTTAAGGTGCTGCTGGAAAAGGTTGAGGAGGAGTTTGGTTTTGATCATAGTGGCGGCCTCACTATCCCATGCGAGATTGAGACCTTCAAGTACCTCTTGAAATGCATGGAAACTCATCAGAGAGATCAGGCTGAAGCTGAACACGACCGTGATGATACAGATAGTAGTACTACATAAATTGTCTCTTTTCCCCTTTAATTCTTCCCGTTCCTAGAAGTTTGGATTGTGATGAAATTGTGGAAGATTGTTCTGATCTTTTCCCGTTGGTTTAATTGGATCGCACAAGGATTTAGTTTGCAAGCTGGAACATCATTTCCTGTTGAGGAGTAATTACAACAGTTTAGTAGGAATAGTCCAAGTTTTTTAAGGACTGATGATTTTCTGGGTGTAAATTGAGGTCTTCTTCTATGCAAATATGACTATTTTCACTTTCATTTTCATTTTTCTCTTTGATGTTCAAAGTGACAGATACTTAAGACAGATAGACATTTTTGCAAGGCTTAATTGGCAGGATGTCAACAATAGCTTTGCCTGCCTTCCTTTACCATCAGAATTACCTACAGTTAATGTTTGTAATTGACAAAATAGAATTTTATGTTGTCCTAGGACATCCGATGTAATTCTTTTTATGGTTGTAACTGAAGATTTCCTATATTCTGTAACGATGTATTCCCCTGCTTTCAGAGCCTTGTTAGGCCATTTTTTACATTATTCCTGTGTAACTAGACAATACTGTTCTCAGAGCAAGATTGTGCATATTCCGCTCCCCATCTAAAAAATTGAAAGCCAAAAAGGACGAAAAGCAATGAAATCTTGCTGTGCATGTGCCTGGATAGGTTTCACTATCTTAAATTTTCCGTAGCTTAGCAACCACAGGATACTAGGAAGATATGCTCCAATCTATATTCCTATTAGATTAGATGCCCCCTCAATAGGTCTGAGGCAGTGAAGTAATATTAATTTTAAAAGCTTAATTATTTATTTCATTAATCCACATTAACGTGCTAGTGTTCCCAGAATCAGCATCATCTTGTGTTACCTTCAGAAGGGATTCCAGCAGAATATGACGCATCTGAGTGCACCTAGTGATTAAGTAGTTATAATAGTGCTTCCTGCCATTGGCATCTATCATCATATTTATTACTGTAAACTTAAAAAGGTCACATGCGCCAATATTATCCTGTCTATTGAGTTAGAAAATCCTGTATAAAGTAAGTTAAAAATCTTCGCCGAGAATTAGAGTTTATTTATTGGAATGAATTGTATTTCATTTTCAAAATCTCACTTTGTTGAAAAAAAATATTTTTAACCTTTTGCCAAAATTGACACACAGGGAAATATAAATTGTATGCTTGCTCATCCTTTTTCTTGTCTTTTCTTTTCTTCTCGTTTACAGCTATACCTTGCCTTTTTTGAGTCATTTTTTTAATTTTAATTGCCACACTTAGCTTGAGAGCTGTAATGATCACTTATCATTCATAATATTATTTTGAATTCTTCCCAAAAATAAGTTATGGAATAACTTTACAGATAATGAATGATTTCAGCTCCATTTGGATATTCCTTATTTTGGAATATTATTGAGAGTATAATGTTGTAATATTTGTTTTAATAGATGTATATGAGATAAGAAAATGACGGTAAAAAATATTGAAATTTAAGGGTCCGTTTGGTTGGACGTAAAATATTTTCCTTAAGAAATTATTTTCTTAAGAAAACATTTTACATGAAAATTGTCATTTTCCCTACAATTTTCCGGTGTTTGGATGGCAATGTGAAAATCTTTTAAAATAAAAGTTTTGTGATTTTTTTAATTTTTTTGTTGTTAATATGAGATAAAGAGACTAATAACAATTATAATGGATGTTTGACAAGTAATTAGAGTTAACTACATATTATTTTGTTTATAATTAATGTTTAAAAAATATAATGGTAAAATATATATAACTATAATTATATTACTGTGGAGCCCAAAATAGTGAAAAAATTAGTTAATAAAAATTAAAAACAGGGAGTAGGTGCTTAAGGTTTAACATCACTCTTGAACTCTTAGGAAAATAATTTATACTCCTTAAATATGTAAGTTATTTTCAGCCAGAGGGTGGAAAATTAAAAAATATTTTACACAGAAAAATATTTTCTGGTGTTTGGCACTGAAAAAAATTCTGAAAATATTTTCAGTCCAGACAAATAGAACCTTATTTCAATGTAATTTTCTGAAAATAAATTTGGCCAAACGGAGAATTTGTTTCCTTTAGAGAGTGCTGCCAGTATTGTCGGCTAGTTCAGCCAGAATTGTTTCGTACTTTACGACATAACAGAAGTGGCTCAGGTCGACTAGACACAAGAGTGGCCCAACTCATGGCCCAAGACATTTTCAAGGCGGAGGCCCAGATTTTGGGAAAGCAAGCCGGACGCCACGACTTTTTTATAACTCGGATGCAAAAAAAAGGATATTCACACGTCTAGATCTCTGTTCAATTTTTTTATAATGTACAATTTTATTTAATATGAAATTACGTCATATTAATATAAAATTGTATAAAACAAAGTTGTATCATTTAGTAGCACGTCGTAGTTTTTTTATGACATGAATTAATTTTATATTGAATATTATTAAACATTAAAAAAATTGTACAGAGAATTTGAAATGAATATTCACATGGAAGACAAAAAAGGGGTAGAAAAAAGATTACGACGATGACTCCTGTTTTAATCAACTTTCAACGATTTATTATTTTCTCCACCACAATTCTGCTGCCAAATTGATAAAATTACAGTCTATTAACAAGGCAAAACAAATGACATAAACAATTAAGCACGACCAAATTTCTAATTAAGAATTTCTTACCAGACAAGGGAATCCACCACCATTACTGAATGGTTCGGATTTTGGGTACCAACTGTTCATTCCCTTAAATATCCAACTCTTTTTCGATGTTGTACTGGATGTTGGTTCTTTTGAAGCCCATTCACAGTTCAAAATTGTAGGTTAATCAGACAGTTCGAAATCTAAGTACAAGGAAAGGCCACGTAAATCTAGCGGAGCTAGCGTTCTACCCAAAATGCAACTTACAACAAGAAATTTGTCTGCAGTCTGTAATAACTTTTGAGTACGAGAAAATTAATAATTTCAATAGATTGGTGGTTACTAGTATTATATCATAATGCATCGTTATTTAGAATTAGAATCCTCTTTATCCAGGAAAGTCACATGTCATTCTGATTCTAAACAAATAATTTGCTTCACTGAAAACAATTTTTTCAACTTAAAATTCTCGACTCGACACTTAAATGTAAAAGCTCTAGACACAAACTCCTAGAGTCCTAATCTTTTCTTCGGTAATAGTACCCAAAATCGTAAATCATCCAGGGTCATTTTGTTGGATGTAAAATGATTTTCTTAGGAAATTTTTTTCCTAGAAAAACATTTCACATGAAAAAATCATTTTCATTACAAATTTTTGGTGTTTAGATAACACTGTGAAATCTTTTGAAATAGACTTTTTTTATTATTTTGAATATTGTTAATATGATTTTAAAAAAAAAGACTAATAACAATTCAATTCATGCTTGACAAATAATTAGAGTCAAGTAAAAGTTATTTTGTTAGAATTAATCTATAAGATAATGTAATAGTAAAGTATGTATAACTATAGATTTATTATTGTGGGACTCAAATTGAAAATAAAATGAGAAGATAAGAATTAAAAACTAAAATTAGTTTGGTAAATGAAGGTAGATTAGGTGCTTAAAGTTTAATGTCACCCTTAAACTCTTCGAAAAATAATTTACACTCATTAGATCTATAAGTTGTTTTAAGCTAGAGTGAGAAAAATTAGAAAATATTTTACACAAGAAAATATTTTCTCATATTTGGCACTATAAAAAATTTTAAATATGTATTTGAGAAAAATATTTTCAATCCAACCAACCACACATTTCATCTTTTACATCTTGTCCAGTAAATCTTCCGAGGAACCAAATGACAAAATAAAAGTACGCCTTATCCGGATCTACTGGGTATGTGTTGTCGAGATTTGGTGAATCCTTCTCCAAATTATGTGCTAAGGTATATGATTATAAAGATGATGCAGCAACAAGAAACTGGTGCACCTTATCTTGAATAGTGAGTTAAAACTGGCAGATGCATTATTCAATGCGGTCAGAGTTTCCTGTCTCCCAAATTAAGCGTACAAAATTAAAAAGCACGCCCATAATCTAAGTTGATTCAATAATAAAGATGCAAGAATGTGGGGTCAACGGCTGAAATCAAGGTTGAATGCAGAAGTGGAGATTTATGAGAGGCAAGGTTTATATAATACTCCTGTCTCATTTTGATAAGTTTATAATTTGTTTTATACAGTTTAATAAAAATTAGTTAATTTTATTAAAAGAATAAATTAATTTATGATATTCTTAAAATACCTTTACATTTATGATTGAACATTTATATTAAATACAATATAGAAATTACACTATAAATCAAATTAATCTTATTTGATATGTGAATGCACAGTTTGCTATGCATTTTTCATTTATAACAAAGTAATTAAATAGAGGCATTTTAGAGAAGTTAAAAATTAATTATATTTTTCAAATGAAAAGTGGACTATAATTTGGGACGGATGAAAGAGGAAAACAAACCTATCAAAATGGGACAGAAGGAGTATATATTTGGGAAACAACTAGAAAGTATATTTAGATGTAAAATAAATCTTGATCATTGGAATATATATGTGACAACACCTTGCGTTCCCAAATTTATCTTGGATATCAACTAAACTATTCTGAAGAAACTCAAGATTTGTTGATCATTAATCTGCCATGATCCATTTGATGAAAGGTGTCGCATTATCTTGACATGTTAAGGTTTTTAGCTTTACTTCGACATAAACACACAGTAATTTAATCTCTCCAAATATTAGTATATGACATGAGGGTAATACTTCCTCTTGAGACATCATACATGGATGAAAAGTAGATTACATAGGTATCAAATCAGTCTGATTTCCATCCAATAGTACAAGAAAGTTTTGAGGAAGATGCCCCAACAATCCAACATGAAATCGAGGTACATGCGGAAGGAGCACATGTGTTTTGGCATCAAGTTGTCATGCATGTTAGTTATCGTTCACCTACGTCAAGTTGGCTGCTGACTGCAGACTGATTTTTCCATCTCATCTGAAACCACATAAATATGTTCATGTTCCATTTCTATGTTTTGACCTCTCCAGGCCTGATCAGCGGTTAATATTAACTGAATTCTTCGTCTTCTTTCGTGGGCTAGCTGTAATAACTAATGACCTGTATTGTCCCTTTCTGATCTCTGTCTTGTTTTCTTTTTTCTTTTACTGAGCAAATAGAAGCCCACAGGATTTGGGTGGTGAGAACGTGGGATTTCAGGGCTGCGACCTCACATGTCATGTCTCCTGAGCAGCTTGTTCCTTCCCTTTTTTTTCTTTTTTTCTTTTTTTTTTTTTGAGTTTTCTCACTGACGGCAGTAATGAATAGTTCATGTGCTATATTTTTGTCAAAAAGAATAAAAAAAGAGTAGAAAAAAAAATAATGGTTCAAGTATATGTATGTGTACTCACATGCCTAATTGGCACTAAGAAGAAGACCTGTTTGGGTGGATTTGTAAGAGATACTTTAGTCTCTTAAGCCATAATGGCTTTCATGGAAGAATATCTCCTACACATGTAATCACGATTATTTTGTTAAGAAAGTAAGAAGAGAACATATTCAATAATGTCTTGGTTTTCCATTTAGATAGTACAGTCCGAGTCTCAGACAAAAAAGAAGGCAACATGCATGGTTGAAAGATAAAGAAGCGTTTCATCTTTAATTTCAGTCAGTCTATAATGTAACAGCGAAGGGAGGGCCGTAGATGTCATGTCATACTCAAAGTTAAAGAAGTCATTCACTTATAAAATTATAGTAGTTTGATCTAAATTTGTTTATTGATTGTGTTTTGCATATATATGGTAGAGACAATGGTTTGATGGTGTCTCATTTTCAAAGTTCTCGTAAAAGTTTAATACCTCGTGACTAGAATGGGACATACTTCTGCCGACTCTAGTTAAGGTAGTATTGGAAAATATGATGGTGAGCCAACTTTACGGAGTACAAGCATGGGTCCAGCAAAAATTTTAATATTCAATTTATTAAATCTCAAACTTTATTACCTAAACTTTTCTTGGATTTTTATACTGTTCCCTTATTGAGTACAAATTTTGTAATAATATGATTATTGATAGCATAATAAGTCCAACACGATATTAAATAAAGTGATTTGGCAAAGTCAAATGATACGTTGTTTTGATCATAAGAAACAAAAAAGATAAGAGTAAATTTTCATTCTTTCGTTCATTATTCTTACTATCCAACTTTTCTTGATTGGAGAATAAGTACATAAATTGGGTAGTCCATTGATGCTTCATGAAATTAATATCTTATATTGTTTTACTATACATATAATACAATTAAAACAATATTTTGTATATGATGACTTATTATTTTTATTTAAATTTTCATGTCTAGAATAAAATCTTATGTTACTTTACCATACATATATTTCAATGTTGCCCCCAAACCGAAAAACCTAATCCGTCCTGGGGTGCAAAGCATCGTCCACGTAACAAAATTTAGTTTGGCAATATCCTAATATTTGAAAGTAGTTGGAAAATTGTTTAAATTTAGACTCGAACTAGTTCTCTTTCGTGTGAAATAATCACATGATTCTCATCACCATTTTCCTTTCAGTCCCTCTTTTCATTTTCTTTTTCATGTTTTTGCCAATAGGCATATTTTTATGTCATCATTTTAATCCTCCTCCTTGTCATCTGCCAGGCTTTCAAGAACGAAGTCAGAACTTGGTTGTTTTGACTGCTTGCTTGGTGGAATGGAGACTTAAAAAGCGTGGACAGTGACTATTCCTTTTCATTACAAGTTTCAGGTAGTCCATTTGGTAGTGACAGCTTTTGATCCACTGTGTCTGTGTTCCCTGTATTTGCTGTGTGCCGAACCTTGGTTTTTTTTTTTTCTTGTGTCTCCTTCTTTAATTTTGTCCCCTTGTTTACTTGTTCTTCTATTTTCACCTTCCCTCCCCCCCCCCCCCCCCCCTCTTCTTTTCCTTCTATACTTAGATATAGTTTAAGCTCTATTTAAATCTTGAAATTTGCTAAAAAATAACAAATAAAGAGAAAAATATTCCATAATTTTTTAAATAAATAAAAACTAATTGAGATCGAAAACTCAAGTACTAACCGTTTAAACTTTTTTAAAAATAAAAATCTCAATGCGTATTGTCATTTCTTTTTCTTAGTTGTTTTGGATAGAAAAATTTGTGGTTATATGGAACAGCCCAAAAAAAAAAAAAAAAAAAGAACCAATGGTACTTGCTTGGAAAGATTATGAGCCATTTAAGCCAAACTAAGTGAAATGCAAGTATTGTTTTTTAGGTGTGAATTTCTTCCACGGGTTTGAGTTTAATATAACGAATAAAATTCTTCTTAATAGTAAATATGTAATGCATGTAATTTAAGTTTATAAGGATAAAAAAATAACGAGACCAAAAGGTATATGGCTATATGCCTCTTTCACTCGAAAAATATAAAAGAAAAAGCATATGCAAATGTTCAGAATTTTGACCTTATCTGTGTTCCTCTTGCTTTTGTTCTGTGTTTGGGGATTTCTATATTTTTGTTTGATTTGAAAACTGAAAAATAAAAGACAAAAATTTAAGACCACAACATCACACGAGTAAACAAGGTGGGCCTACAATCGATTGAATCTGCTTCGGCGGCCCACTTACACGTGGGCTGGTCTTCGAAAGAGTGACTTACTTCAGTGAATAGTACAGAACATAAAAGTGATACCGCCATCCACTATTCCACGTTAAACCACCGAGCCACCCAAAACCCCCCAGAGACAAACAAAAAAGGGGGAAAAAAACAACAACAAACAAAATAAATAAAAAAGAAAAATTTGAGCTAATACAGATTAATACGGTTGGTTCAAAAAAAAAAAAAAAGAATGGTTCCAAAAATACAACTAATATGAGTTCACTGTCAACGATTTTAGGCAATTCATTTGATATGACATCAATGGTAACAAAAATCAAGAAAGAAGAATGCAATAGAATTCGAAGATATAGCTAACTCGGTGGTTAGGGGAGCAGCTAAAAAGCTCCCCCTGCTACAGGTTAGGGGTTCAAGCCCCACCTGCAACAGCATTTATATTGTTTAAAAAATTCAGACGTTATATCATAGCGTTCATTTGGTTTGTTTCAAAAATTCAGAGGTTACATCATAGTGTTCATTTGGTCCAATAGCGGTTTAGTCCCTATTGGTCCTCTCAGCTTCAGTTGGACCATCCTCTAGAATAGGTTAGGAGTAGGTTAGAATATTGAATACTCGAGACAAAAAAAACCTAGAATTCGAAGATATTTTTGTAATTATTTTACCAATTGTTAGAAACAAATAGATATAATTTTAAAGTTATTTCTTTTTTCCACTATTTGCTTAGGTAGAATGGTTGTTTTTTTGGGAATATTTTTAAGACCATTACTGAAGTGTTTTAGAAATTATTTTTAATTATTGTATATATGAGATAAAAAGTTAGTTGAAAAACATGTTTGAAATTTTGTAAAAACATATTTTTAGACAAGTCCAAACAAACAGAAAGATACGCAATGTAGTGGCAAAATTTGAGCATTATTCATAACTATTATTTGTTATTCTTTATTGTATTATACACATAAAAATAACTGAATATCCTCATGTACAATTACCATTGAATTGGTCAGACCATTGCTTATTCAGACCAAGCACCGAGCCAGTTCTAGCTCGCCTATGTAGAATTAGGATTTTTATGCCATAAGAAGAAAGGGAAATGACTCTATTTTCAAGTACATCGTTGTATATAAATGCATAGTTTTCTTTTTGCCTTTTTCATTTGTGTTGGCAGTCCTATTAATACAAAGTACAAATAGTGGCAAGTAATAGTGTATATACGAATAATACAATACAACCACCAAACGTTGAAAAATCAATAATGAGGTAGTCGCAGCATGATTGGTTGTCTACTCATTAAAAAGCCATAAAACACGGTTGTCTTCTTTTGCTCTTGTTGGCCTTTTCCAAAACTTGCACCAAAACGATAAACCTCAGAACAATTGAACTTCCAAATCCGGTCCTTATTTTTTTTTTTTTTTCCCTTTCTAATTCTAAGTGCCAGCCACCAAATCATCAAATTATCAAAAGATAAAAGGATGTAGTAAAAGGGATCGAACCATAGACGTAAGAAAAAGTAAAGAAAAACCTCATCTCTTCCCATCAGTAACGGAAGATCAAAGGTTAGAGTTGAGTTGTTCGAGACTCTAAAGTTACAAATTGATGTGAACTTAAGTCTATTATCCGAGAGTACGCTGAATACAACACTTCGTTAGATAATCAAGGCAAAGCTTTTAAATACAAGTAACAGTTCATGATTATGGCAAAGTAAGTACGTCAACAACAAAAAGATGTTATTCTAAAGTGGATATATTTATCTAATGCTCTTATTGCACCAATGGTTACCATCATTTGTGAGGATGTAAATCTATCGTCAATTAATTTAATTTGAAACGTAGTATATTCAAATTCTTGACCTTTACCTACCTCGCCATTCGCGCTAAAATACCGATTACCCATGTCATGAGGGATCTTGGTAAAAAATTTTCAGCTGCCAAGTTCTGAGATACTAATGCTCCTTTATTTCAGAATTTATGTCTCCACAATGGCAGAATTAAACCCCAAACATTTTGAATTTGATTTTTCACATATAAAATTAGATGTTTGATTTGTACATTTTGCAGGCTTGGCTTCCAATATTCCCACCACTTTGTGAACTCAGCTTTATGAGTAATAATAATAATCTGTATCTGATCAATATTGCCATGCTCTGCTGCTGGTGAACGAACATCTTTGCGTTTGTCGTTAAGGATGGCAGCTTGGAAACGCGTTACAGGTAATTGGAAGCTAAATTTCGTGTCTTCCACTTAACAAGATATATTAATTGATGAAGTCTTCAAAAAGCGTAATCAAAGGTCCTGTCTAACTCCAACAACAAACAGACCGCGTGTTGCCGAAGATGCTTGGTGAATCAATCAAACAAACAAAAAGCATCTCTAACTACCCAATCATTACTCTAGTAAACTATACATATTTCTCACTTTACACAAAAAGAACATCAATAATTAATTACTCACAAACGATTCGGTTCATAAGTGTTCATGGCTCCTCCCCTTACTAAACTCAGAATGGAAGCAAACTTTCTTTTTCTTATTCTTTTTTGGGAGTCTGAAGTTTCAAGTACAGTGAAGTAAGGATTTTTTTTTTTTCTTTTTTGCAGTAGTAGTCTTAATTAATTATGAAACTAAGACGACGGATTCTTCCAAATAATGCTGGCATTAGGTTAGGAGATCATAGTAAATATGGCCCTCATAACATTGTTTATGTTCGTAGCTGTGGACTTAGCTAAATTCTACCACGTACCGACTCATATTTGAACTATATCTCTTTTGTGTCAAGGCTCATACTCTTTATTGACTGTCCTCGATCCAGATTCAGGTTTACTCTTTCTTTCCTCTGAAATCCCATCCAGTATCAAACTCTACTATTCAAATAAAATTAAGGAGTCGTTTGGTTCAAATTCCTTAATCACTATCGCTCTGAATATTATTAGCCTTACTATGAGTATGAGTTTTGATGATTGTCCCAACATGTTTAGTTTAGTAATAAAATAGATATAATTTCCCTTAAAAGATTTAATGAGTTTGATAGAATAGTATCTTGGGGAGAATCATAGAGACCCTAGTTAATCATTTTCATTTCAATTGAAAGATAATAATAGTTATTTTACAAACATCAATAATGAGTGTTATTACTACTGACATCCATTCCCTCCCTGATTCTCCTTGTTGGAACACCACCTAAGACTTAACAAACTCGTGTTAAATTCTTGGTGCCTAATTGAACTCAAATTTCCAGAATGTCTAACGCTACGTACCATCGACGTATTTTTACGCCTGTGGGTGCAATTCGATTAACCAATTTGGGGCGGCCCACCAAGGCCTTAATTTGGCTAACTAGCTAATAATTTCTAATGTCATTGCCAGCTTCACTAATCTTGCTCTTAATAACGAGTCATGATATCGTAATGACAAATCAGAAGCAAATTGGCCTTGTTGCCTTTGCACCCTTCACCTTCAAGTTAAAACACTATCTGCCTTACAACACAAAACAACACTATTTGCCAGCCAAATTGATCTAACCCCCACAATCACCAAAAAAAATAAAATAAAATAAAAGTACATGAATAGACTTCATCTACAAGCCTAAATAAATCAGAGAATATCCTGAAAAGCAACCGTTGAAAGACTAAAAGCTGGACAGATCAAAATCTGTGACGTAAAACAATCCAAATTTTAGCAATTTGTACAAAAAAGAAAAGAAAAAAAGGTACAGCATTGGAGGCCACGAACTCTTTTGATAATTTTATTGTAGGACATATAATAAAATCAAGTTATCAAAGAGTAAACGTCAGTGTGTAAGTTACTTCTTAATTTATTATCTACATTCTGACAATTTTTCTTAATTTATTATCTACATTCTGACAATTATCTTTTGTCCAACCAACATTAGACGTTATACAATCAGAAAGGAAGTTATGTTCAATTTTCTTCTCTTTAGTTTTATTTTAACGTGTTTGTCAAATTCTGGGAGCCATCAAATTTCTGAGTAAAGAGTTGGTACGTATCATGTCTTTTTAATTTCTATAATTATCCTTTTGTCCAAGATATTATTGTCGTTGCATCCATGGTTAAAAATCCTATAAATTTATAAATCAAATTAATGAAAAATTTCGAGAAAGAAAATTAGAAAAAAATCAAGAGAAAATAGAAGAAACTAAACATTGAAATTTGCCAAGAAAAATATCAATTAACACCTTGAAATAAAGAATGAACAACATGGATAACGATAATAAACAGTAGTTCTAGTACCCATTAGGCCATGCTTGCTTAAGATTAGCCATGTAAAAATGGGTCAATTAATCTCCACCGTTCATCAGAATGCACAAGCAGTTATCATCTCTCCGCCCTGCATATTAATCTACTTTCTTTTCTACACCGCTAATCATTATTACTTCGAAAAATTTACGACTATATACCCTACGGATGACCACACAGGATCACCCCCGGCAACACGTAACGGTTATTCTTCCTTTGCTGTTACTGACAGACAGTTATTAACCTCCCATCCCATTCCACCATCACCCGCAAAGCCGCCGCACGCCGCCGCCGCCTTTTATTTAACATGCATAAAACTCCACCAGCTCATCCAGCGACTCCGGCTGAGGATCAGCGTTTTCCAGCATCCAGAGCAAATGTTCAAACAGCACAACTTCACACCCAACTGTGATGCAGTCTTCCGAGTCACCGGCGGACCGGTCCATGAGCTCCCGGAAAAGCGGGTTTTCGATGACGTCCGAGCTGATGAGGTAACGGCGCCGTGACTTGCCAACGTAGACAGGGTGCAAGTCTTTGTTCGATACAACGTTAATGTCGTAGGAATCGTCGTCGTCGGAACTGTTGGTGGCCGCAATGGGGCTACCATTAGCCCTCCCAAGTTTGAAAGATTGCATTTTCTTTAGGACCGACTTGAGCTTTGTGAGTTTGCCTCCTTTGGCCATTGTTTGAAGGAGGAGAAGAAGAAGAAAATATGGGGTTTTGGAGAAGAAATTGATCAGAAATGAAGGAGAGAAAGAGAAGAAGAAAATGGGAGTTGGGGTGTTGGGGTTGGAGAAAGTGGGAGGAAGGTACCTATTAAAAGGGGTGGGAGAGGGGTTAAGATGGGTAAAAACTTGGATTTGGATTGTCCGATGGGTTAATTAAGCAAAGCCGGCCATTTTATTTTAATTGGAAAATGCGTTAAGATTAATGGTAGCGAAGCTCTCGGTTTGAAGCAAAAACCAGCTGCGGCTTTTGGAGGGAGGCAGCGTCTTAGGTGTCAAAACTTTAGGGGAGTATTTACAAGTTGGATTGTCAGTGGCACTCTTTCTTGTGTCAATTGATTACTATTTATAAAAAATTACCATATCTCATTCACACTTAAATAAATTAAATAATTATTAAAATGTGAATGTAAAGTGACAATTCTTTGTTAATAACATTCAATTGCCAATATTTCATGTGAGTACTGACAATTGGATTATAATAGACTGATACATTTGCACACATATATACGAGTTTTATTTTTTTTCTTTTTTAAACAAAAAAAGGTTAAATTGTTTTTTTTTTTTTGAAAACACCTAAGTTTAAAAAATGGGAATGTACGTATGTCTGATTAGGAGAATTAGTTTGAGAAATTAAACAAGTAATTTGGTCATACTGAAGTACAATTAAGAGACAACATATAATATTGTCGTCTCACGTCGGAAAAAGCTCACCTACGTGGGTCAGAGTAAAAGTTGAGCTTGAGTATTCAAATTCAACTTAAGATATTCATTTTGTTTTAACAAATATAAAGCCCAAATAATTAGATTTGGCTACATGACAGTCGTTGACTTGACCGTGTGAGTGCAAACCATGATAGAGTGAATCTCGTGTGATCTTTGCATGATTTGAGATTGGGTTACCTAAGGGTGAAGCAACCTCTAAAGCTTGTATGCACTACCTCTAAAATCTACATGGACAATAAGAGTTTGTATGCATCACTTCCAAAATCTAGATGGAGACAAATGCACAAGTTGAGTTTGTGCATTTAAATCCAAGTCGTTGAGACTTAGACATGAGGGTCTGGGACGTGACATAAAATGTGCTTTAACTTCCAAAATCACAGCCCTTATAATTTTGCTATTTTTCTAGAGAATGTTAATCAAAATAGCCATGGCTCCCAAGTTGGCAAAGAGTGAGGTCTAAGTGTCATTTTTCTCCATTACAACTTATTTGAGAACCGCGATTTGAGCCTTCTAAATAGTTTGAAATTACATAACTAAAACTACACACCCTTATGGTTTGCGGTAGGTAATTTTCAAAAATTAATATGCTTGACAAACATGTGCCAAATTTGTCAGTAATGACTAAATATGATATACGGGACAAGAACTGATATTTGGGATGCTGCTGTCTCCAATAATTTATTATGAGGATGCTATATTCACCAACATTTTTCGTATGGCTTAAACGTGTTTCTCAATTTAAGAAGCTTACTATATGTTTCGAAAATGTTTTCATTCTCTGATGACAGCACAAATAATTATGCCTAACATATGAAGAGGAAAAAATAAAAAGCGAAAACATATGCCTTTTTGCTGATTCAGCACAAAAGGAAAGAGGAGAAACATGTGCATGTTCAAGGGATTCTGCCCTAGTAAATTGAGTGGTCAAGAGACTAAGCACTCAATTTAGAAATCTTGTTTTTCAGCCCGCAACATGATGAGATTCACTTATTTTGTCGATGGAACTCTTATTCCAATATCAAATCATCATTTTCAGATTTGGAGGATGCTTAAGAGTTAACAAGGCTACAAAGAATACCTCCGACAATAAACATTAACCCGATTCCTCCTGCATCTTTTGAAGAGACTTGTCCTGAAGACATTTAATTACTTCTATTACTTAAGATATTACCATTTAAATTTATCCTCCGGAAAGAAGGCTTATTTGATTATAATGAGCATTTCATAACATGTGTAGTCAGGACACGAGGTTTCATTCGTCCTCCAACCATTGGAACCTAATTCGGTCTTTGGCTGGCTGACTGGAAAACTACCCAAGAAAGTCATTCAATCATGATAGCTGGCAAACTTCAGATGTCACGCATGAGAACCAGAGTCCTTTTTTTTTTTTTTTTCTCCCTAATTTGAAAGATAAAATAGCCACGTTTGATGATGTGTTGTCAAACTATAATTTGCAGAACTATAAAATTGGAATGTTCACAAAAAGTTAAAACCTACTAGATCCAAGAAAAGGAGCCAGGTGATGGAAATCACAAATTTGGACAACCAGCTAATTGTTGTGTCACCTTACTTTAATGAAGATTCTGATTAAGTTGTATGGAAACATTTACTTGTGCGTAATTTGTGCTCCATGCCAACAACTAACCAGATTAAACAATAACAAAAAGGCCATTAATCATTATTAATCTAAACACTTGCCATTTTCGCGAAAGACAAAAGTGTGGCAGTAATATGATCGAACTACAAGGTTGTTAAGGCTTCCTAAACATGCCACGCAACCATGAATTAGATACAAAAGTCGCTGCTAAAGCATAAATTATCAGTAATCTATCTTACCCAATTAAAGTAATTAGGCTTTCGAATAGTCTTTTATTTGAATATGGGCTTTCAAATATCATTAATTTAAAATCATTTGATTAGACAAAGTCTAAATTGTAATCTACTCTTGAATTCAATTCGGTGATTGGAATTTGGGACCCATAGCCAGCTTCAAACTAGCGCTTTTTAGAGTCTTAAAAGAAGCATATATTTAGGCAAGATTAATGCCATATGTAAGTAATTTCAAGAGCTTTTTGTTCATTTTCACGCACATGACGCCCAAAACCTCACAATACGCATTGCTTTGCTACGTGTTATAGCCTTTTGGGGTTCTGTGGGACTACAAAGTCTTCACTAATAATGACTATGTAACAAAATAATTGAAGTTAGCATATAATTAATTAATTTATTTATTTTTAATCAATTTACACTATTACAATGAGAGAAAGAAAATGATATTGGTAGGATTTGAACTCCTGATCTCTAGAGTGGAGTCGTAGAGCTTTAACTGCTCTACTCTCTATTCGTTTCCAATTTAATTTATATATGACACTATATTTCATAATTAAACCGTATGATTTTCCATTGTTATTAGCATTAAAAGTTGTAAAATAAGTATTAATTATTGTTGTAGGATTTGGATCAATGACTTCTTATGTGTAGTTATGTACCATAATTTTTGTTGTGAAAACAAGCTGAGCAACCAACTCTATTGAACATTTTGCTAATCAATTTTCCTTGAAAAGAGTAAACTAATCCATTTTCAAAAGGAAATCCTTTCTTGAAAGCGACAGACATGTGCAAGAGGGAATTGCCGAATTCTCGATGCTTACGACCATCCAAGTCTCTTATTTTATTCATCCGAATGTCTGTCATTTTTATACTGAAGATAGGGAATGGTTGATTAAAAAATATAAGCATGGGGAATAACTAGCGGTAACCAACATAATCTCCCGTTTTCTGCAGAACTAAGAATATAATTAAGTTTACGGTATAAATTAGTGAATGGGATTAAACTAATTTACACTTTTATTGTTCGTTAGGATATCATCCAAACTGTTAAAATTTGAAAAGTTGATAATTTATTTCCATCTCAAAAGATTCATTAGAAAATTTGTACACATTACACGGTACAAAGTAATAATTTCATTTTATCTATGTCAAAAAAATTCCAAAAATGTATTCTTGAAAATACATGAATATTGTCCATTGTCTTTATCTTTATGTATCCTCTATATTTGATCTATTTTGCTCCCTCTCATGTCTTTATAAAAAAAAATGGCGAGAAAATAAATCAAAATTTAAAAGTTCACACAGAGCAACATTATCTAGATAATATCCCCAGATTAGTCAATAATTTCTGTTCGCTTACCTAGAAAGCAAAATTTTCTTTCTGGGTTTATATTTTAGCATAATATTAAAACGAAAAAACGAATAAATTAAGAGAGTAAAACCTTTTCCTACAAATTCAAAAGAGATAAGCAGGCAAAATTATAGGGCAAGGACATTTGGCATTGAATTAAAGATTTCCATAAATATTTGTACATTGGAAAATCTACACATATATTTGAAATATACTGAAAAGAGAAAACTTTGGATTGGATGTTTTTGGGTCCTTAATTTGATGTCGGAAGGATAGCAAAACTGCATACGAAGCCATTTTATCAATTTATAACGGTGGTCCTGTTGACAATAAAACATCAACATACTAAATATTCCAAAATCATCACGCTGTAGCATCAATCTCCAACAACATAGGAAAATCCTAATGCATATTGCAACAAATCCTTGAATGCTGTTTAATCAATTAGAATCTTGAAATCAATCATTCTCTTGGATTAATTAAGATCTCTACATTGCTAATTAATGATTAACATGGCCGAAAACCGAAACCTTGAAAGTGATGTCCAAATTGTTCTCCTTGGATTGAACAGAGCCATGTGAGCTACACATGGACCGTACATGCTGCAAAAATCCATCCCCTCCTCAACATGTTCGATGCAAAAAAATATGAATCCAAATCGCCCATGCCATTCCCATGTGGTTCATATAATTACAAACGTTCCACCCCTGATTCAACTTCGTCAACCTCAAAGAAGCATTTATAAATTTTGGCTACCAGCCTACCATATGCTAGCTCGACAAAATGATCAATATTAGGTAAAAACTATTACTTTCACGAAGTAGTCACTCAACTATTTCAGCGTACCAAATGTGGATTCAGTATATAATATTCTTTCAATATTCTTTTTAATTTATAAGCAGAAGAATGATTGGAAAATATTTCACAATACAATGATGAGAAAATAGCCATAATTAAATTGGAAATTGCCCAATGCACTAGAATACATAAAAACAGGAGGGAAAAGAAAATGAGGGAATGGTCGACATTCCGCCCTCATTAATTGAAGCAAATTATGAGACTACATTTGTTTAATCACATCCGAATTATGGCTACTAGTTAGTGTTTTGTCAACAATCAATAAGGATGATTCTCTGCCAAGAAGAACAATCCAATCATGGGAATGATTTCCATTTAAACGAACGGCAAAAATAAACAGACATAATCTGTTGTTTTGCTATGTGTTTTGCAGCATTTAATTTAACTCCCCATTTGTCTTTGGACTTTCAGCACGCCTAGTGGCTACTTTGACCATGTAAAGTTATTTACACTAGCAGGGACATGTGCCCAAAGAATTAAGGCCCAGCATCATTGCAACATCACATGAGATTTGATCTTGTGTTTAGGCGAAAGATGATGACAATTTTTTAGTTACCATTCCTTTTAAAAATTGAAAATTTTTGTAGAAAAAAAGTAAGTTTCAACAAAAACATATCATTCTTTTTCAAAAAGTTAGTATTTTTTTCCGTAATTTTTTGTCACAACAATATTTTTCCTTAGATCATTATTCATTAAACCAATGCGAATATGCCAGTCATGACTTGTGATTTTCTTTTAATCTTTTGCAGTGTTTATCATTTCACCTAGTTTACATGACGGAGTCAATAATAATGTTTCTCAAAGCAATGCATAAAGAAGTCCGTCAACGAAAGTGATCGTAGGAAAAGCTTCAAAATTCTACATTTTACTTTCAAGACAGGTCTTTAGCTGATGCTGCTATGGTATCTCATATTGTAGTAGAGGTCAAGTTTGCCGTTGCTAAAAGGAAAGTAAGTATGGCAAGCTCAGAAAAATATGGAGCTATGTCTTTTTGATTGGGGTCTTATTTTATGGATTTGGTCTATAACTTTACTAGTAGATTTGTGGACAAATGACAAACACGTCAAGTGAGACATGTTGATATAATAAATTAAGAGTTAATTTCTGTTCAAATCACAAGATAATATTGTGAATCTAAATCTATTTAAGAATTTCTTGTACATTATGCATGTGTGTACAGCTGGTCAAATCCTCTGTCCCTAAAATCCTCTCTGTCCCCAACTTGTACATATGTCACGTGCATGAATTTATATATGTATTTACTAAAATAACTTTTAAAGTTTGTGAATTTTCAAAAACGTCATGAATTAATATTGTACAAATTGGGACAGAGGATTTGAACCGATGCATATATAGCATTATCATTTATCAATGAATTGCACAACTTTCATATTTTCTTAGAACATTGCTCCTATTTTTCACTTTTTTTCGAGGGAATCTCATGTTGTTATTTCTCTACCCAAAAGAGTTATTCTCATAATCTTATAATATAAAATAAAAAAATTATTTTCCAGAATTAGGATCGTCGTTTTAATAACCGTGTTTAGAACCAGAACCCACACCAAATTGGGCCTTTAAGCCACCCTTGATCCCTGGCCGCCGAATGTAATTCCAATTGATCCGTAAAAGTGACCACCACCACCACAAAATGCTGAACCTTCCTGCGGTT
This sequence comes from Mitragyna speciosa, assembly GCA_024721245.1. NCBI lineage: Eukaryota > Viridiplantae > Streptophyta > Magnoliopsida > Gentianales > Rubiaceae > Mitragyna > Mitragyna speciosa. Next base: position 23,760,250 of record CM045556.1, on the reverse strand, counting down.
TCCAGAAGCCCAATTCAATTATTCGCTTCATTTCAAAATTCTGGTAATCTGCTCTAAGATGAGCAAAAGTTCACAACAAGTGGGACCCACTAATCAACTAGCACCAGCTGTGGGACCCACACGATCGAAAAAGTCCGTCGCTAAACAGATTCCCCAGCCACTCAAACCGTCAACGTAGACAACCCCCGGGCTCCACCACCGCCACGTCATCTCTCCACCGCATTTCTCCACCTTAAAAACTCGATCATTCGCGCTTTCTGTTCTTCTCGAACCATGGCTTTTGGCGCCGCTTTGTCTTATCATATTTCAGGTTCTCGGCGGCAGAGCTCAGCGATGTTATTTTGCCTTTAGACCATCGCCGGAGGCAGCAGAAATAATGAGCCTCAAATTTCCGAATATTTACCACCAGCTGCCACTTTCGCCACCTCACTCGGAAACGCCGAGAAAATTTTCGACTCTTCATCACCGAGCATGGAAGCGCCGGAAATTGAAGCTCAAGTCAACTCAAAACCTAGCTCTCTCAATCCGGAGCCACTTAAATTTCAATTTCTTCGATTCCTCTCCTTTCGAGAATCTCTTCCAAAGCTTAATTTCTCAGTTTGCTTCCTCTAATTCCCTCCACTTACTCGCCCCTGCTCTAGGGCTTGCCTCCGGCGCGGCAATTTATTTCTCGCAATTCGATGAGAAATCGGAATTGATGAGATTTTCGAGCAAATTTAGGAATAATAAGTTTGTTGGAGAATGGATATTGTTTACCAGTCCGACGCCGTTTAATCGGTTTGTGGTGTTGAGATGTCCTTCGATATCGTTCGAGGGGAGCGAATTATTGGAGGATGTGAATGAGAAGCTTGTGAAAGAAGATAGGCATTTTGTGAGGTTGAACAAAGGGAAAATTCAAGTCAGGGAAGGAGAAGTGGAGGAGGCGGAGAAATTCGTGTATCAGAGAGTTTGCGTGGGTACGGAGGATGGAGGAGTTTTGTCGTTGGATTGGCCGGCTAATTTGGATTTGGAGGAGGAGAGGGGGTTGGATACGACTATTTTGATTGTTCCCGGGACAGCGGAAGGGAGTATGGAGAAGGTTATTAGGGAATTTGTGTGCGAGTGTTTGAGGAGAGGGTGTTTTCCGGTTGTTATGAATCCTAGGGGGTGCGCTGGCTCACCGCTGACAACTCCCCGGTGAGTTTTGTTTTATTTTTATTGTACATTTTGTTTCTTCTGTTTTAGTTGCAAAGCTGCTTTGTTGTGGAATTTGATGGTGTTGATTTATTGTACTATGGGTTATCGATCATTTGCTTTAGAAAAATTTGAGCTGATATAGAGGAGAGTGAGCAGCGAAAGTATTGTATTTGTTCATTAGGTTGAGGTTTGTTAACTGAAGTTAGACGTTAAACTGTGACTTGAACTCTAACGACGCTTGTATAATGTTATGATTAGTGCTAAAGAATTGGTATTGTATGATTGACAGTTCTGATAATTGAATTTTCGCTATTATTAATTTACATGAATGTGGATTGGTGTTCATTTCTTGGTTTAGGTGGATTAAGTTTTAAAACTTATGCAAAAAGAAATTGATAATATGAACTTATTAGATTTATCTCCATTTCTTTTGAAGCTCTGAAGGAGGCAAAAGATAGTGTACAGATATGTAAACTAAGTGTATTAAAAACAGCAGTGGCTAAACAAAGTCAAAAGATTTTGTCATGGCTAAAATAGCTGGAAATCTATCCATATCTGTCCCGTTGATTTGGTAGGCAAGGCTTAACTCAGTGAAATCGTTCTACTTGTAAACTTGCCTTGGCATGAGCTTGCATTATAGGGAGCTTCCATGGGAAAAAGGCTGCTTTGTCAAGTAATTCTGATGTCTGAACACAATTGGTAAACAAGGGAAATGATTACAGTAATCAGCTCCTACAATAGCTTCAGTATTTTACTGTTGTCTCCATCTTGGGCTAAGAATAACGTAGTCAATGATGATACACATGGCAGTATCCAAACTGGTAAAAGAAGGGGATGCATCAACAAAATCATTGACATTGGTTCCTCATTTTCTCATATATTTGAAGAACGTAGCATGAGGCTTAAGAAGTCAGGCTTTCTATTCATGACTATTTCCTAGCTTAGCAAATTGTTTGATTTCATGGATACCTCTAAGCCCTTCGTGAAATCAGCATTTCTTCTTCTATTCAGTAGTCTTCTTGTTGTACTGTATTCATCTTTAAGTTTCTTCCATTCATATTGTTAAATAACATGCTATTGAACTTAAGTTTCTGTTGAACCCACTATCTTTGTATTTCTTTCAAGTTGGAGTTCGCTTTCTTGGATGTTTTTATGTAAATTTTTTGATGCTTGTATACACTAAAACTGAAATGAAATCCTTGTTTGTTTCCTGTTCGGGTTTTAATAGGAAGATTCTTCCTTCTTCTGATCCTTTAAAGTTTTCTTGCATGATAAGCTGATTATAGGACACTATAATTACTTTATTCATGTAGGTTATTTACAGCTGCTGACAGCGATGATATCTCCACAGCTGTTCAGTTTATTAATAAGGCAAGACCATGGACAACAATGATGGGTGTTGCCTGGGGCTATGGTGCAAATATGTTGACCAAGTATCTGGCAGAAGTGGGAGAAAAAACACCTCTTACGGCTGCAACGTGCATAGACAACCCCTTTGACTTGGAGGAAGCAACAAGATCCATTCCATATTGCATCTTATTGGATGAGAAACTTAAAAGTGGCTTTATTGAAATTCTGCGTTCAAACAAGGTAATAATTCCCGTAGCATGCACTCAATCAGCCTTTTGCCTTTTCATTCTTAAACTATTGTCTGTGCAGGACTTGAGGTAGAGGAAAGATATTTAAAACTAATGGTGGAAGAATATGTTCTACCCCAAAGTGATCCTACAATTTAGTAACCATTATTTTAGTGGATAATGTTTTCTTTATGCAACCAGGAACTATTTCAAGGCCGTGCAAAAGGTTTTGATGTTGATAAAGCTCTTTTGTCAGACTCCGTTCGAGATTTTGAGAAATCAATATCAATGGTCTCTTATGGATTTGATGATATTGAAGATTTTTATGCTAAATCTAGTACTAGAGACATGGTTGGGAAAGTGAAGATTCCGCTTCTTTTCATTCAGGTTTTGTGTTGTTCTTTTGTTCTCTTTACATCTGGATTTCTGTCCAGGTGATCCCTTTCAATTTCTAGGCTACTCAATTAATTGCATCAGTATTGTTGATGCAAATTCTTAGATGTAAGATTTCTTCAACTGAAATTGTCTCTCTATTCTAATCTTTTCTCTTAATTCTCAGTAGTTCAGTACCGCAATGGAGGATTGCATGCATAGATTTCTGTCTTTCCCTATTTGCTTTGTTACTTTGTGCTTGTACATATAATATACTTTTCCTTGACAAGGTGGTGGAACTGTTCTTTGGAATGTCTATTTGGTTACTAGTGCTATTATTGCATCTGTTGACTGGTGACCATTCTAATTCATTTGTAGTCTTTAACTAGAACCCCCCCCCCCCCCCCCCTTTCTTTCTCTCCTTTTGCTTTCTTCCCCTTCTCTCTGTCAGAGGGGAAACAAGTTATTGGCCAATGTATACCTTCTGCATTTGAAAATTGTTGGAAAAAAAGTTGAAAAATGCTTTTCTGTTCGATGTGCCTGACATCTTGAAATAGCAGGCCTATTTAGTTCAAGTATTATTGCCCAGATTGAATCCATTGAAATATCTGCTTGTCTTACTTTCTCTATCATAATTTAACAACTATGATTTATGAATTTATCAGAATGATAATGGAGCAGTTCCACTATTCTCTACCCCACGCAGTTTGATAGCAGAAAACCCATTTACCAGCCTCCTTCTGTGCTCTTATTTGCCATCTAAAGAAATTACTAGCAGCAGATCAACTATTTCATGGTGCCAGCATCTCACAATTGAGGTAATGATTGGAGTTTATCCTATGCGGTCTTAATTGTTGAAGTTGCTTCTGATAATCTTTTTCCCCTCTTATGGATTGAGGAATTTGTTTAAAAATTAAGAGAGGAATAATTGTTTAAAAATTAAGAGGGCACCTTACATAAAACTTTGTTTCTGTAACTACTTGTGGAAAGAATTTTCTGCAATATAATCACTTCTTTACTTAATCCTGTCTTGCAATGATATAGCTTGCAAAACTGTATTGGGAATTTCCCTGGCTTCAGTATGGAATTGTGTTTAAAGGGGTTCCCTTCTTTGGACAAAGACAGAGTTGCCTCTTTCTGTTGAGTTTGGTTTTTAGTAAAGATTTTCTTAATGGATGTATTTAACATAGTGTGAATTGATCAACTGATTTCGACATGAGGTTCGGCAATAGTAAAATGGGAAGAATCAGAGACATGACCAGCTTCGTTACTCTGTTTCCCATTTCTTATTGTGGGTGATTACCTTGTTGATGTTAGTTTTTGCCTCCCTGCTTCCTTGGCTGTCTTCATGCTTAATAACTAGTTTTCTGTTTCAAAACTAATTACATGCAAACTTGCTCTCTGAAGATTGATTTGACTTTTCTGACCAAATGATGTGTAACAGTTAAAAAACAAATGCCCTTGTGTTGTTAACCCTTGAGCAAGTTTCCTTTATTGTACCATGTGTATATCATAAGGTGCCCCTTATTCCTGCTTTGTAGTGGCTGACAGCTGTGGAGCTTGGACTTCTAAAGGGTCGACATCCACTTTTGAAAGATGTGGATGTGACCATCAATCCCTCAAAGGGTCTTGCTATGGTTGAAGGCAGAACATCATATAAAAATGGCAGAGTTAACAAGCTCTTAAGTGTTCCAAACCTCGATACATCAAATGCATATCAGCTTAATCCTGCGAAAGAAATGTTTGAAGCCGGTCATACAGCAGTTAATATCCATTCAAGATCTGGACAAGAATCAAAAGGACTACGACCACAAATTGAGGATTCATCAGAGGATGATAGATCTGTTGCTGAAGAATTAGTAGGAGAGGAGGTTGTATATCATGATGAGGGTGAAATGGGCCAAGTCCTACAGACTGCAAAAGTTGTTATGAATATGCTAGACGCTACCATACCTGACACACTGACAGAAGACCAGAAGAAGAAGGTATTATTTTTGTATTATTTGTACATCTGCAGGAAATATAACACAGTATTTGCTAATCATAGTAAATTAACATCTGCTAAAGTCATGTAAAGTGTCCTTGCATGAAATATCTTATAACTAGAGAAGTACTACTTTTTTGCTGAGATGGCAATAAAGGCTTACATATATGTCTCTTAGCTACTGACTCTTCTACTAGTACATTTTAATTTTGCTTACTACTGATGTTATTTGTAAAAGGGTCAATAGAGAGTACATATTTGTTTATTCAGGATGTCATTATAGACCAAAAGGATGATATTTGTGAATCACAATGATAAAACTTGCCTCTAAACTGGTTGGAGATCATGTGCAGGTCCTGACTGCTGTGGGTCAGGGGGAGACAATAATGAAAGCTTTGCAGGATGCTGTTCCTGAAGATGTTCGTGGAAAGCTTACAACTGCTGTTTCTGGAATCCTGCATAATGGGGAATCCAATCTAAAACTTGACAGGCTTCTGAGCCTAGGACGAGTTCCTGGCATGGCATCAAGATTGAAGTCAAAAATCCAGGAAAAAGACGAACTGCCTAATTCAAATAGCGAGAACGAAGATCCTCACACTTCAGCCCAAACACAAAGGGTTGATGACCTTACAGATGGCCCTGATAGGAACCAAACTAGCAAAGACTTGGGACCAGAATCTAAATTTCAGGCATCAGAGTATTTGCAAAAACCTGTTGACTCTGACCAGGTTCAGCCGATGATTGGCCATGCAGGTGAAATTCTTGATTCAGACAAAAAGGCCACAAATGACTTGGGAAACCATAAGGAAAATGCAGATTCTGTTAGAAGTGGCCTAGCTTCGGACTCTAAGGAAACCGAGTTAGAAACAATTTCTAAGCCTGAGTTGCCTAGTAGGTCTGAAGGAGCTGGTAGTGCTGAGGACGTAACTATTGAGCAGCACAAAGATCATCGTAGTGGGAAAGGTCAGTCATCCATGGAAGGGGAGAGCACTAACCAGAACAATGAAGTAAAAATTGCCGAATCTTCCGTGAACCAAACAAAGAACGCACCATCTGCTCAGACGGAGGACAAATCTTCCCCTCCAATTTCCATGTCAGAGAGCCAGTCCGTAGAAAGGGAAGGCGATAACAGTTTTGAAAGGGAAGAAAGCAGAGTGCATGCTGGTTCAAGTGAATATGATTCTAAGCTCCCAACCTTTGATGTTTCTAAAGCATTGGATGCTTTGACAGATATTGATGATTCCACTCAAGTGGCAGTTAATAGTGTATTCAATGTAATCGAGGATGTGATTACCCAATTAGAGGAAGGAAGAGATAATGCAAATGAAGCCAAGGATGGTAGCAGTGAGAATGAAGACAAAGCCCAAAATACAGGTCGTGAATTCAAAGAAAGAGGTGAAGTTCAGGACCAGAAATTTGGTTCCATTCATGAGGATAAATTCGGTGGTGACAACTTGGAAGGGCTGGAGGACCATAGAAATGGTAAGAGCAGGAGCAGGCACTCTGATAGTTCATTCGATACTCATTTTCCTAAGCCATTAATTTCTGAAGAGAAGTCTACAAGAGATCCTGTTTTAGGGAGTGGAAGCAATAGTGATGTCTTCTGGGAAAGTAATCCAAAGAGTCATGAGAAGGAAGGAACTGGAAACAAGAAAGATTTTCCCAGTAGAAAGCTGTCAACAGAAAATCCAGCTAAACATATAAGTAGCTTTTCTCAACCCAATCCTATGCCAATTACTACCAACTTGTCTGGAGATCCTCTTTACAAGGAGTATCTTCAAAAGTATATGACGTTGAAGATGAGGAGTACCAAAATGTTAGATTTGGATACAGAAACAACTTTATTTCTTGACTACTCTCCAGAGGAAGGACAGTGGAAGCTTTTGGCGCTATCAGAAGATAATAGTGAGACCATTCATGAAGATGCAGATCATGTAGAAGTTGGAACTGAAGTTGAGACAAATTCAGGTTCAGTTGCAGAAGATACAGACAATATTATTGAACCATCATATACGATACTAGATTCTGATGGACAATTGGAACGAGGTGAGAAGTGTGAGACAACAAACAACTTCAGTGTAGAAATTGATGATGGCACTTTGGAGGAACTTCTTCTCTTTGTTAAAAGTATCATATTGGGTGCATTGAGGGTTGAAGTTGAACGAAGGTTGAGTGCCACTGACATAGAGGAAATGCAACCCAAACTTGCTAAAGATTTGGAATTAGTTGCCAATGCTGTCTGCTTGTCAGTAGGACATAAGGAACGCATGTTCTTCATGAAAGGTAAAGATAATAGGTTGGATAAATTTGGAACCATTGAAGGACAGCATGTAATAAGAGCAATAACTTCAGCTGTTCCAGAAACCAGTTATTTGAGAAGAGTTTTGCCAGTAGGTGTTATTGTTGGGTCTTGCTTAGCTGCCTTAAGAAAGTATTTTCATGTAGCTGCAACAGACGGTGATAGCCAAAGTGAAGACATGATCCTTGATCAATTGGAAAAATCTCAGGATATAAATCATACTCAACTAACTATGAAGGAGGCTGATAAAATGGTTTCTGAAAACATATATCAGAAGGCTGACTTGGATAGTTCAGTTGAGAAATGCAATAAAACAACTGAAACAGACAGTTCAAATGGCAAAACTGTACTGGTAGGTGCCGTTACCGCTGCCCTGGGGGCTTCTGCTTTGCTTGTTGAACAGAAGGTAGTGATTAGTTATAAAAAGATTCTCCAACTATCATTATCGTTTCCGATTTCAATGTCTTTGTTTTCTTACTTCATGAGTTCAAATGTCCTCTGTATATTAGGATATTGGTTAACAAAAACATGAAATGTCACCCTAGCTTTATCTTCCAAGTCATATTTTGCTACTGTTTTCCTTGGTGGAGCCTGATTAGAAATACAGTTCCTTGTTTTTACACTTTCTTTCACAATACCAGCTTACCCAGTCAAGGAAGGATATTTGAATGCTTTAGTGTCTCATACTGAAAACTGATATGTATTTAGTCCACTTCTTTGTCTGAAATAATTTTCCCTATAGGATAGCTGAAAGAATCCTAGATAAGTAAATAGGAATTAAAATTAGCTTCTGGTTTTTTTTTTTTTTCAACAATATGTTTTTATAAATGCACGTTCAGTGTTCCATACCTTCAATCACATGTTTCCTCTAAGAGTTGGTAATTTTGTCAATGAAGGGTTCTAGAACTACAGAAACTTTGTCTGAGACCTTGGAGGAGAAAGATGGTTATTTCAAGGAGCCAAGGAATGAGGAAGAAATATCAGAGAAAACCCAGAACAACTTTTCCTTAGTCACAAGCCTTTCCGAGAAAGCAATGTCGGTTGCTGCTCCTGTGGTACCTACGAAGGAAGATGGTGAAGTAGATCATGAGAGGTCTGATGATCAATTTTTTTATCGGTCTTGAATCTGCTAATGAAGTTACTATCTTTCATTTTAGAAAAGTTGCTTACACTTTCTCTTCCTCAATAGACTTGTGGCAATGTTGGTAGAATGGGGACAAAAGGGTGGCATGTTCAAACTTGTTGGTAAAATTGCTCTGCTTTGGGGTGGTATACGTGGTGCTTTGAGTTTGACTGACAGGCTCATCTCATTTCTACGTATGGCTGAACGGCCATTGTATCAGAGGTACTATTGTGTTTCTCCTCTTTGCTTCCTTTTTACTTAAAATGGTATATGTTTTAAATGTCTTAGCCCTTAAGCAACAAAAATTAGAATATTGCTAAAATGTCGTAATTGTTTTAAATGTGCTTCTTCTTCAAATACATGAAGATGACTGATCCCCCAACCCCCACCCCCCCAAAACGTATGAAAAAGTAGGTATCTTTCAGTATTAAATAACATTCGTCAAAATCAAAGAACCTAGATGAACGAGAAATGTAAGATTTTACATATGCGTACTAAGAGTAGGATTTATGGTTTATGCGTCTTAAATATTCTTGGAAAGTGATTCTTTCTGGAAAAGTTGCTAGCTATTTAAAACAAAATGGATTGCTCTCTCTCTCTCTCATGCATACAAGTATCTAGAGAACAGAGCAACTCATGACCTCTCATCAAATGCTGAAATTAGACCTTTTGAGAAGTTAAAATAGGTTGTGTAGGTATGTCAGCATTTGTACCTTATTTCTAGGCTTGGGCCCAATAAGAGTTTATTAGGATGACTTAACAAATATATGAAGAGTAAGTTTATCTATGCAAACCATAACAAATCCAACAAAGTGGCTGTACCCTAGGTGGCTTTGAAGGTCCAATAGTAATGCTATGTTCGAACATTTAATTTAGATCGTTGGACTAGTTATCTAGCATAAAACAATCTCAGATCTTATTAATATGAGTTCCTGCAATTCTTTCGTGTTTCCCTGTAGTTCTTTGAACGAGCTAATTGATATGACTCTTGGATCATCTATTCATTACTGCACTGGAAATTTTTTGTTTTTCTTAACCAGTTTGTCTTAAGACCATCTTTTACATTATTTTACAATGACTTGAAACTTATTTTATTCCGAATAACGTTATAAAATTCTATTTGATGGCGAACAAAATTCTGAATAAATCAAGCATCAAGATCTCAACTTTGTCGCAGCCAAACTATTAATCAGACTAAAATTCTTTATACACGGGCCCAACCAAATACCTCAAAGAATTTGGTGCATTTCTTACACTGCCAATGTGCTAAAGACTAGGAATAAAAGCAGTACAATCAAAGAGTAAAACATTCTGGCAAATAGGGGAATGTCTTCTGGCAGTATGTGACGTCAGAAACAGTTTGAAATCAATTTCAACTCTTTTTCTCTATAAGCATAACATTCAACCGGGCATAATTTTTATTCTTCTCAATCTGGTAGTATTCTGTTATCTAATTGGAAAATATATATATATATATATATATATATATATATATATATATTAATGCTGCAGTTTGATGTAGTTGAATGACCTGAATGCATTCATGCAGATAGGACTCCTCTTGTTGAGCAGATTGTAATCAAATTTTGATGTACATTTTGTTGTTCTGTATTATTTCTCTTAAAAAATCATTGACAAAATTGGTGGCATTAAAATTGCTAGAGTGAAATAGTGTTAATGTAATTACTTCCATTTCAATAAGCTTAAAATAATAGAAGTGGTAATTTGTATTGGAAAAGATGCATATGTTTTCTCCTTTCCTTCATCTAGCAAAATATTAACAGAATCTGGTCGTTGATTTTTTCAGGATTTTTGGATTTGTCTTTATGGTGCTTGTTTTATGGTCACCTGTTGTTGTTCCATTGCTTCCCACGCTTGTGCAGAACTGGGCAACACATAACTCTGCTAGAGTTGCAGAGCTTGCTTGCCTGATTGGCCTCTGTGTTTCTATTATGCTGATGGTTACTTTATGGGGTAAAAGAATTCGCGGGTATGATAATCCACTTGAGCAATATGGGCTGGATTTGACTTCACCGTCAAAGGTGTGCATTTTATTTGTCTAGTGTATGGTATGAATATGATTTCTTGCATGAAATGTTCTCTGTTCGTTCAAATGCAAGCAAATTTTGGATTCATGGTCAATCTGTTGTATTTATATGTTACTGTTTATTGAAGCCTCATGATTTGGGATCTCCCTATTCTGAGTTAAGTGAAAAATGTCCTTCCTAAACGCATAAGAAGGAAGAATGATACACATTATGTACCTAGTACCAGCCAATGTGGTTATTTCTTCGTCGTCTCTTGAGAAAATGATTTCAGGAACCTTAGAACAAAGATTTTAATCAATTTCAGTTGGGTTATTTAATGGAGATTGACATTGCATTTGATGATCACTTTTCATGGTTTCCTTCAACTGTTGTTGGTCAAATTGGTTCAATTCCCCCCCCCCCCCCCCTCTCTCTCCCGTCTTCTCCCTTTCTTTGTTGAAAGCTTTGCATTGCATAGCTTAGGGAAAGTGCTGATGTAACTGCTTTGCTTGCAGGTCCTGAATTTTGTGAACGGCTTGATTGGGGGAGTCATACTTGTTTTACTGATACATTCTGCAAATTTATTTTGTGGCTTTGTCCAGCCATCATGGCCATGCTATCGTCCTCTATCATCTTCAGATGCTGTTAAATTGTTTAAAGTATGTGGGAGAATTCTTTTATTATTGTTTCGGGGACTTGTAACAGCAACTGGTATTGCTGTTGTTGAGGAATTGCTCTTCAGATCTTGGTTACCTGATGAAATAGCTGCTGACTTCGGATACTACCATGGAATCATCATATCAGGACTTGCATTTTCTTTGTCACAGAGGTTAGTATCTTTTGTCATCCAAGATATCCTCTGGCCTTTTTTGCTGATAATTTCCTTATTATGGTAATCGTTCAAGAATTTGATGATTCAACTGAAAGGGCTAGGGGATGGCGGTTTGCTATAATGATGTTCCTATTATCTAATTTCTGACTTACAATAGAGACCTAAAGTGAAAAATCATCTCCTAGAGATCCCGAGCATATGTAGAATCTCTCTCTCTCTCTCTCTCTCTCACACACACACACACACACACACAGAGACCTGGCTGTGCATTTGAAGCAACCCACCCTGCTTTCTCTCTTCAAAATTAACATATTTGAACATTGCCTTCTTGGATATTGTTGAATCCCATAGAAATCTGGACAGGCACCATCGCTTGCCGCTCCTCTTTTTTTTTTTTTTTTTTTTTTTTTCTCCTTTTTGGTGCATTTTGTAGTGGGTGGCAGGGGGCGGGAGATTCTTAATTTGTTTCAGCTGTTGACCCATACTTTCTGGTACTGTATGGGTACTTTTTCTGATAACTTGATGTTTATTTCTTATAGTCATTGTGCTGTTGCCGGTAATGCCAGGAAAGAAATAATGCCTTCTGTTAAATTGTATTTCAGGTCCCCATGGGCTATACCAGGCTTATGGTTATTATCTCTGGGTCTGGCAGGGGCTCGACAAAGAAGCGAAGGTAGCCTCTCCCTTCCAATTGGACTGCGTGCAGGAATAATTGTATCTAGTTACATCTTGCAAAGGGCTGGGTTTTTGACCTACCGTCCAAGTATTCCAGCTTGGCTTTGTGGTTCTCGCCCTTTTGAACCATTCAGTGGGATTGTTGGTTTAGTGTTTTCTCTATCATTGGCGATTATTCTGTATCCTAGGCAACCTCTTCTTAAAAAGAAGGTAACCAGAACCATCAGATAGTAAATCTCGGGAGGGAGTGCAATTAAAAAGATGAAAGCAGAGACCTAAGATCTTCATGGGAAATGAAAACCATCAATCGAATGCTTATTTCTTTCCTTTACTTCCCTGTGGTTTCGTATTTTGCATGGGTAAACATCCATAAAGTACAGCTGGGAGATTCCAGATGTAACGTATTGAGATGAGATAAATTTTGTAACACCAGTTGTAGTTTCTGTATATAGTTTACAGAAAGAAATAGCATGACATCCTCAGTGTCTGTATATGATGCTTCGCAAATGTATATTCCCACTCCTGGTTTTACAGTTCATAGGGCAAAAATTAATTTATTCTTTTTGGCGACAGAGATCAGAGTATATGGAAATGTGTCTGTTTAAATTGTTTTTCCATTTCCATCCTGCGCTAAATGAATGAAGAGTTGTTCAATCCCATTGACACAACGCGACATACCCATGAGCTCTTCCACATTCATTGAATATGCATGGATGACTAGATTCTATCTATATATGTTAATGATCTAAATCATGAATAAGCATTTTCTGCTTTTTAATCCAAGATGAAGAATTTGATCGTGTAAACTATAGTGGTTGCTAGTATTTTGTTTAACAAGAATATTCATTATTCCTTTTGATCAAGAATTTAGTCTTTCTAGTTGTTTCTACACTCCTTGTTTCTGAATGAGATTTGTTTTGTACATGGTACCGTCATAACAAAGAAACAAGGACAATAAGGATACATATGAATGAGCTGTACGCCTGGAGACGCTAAACAAAAGTGAAAAAGAGAATTGTTGTCTCAATTCATATCTGCAATCTCTGTCAATTTGATAAAGATTACAATCTAAACTTCAGGGACCACTTAAAAGAGGAAAAACTGTAGATTCCAGCCAGTTATCTGCTCCATGCAGGAATGTTCCAACAGTAAACTGCCTCTCTACGTCCTCAGTGCAATTCTTTTTGTACCCTCCCCATTTAACTCTTCGTCTGGTGTCAGAGCCAGGTCCTGAGTTCATGTATTCAATGTACTCAACAGTGTCCAGCCTACTATATTCATTCCACACACTCCATCCTTGTGGATTTATCAGGTCATCTAGATAGCTCTTCATGATAATAGTCCTCGAAAAGTTCCTCCAGGGCCTGCCCAGAAACGTTGGGAAGTGTTTCCTATCTTCCAGTGGGAAGTCTGGTGCAGCCTTTATTGTGCAATTTTGCAATATTATGCCAGTATTCTGATTAGGATCTTCCCTCCCTTGAGCAGTGATCATGTTCCTCTGTCCTGGACTTGGTTTGCGGGGAAGAATCAGACAGTTTCGGAAGATTGCAGCTGCATTTCCAAAAATGAAATCTATGGTGCCACCAATTGAACATTCACGATAAAATTGTCGTAGTGAGTGTGCATACAGTGTGTCCTGATAAGAGATCATCTCACAACGGTAGAAAGCAGCATTGGATGTAACCCTCAGGGCAACTGCCTGATGCTTTTCTGCCCCTGCTGTGTTAATGATTGAAAGGTCGCGGGCTATGAACTTATCTCCGATCACAGCTGCAAATGCCAAGATAAAATTTAGTATTTCCCAGTGTTAGAAATTCAGTATTATTTTGAAAGGGGGGAAAATATCAAGAAAGAGAAACTTTTCACATACTGAGAGTGGCTGAAGCAAAAGTTGAAAATCCATCCACAAAATTTTTGGACCCTATGAGAATTGTTGAATTCATCCCATCTCCAATTAACATTAGATTAATCTTCTCCCTGGGGATGACAACATTTTCCCCATAGATTCCTGCATTGATTTTTATCACATATCTTTTCATGCTAAAGTCTGGTGCCATGGCAATTGCCTCACCAATTCTTGTGTAATCTCCATTGCCATCCGAGGCCACAATTACATTTGGAATCGATTCAGCTGGCGTTTCCATCATTTTTCTATCCGCAACAGTCATCCAACCCAAGAATCCATCTTCTTGCACTTTCAAGCTCAGCATCCTTGGGTTGTTGAGAGTTTCTTTGTGCCTTTCCTTCTCCACATCTGCAATCATGGCCAAGCAATTGCTAATCATGCGGGAGATTGGAGATAAAAAATTCTGAAAGTGGTCTTTCAGATCTTTTGGCCCCTCTGAATCTAATTCTTCCAAGTCGGACAACCCATCAATGCAGGTGTATCCATTAGTCATGGCTGCACTCAGGAGGATTTTGAGGTACCCATATGATCTTGGAATATATCCTTTTGATGAAGGAAATTTATGCAAGTTATCAATAGCTTGTTCGAGTTCATAAGTAGTCTGATCAAGCATTTCCATGCAATCTCTGAGTGCATTTTGTTGTGGTAAACTTAGTTCTCGGTTTTCAAAATGAGCCACACTTGCAGCTTGAGTATTCAGGACATGTTTCTTGGTCTGATTGATGGCAAATTCAAGAACATGGTGGAAAGTTACAGTAGTGTTGGAGGGAGGAATGGAAGAGAGCGTGGTGAAGCACAAAGAAGAGTAAAGAGTATTGTTGCAAGCTTTCTTGATCACTGAATTTAGAGGAGTGTGTGAATGCAGGGTTGTTTGGTGGTGATTTCTTGCATTTCTTGAAGATGAGGGATATTTGAAAACTAAAGCAGCAAGAACTGCTATCAGGGCGAGGAAGACCATGAATACGATTGCCTCCTTCTGGGCTTCTTTAACCCTCTTGAAGATTTGGGGCTTCTTTATGCTGGTGGTGCTTCTTTCCATTTTGCTTGGACTTCGAAGAAATTTAGCAGTTATCTGAAGACTGGCCCAGTTAAGATCTATTGATGAACATTTCTGAGACGCCAAGTAATAATAGACGTTTTGATGGGGATAAAGTCGGTTGGCAGAAGGGAGAAAAATTAGATCCTTAGATTTCTAACTGTTAAACGTAAAACGCAATTGCTGATGAGAATAGCAAAGTCACAGAATTTTTGGGCGGTTACTAAGACGCATAGATGATGCAGCCGTTTGGTTTCACCAATCTTCTGCAAATATTTGTTTGATAAAGTAGATTGAAGGGATGAAAGTAAAAGAAAAAAAAAAAGAAATAACTTGTATAAATAATTTTGTTTTATTAAAAATGACAATTCAGAATGTGGAATCTTCACACTAACAAAAGCCAAAAAGAAAATTGGAAAAAGAGACAAAAATTAAAAGCAAGCAACCAAGATAAAGCTAATTGCAAGAAGCATAGCCCCTGTGAAACATTTTCCAATTGAGGGACTACTAGGAAAAATAAGAACAGAAGCCTCTTCTTTTTACAAGATCTCAAGCTGTTTTATTCAACTCCTTCCAGCGCAGATATCTTACTCAACAGCCAATGGAACAGCTTCGGCCTAAAACACACCACAAGAGAGAACTTGTTAGTAAGAAGTAATGACTTTAAAAGAGGAAAGCTGAACAATGCTGTTGGATCAAGGAACAATGAACTCACCAACTTGCGATACTTGAGCGCATAAAACATTTCCAGATAACGACGGATCTCCTGGCGATCAAGCTTGGAAACATATTTCCAGAATCCATAAACACCAGCCAGGGTCAACAACCGGTCTGAGTAAATTTGCCAGGTGTACCTTTGGATACCAAAGAAATAAAGTCATTTTAGCTGTCAAATTTAACTGAAGTAATTCGTACTATAGATAATGCAGAAAAGCATGTGATGCTTCGTACTATAGATAATGCAGAAAAGCATGTGATGCTTACTTCTCCTGGATACGTTTCAGGCCACCAGCAGAAATGGTGTCCCAGTAAGAAGGCTCTTTCTTGCACCTTTCGAAGAAATTGACAAGGAGCTCACCAACCTGCTCGCCATGATAAGGATCAATGTGGAAACCAGATTTTCCATGAATAATAATCTCAGCAGGACCACCGTGGATGGTTGCAAATGTTGGCAAACCACAAGTCATGGCCTCAACCACAGTCAAACCAAATGCCTCGTAAAATGCAGGTTGCACAAAAGCACCCCTTGTGTCAGCAATGTATCGGTAGAGTTCACCATTCCTCACCCTGTTCATCTGAGAAGAAATCCATCTGAATTGGCCATTCAAATTGTAAGTTTTTATGAGCTCATACATTTTCTTCATCTCAGCCTGTTCTTCCAAATCCTTGGATTCCTTCCTTCGGTCTCCACCAACCACAACAAGATTGACCAATTCCCTTAGTTTTGGGTTCTTAGCATACAATTCAACAAGACCTGTCAAATTCTTCACACGGTCCAGTCTTGCCATTGTAAATAAGATGGGCTTCTTCTTGTCTTTTAGAATACATCTGCCCAATAACAATACGACAATAAGTACTTATGAGAACTATTAAGCACTTATCCATTTTATAAAAGTAGTATAATAAAGAGAAAGATATGTACAGGTGTTCCTCATTCTCAACATCACTGAAAAGCAATTCCTCAATTTCAGGATGAAGAGCCGTCAATCTCTTTTCCTTCTCCGTGTGTGGGTAATAGAGGTTTGTATCAGCTCCTGGTGAGACAATATTGAATTTTGGGTCGAAAACATTAATGCCATGCACAACTCTGTATAATCCCGGCATTGTGAAGGCCATATGGCTTTCGTACTGTCCAACAGTGTCCTTGCTGATAACAAGAAAACAATAAAACAATCAGAAAGATTAAAATGCGAAAGTTTACTTCGTTGCAAACAAGGAACTTAAATTACCTTCCAGCTATTTCCTGGAATGTGCTAGTGATGATGAAATCCGTATGGTTCATTGCGATAAGATCTGCAGTGAACTGGCATGAGAAGTGATATTTCTCATCAAATTTGCTCAAATAGGTATCAGAGTCAGGATACTTGGTTTTTTCTAAAGCATGAGCAATGGTACACTGCAAAAAAACAAAAAAAAAGATACATCTATAAAGCATTAGTCCTCTTATTTGCAAAATGAAGCAAATCGAGTAACACTTAGGAGATGGAAACTATAGCACAGACCTGTGTTACACCTAATTTGTGAGCAAGCAAGGAAGCAACAAGGTTACCCTCACTGTAGTTACCAATAATCAAATCTGGCCTTGCCTGTAATTCTGCAGTAACTTCTTTTGCAACATCCTGACATCGTAGAATACAGGAAGATGATAAACAAATGTATTTAGCAAATACTCAATGACCAAAGGACCTATGATAACCAAAGGAGGTGTTTTACCTCAGTAAATGTTTCCATGTAAGGCCAGACTTCAAAGCGAGAGATCCATTTGCGAACAATTCCCTTCTCAGTTCTGAAGGGGACTCTAAGTATGTGAGAGTATTCTGCTCCAAATACTTTCTCAAGTCTTTGACCACAAGTGGTTCCAGGCGCATCAGGTAGCAGCCTAGTTATCTAGAAAAAAAATCAGACTGCTCATTAGTCCTGTTTCGCTTCAGAATTGCACAATTGTGAACCTAAAAAGAATATACAATCCATCTGTCCTTACAATGAGTATACGTGGCTTAATATCAAGTCCCTGTTCCTTTATCCTTTTAAGCATCTCACGCTCCAATGCGGGAACTTGATCCAAAATGTAAACCACCTGCAAATAAAGAACAGATCGTTCATACATATTCAAGAACTTCGTTAAGGGATAATATCTAGGATAATTACTCAAGTTCACACCTGGCCACCAGTGTCAGGATAGCCCAAAACATTTTCTTGGGCAAAGTATCCATGGGGGGAAAGAATAACAACATTGAAAACCATAGGGATTCTCCCTAGGAATTTCTCAAGTGTACACGAGTCAGGAGCCTCAAGAAGATCCAGAAGCATACAGATCATTTCCAAGACACGCTCAGCAGTATCACCCCAACCTCTCTCTAATCCAATTTCTTGGAATTTGTGCTCAAATTCGGAGTATGGTGTTTCTGTAGGGAGTGTTGTTAGGTACTCCTCTGCCTTCCTCAGGACTGCTTGGAGAGTATTTAGGTCCTTGATTCTGTCATTTAGCATCATTGTCTGTACGAGAAAATCAATTTATTAAAATAGCTGAAAACTTGTGAACAGTCGCATTTTCTCATCATGCACAACAAAAATTAGTGGTTGCAAAATCTCGACATTTCTGAGAACAATTTTATGCTAAAACAGTTATAAAAGAAGTGATTGATCAATTTGACACGCAGATTTCTTTGATTGATTATAGCATTTATTTCTTCCATTGATTATAGAGTTTTGTAACAATTCCAGGAGACAGTGAAATAAGGCGGTGCGAAGTATACCTTGCCCTTGTACTGGTGGACACGAAGAAAATCAAGAAGAGGGGCCATGCTCTCCTTGTCATGGAACATTTTTGCAGAGAGGTGCCTGTTGAGGAACTCAACTCCATTGCCAATCGACTTTGTTAGAGTTGGCTTGGGAAAAGATGCAGTAAATGGTTCGAAATCCAGCTCCAGAACAAAGTTGCCATTTTTGCTGCATAAATATAATTAACATCATACAATTAGTCCGAGAAACAAAGAGACCGATTTTCCTCAGCCTAATAAAATGTAACAAAGTCTAACAGTCTCATTTACCTTCCATTGACAAGCTCTTCTTTGAGATGCAGGTATTCCGGCACAGTTAATTCCTCGACAGCTAGTGCATGAACATTGACTCGAACATACTCCCACACACCAGGCCTGAGACGAATGGCAAGTGCAACCCAGGGAGGCAACACAATTGCTTCCTACAATAGTAAGACGACTTCAACAGATCAACACAAATTGCTTTCTAGTATAGCATGTTAGTCATAAACTGCACAACAAAATTCTACCTGTGTGGACTTCAGAACTTCTTCAAAGGCGTGATCATGAATTTTTTGTTTATTATCTTTGTTAATTGCTTCAAACTCAGCCAAAAGCTGGTGGGGTTTCAGGATTCCTTTTCCGTGGCTTTCGAGCCTGCAATAAAAAGCCAGTGTAAGGTTAATACAACATTCTCTTTGCCGTCAATTAGCAGTGTAACTAAACATTAGGCTATATAATCATAACAGACCTGGACATAAACAACAAAATTTCGTTGCGGTGAGCAGCCAAAGTAGCATCAAGACGTTCATGGAGGCTGTGAACACGGGTCAAAACACGTTCGGCCATGGCAGTTGATGGATCAATTAACGAACTCTCAGATAAACTTCAACTGTAAAACAAATAACAATTCAGAAACTTAGATCTTATCTTATCCAAAACTATTCTTATATAACAAGAGATTGACAAAAAAGTCAATGATCCCACCTAATTTATTCTGTCTAGAATGTTAATATTTCTAAACCTAACACCTC
Source organism: Mitragyna speciosa (assembly GCA_024721245.1). Classification (NCBI taxonomy): domain Eukaryota; kingdom Viridiplantae; phylum Streptophyta; class Magnoliopsida; order Gentianales; family Rubiaceae; genus Mitragyna; species Mitragyna speciosa. The sequence continues at coordinate 23,740,730 of CM045556.1, read as the reverse complement.
ACCACAGAAGCACAACTGACTTAGCCCACCTACCAACATAATGACATCAAGAATTTTTTTCCTTGTTAGCATAAGTTGTGGTAGCATCTATTACAGATTGGATCGCACCATTAAACCTAAAGAAAAGTGACAACCAAGAATTGCTCCAGGCAAAAAAGTAGATCTGCCTTTAGAAAAGAATACGGCAACAAAAATCTGTCACAGATTCTAGAGTGCTACTGGTACTAAGCAACATTATACGACTAGCCCAGAGAAAATCAAACCCCGTGATCAGATCTAAACAAATTATGCATGCAAAAGATATTTTAGAGCATGAATTAAAGTGATTTAAACCAACTCAAGATCTATGACTTCCTACTACCTTTTAACAAATTTCTCAGACTGAACAACAAGATCCAAGAGCAGTTAAACATTGAAGTACACAAAACAAGTTTACCAAGGACTCCTCCTAATGTGCATGATGATCAAGATAAATACAACACTAAAGAACAAATTTCGCAACAAACTCTGAAGAAAAGTTAAAAAACTTTAACATGCAAGAGTTAAACAAGAACTTGGTAACTGAAGAAACACACATTTGGCAAGAAATAGCAGAAAAAGCTAGAGGTGGTGGGCAGAAAAGACTAGAAGTGCTCACGTGAAAAAGGAAGAACAAGACAGAACAGAACAGAACAGAAGCAAGTATGGGAGGGATGATTGCTGTTCTTCTGGCATGAAATTATAGAAGAAACAAAGAAGCTGAGCTAAAAATTAGCCCCCTAAAAAATGGAATTTCTTGAGGATTACCTCACCGAAAATCTTAAAATTACCAATGATTCTGCATTCCATTTTCATTCAAATCTAAAAACAGAAACTACTAAAAGTTCTGGAATGATCTTCTAGTAACTCTTGGTCATCCTTGCCGGACAAGTCACATCTCCGGCACCGACCAAATGTATATTAAGTCAATGTGAACTGAGATTTCAGTTCAGAGCTTTAAAATTTTTCCCAACTTCTCAACCAAGCAAGAAATTTCCTTATTCTGGCCTTCACTTGCCATAGATAACCAAAGTCCCCAACCAAAAAAAAAGGCAAGTGTCCGGGTTCCGGCCATTTTATTGTATCTAGTAATTCAAGATCTTGCAGAACCGACAAATCAGCTTAAGCAAAAGATACTGAAAACGAAAATTTTTCTCTACTGATGAATAAAAGGAAATTTAATCCGAGCCCAGAAATATATTTTCCAGTAAGATCAATCGTCACTGACACTAGAAAATGTTGCATGCAATGATAAAAATAAAATGTGACATGATTTATTAACTTTTTTACCTTAGAAAAATAAAAAAGGCAGCAATGAACGAATGAGAAAGATAGAGAGAGCCAATTAGAGCTCCCAAGAAATGAAGAATCAATGGAAAAGAAAGAAAGGGAGAAACGAATAATTGAACGAAAAAGAGTAACAGAGTCTTCAATAAAGAGAGATGAATGAATTCTGCTACTGATGGTGCTCAACCTTCTGCCTAGCGTGGCCTTATATACACAAAAACCGTATTAGTCACTACAATTATCCAACTATTAACAATTAAATTAAGTACAATTATTAGTGATTAGTATTAAATTATGATCATGGTTTTGTACAAAACTACAAATGTTAGTAGACCAGAATAGTACTTGGTTTTTGCGAAAATAGTTTCGCTGTTCCTTCTACGGAAAACCACTTAACATCCGTTCAAATACTATATTCCAAAACCAAAACCAGAAGCAATACCAACCCTGTTTGCTATTTCCCAATGGATCATTTTTTATGTTAATGACGCGTTGTTTCATTTCTTTAATCTCTATTAGACTTTTGATTAATCTATTGTTTACTGGGTCAATCCAAATTGAACCCTTTCTTTATTTATTCAAAATCTTGTTTGTCGAGAATCGTCACTTACCACGATTGGAAGAACAAGAAATACTAGGTACTATAATCTTGTACGTACTTGTTCTTTAAACAAGTGTAATCTAGTAGTACCAGTTTTAGTATCTTTTGGTTATGTTAGAAGAAAAAAATATTAGTACTATCGTCTCGAATACTTGGAAATAGAAATGAAAGTACTGACTAAGATGCTATTTAGGATGAGAAATTTTTTGATTTCGTTATCTTTAATAATGTTTGTACTAGTGTTTTTTTGACTTTGTACGCCTTTGAATTCTATTTCCGATATGTGTATTATCATGTCACGGCTGTCGCCACGGTGCCACGGTCATCTATTTTGGCGCGGAAATGTTTGATGCTGATCAAAGGGTAGTTCTGTCCTTTTGGTAGAATGGAATGTTGCTTGGGTACAACTAATGGACCATGTGATGGCCATCTACTGCTTCACGTGTATATCTCGTAATTTAAAATAAAGTCACTTAAATAATTTTTATATCACTTTTTTTATATTAATATATATTATTATACTTATGTTATACTATTTTAGATCCGTCCACTTAAGAATCTCCTTGATGACTAGTCGCATCAAGATTTGTGGTTATTGTATGGTTCAAATTGAAGAATCAAATAGTCCTTTCATATCATATTTATTGGATAATTATTTTTCTTAAGATAATAGAAAAGAGACGTTTTCATTACTCTTTGACCACATTATACGATTTTAATGCTTCGATTTAAGGAAACAAAATCCTCTTTTTTATCCTAGAATAAGCCTTTCACGAAAAAGTAAAAAGTCTATAAATATTCAAAACAAGGTCAATAACATTTAAATACCATCGTATTATTACTTTGGTTTGATTGTTTACAAGTGATATCATGTGGAAAAGTATTTAAAGATAATGAATACTTTTAAAAGTTTGAAACTTTTATACAATAAAAGACAACACTTTAATATACAAGGAACAAGAGATATTGAAAAACAATTAGAGGAGAGAATATTGAACGCATTAATTTTCATTTTTTGTTTTTCTACAAAGGTCAATTAGTAATACAATCTAGAGCGTTAATATTGTCACTTTATTTTTTTTATTATTGACACTCCATTTTTTATAAAATTTATATATAAATATAAAAAAATAGAGTTCCAGAAACAAAGAGTTTAGGGACAATGTAAATACTTAAGCTAAAAAGCTAAAAAGACTTTCTTCATAAACTCGTCTTGTTATAGAATTTGTCATTTTGTACTCATTGCCACGAAGAATTTCACTAATTTGGGGGGTGGAAGGAAACAATGGCGAAGATCGATTGAAGTCAAATCCGTTTCAAATGGTCCACGATGGAGTCTATAGGGTTGAAGTAGCCTAGTTTTTACGGTGGACTAAAACAAGGAAGCGTTTCAAAGCTGTATACATATCCTTTCCCAAACTGGCGGTGACCCACCGCCTTCTACGATCGGGAGAAAGTCATACATGTCGGGAGGTAGTGGTTTCGCGTCGCTGATGTGGCAGAATTTGATTTGATAATGATGGATCAACGGGAGAGATCGCGAGAGAAGTTAAACCAGCTTGTTGGTTGGAAATTCTGGGTCCCACTCCTCCACCAATATCAATCCGCTTGATATGATAAATCTTTTCCAGTAATATTAATATACCCGGACTGTAACAAAAGGGTGCAGGAGCTGGCCAACAGTGTAAGAATTGCGAATTGTGGACCACCAATTCCAGCTAATTTACCGGCACAAATGTTTGGACTCACTGTTCCTGCATTTAGAGTAAATTCAACTTCGACCCCACAAGTTTAGAGAGTTATTTTTATGAGATGCTCTCAACTTTATGAAAGTATAGCAAAAGACCTAGGAAGTAGAGGTATTATTCGAGTCGAGCATCTTATCTTCGCACTCGTGCTCGTTTAATAAAACAAGTAAACTTAGGTTCGCTTGTTTATTAAATTAGCTAAAATTTGTATTCGAGTTAGGTTCGTTTAACATTATAATTTAACATGAAAATAAAGTAGTATTCTTGGTTCCTATTTCAACGAGGCATATCACATTACATGAATATCATCTTCCATTTAAGAACTAAGATCAATTCTAGTGAAATACTGGTTAATGTGAATGCATGAGAAGTTAAAATGGAGAGTTAAATACTAAAGGAATTTGTCCTTCTAGAAATTTGCTGGATTTCAATATGTCGATTCGCAAAATTTTTATTTTAATTGTTCATAAAAAAATTTTACATTTAATTAGTACGTTACAAATAAAGCACGAGGAACTTGAGCCTAGATGAATCCAATATTTCAGACAATGAATCCCCATTGACAGTTGAAGTGCAGATGACATGTGAACTACTTTTGTTGCCTAGCTACTTCAATTCGAGATAAAATTTGTAAACCAATATGTGTGAAGCATTATAACCATAAGAAATAGTCTGTTTATTTTCTTGGCTCAATTATTCTTTTAGATAAAAAATGTGACTATGTGTTAAAAGTGGTGGGAATATCCAATTTATCCATTGAGAAGATCAGATAGTGTGAGGTCCCATACACTTCGTGAAAATTCAAATGTGTGTGTGTATTTGGCAGGCTGTTGTAGTCCAGTCAGTGGGGACATAGATTTCTTGCTTGCTCTAACTGTGACCCGAGATCTATTTGCAATTTTTATTTTATTCTTTTTCTAAATACCACAAAAGTCTTTTGTTTCCTTTTTTCTGTCTTTGGTCAAACATAAGTGATTGTTGGATTTTGAAATTTCCCAAGAGGAAAAACGAAAATTCTCAGAGGTTTTCATTATGGTGTATCAAGCTCTTCTGTTATTATCCTCAAAAAAAAAAAAAAAAAAAAGCTCTTCTGTTATTCATAAATTGATAAATCTTTTACATTATATATTATTCATAAATTTTTGTAAAGTCCGATAATTAGCCAGCCATCAATTACCATATCCAAAAAAAAAGTTTTCTCAAAATTCCTTTCCACTTTTTTGGGTGAACAAATTTCTTTGGATTTGATTCCTTTGCGTGCCAAAAGATATTAGTATATGCACCTGTTAGCATTTTGCTGGGGAAGAGAATGGGAATGCGTGTCATCAAGAAATAGTTGAATATTCGGATAAATTGAAACTTTTATTTTGTATGTAGTAGTTGTTGTAAATTCAAATGTGGTCTACTTATACATCTTTGCTTTAATTTATCGTGCGGAATACATACTTTTCATTCCATTTGCATGGGACAAGAAAGCAAATACGTATACGTCATTTTTGAAAGAAATAATTTTATTACTCCTCACATCACCAAAAAAAAAATTTCTACTTGAGAGAATTTTGTCTACTTTTGCCTTCTTTTTTTTCCCCTCATAATATCAAGGAAAAAAAAAACTCGAATCCGCCTTTTCCACTTGCCAAATGATGAGGTATAAGTGAAATATTATATAATAGGAATATCTAATTGTCATAATTTATCTTTGTCTTTTTATACGGTTGTTGAAAATTTTGAAACTAATGCTTGGAAAAAATTTTAAGTGCAAATTAATATGTAATGGTGAAAGTTGAGTACATCATTTATTTCGTGTCTTTTATTTAATTTTAAATTGTGTGCGTTTAAGGTTATTTGTGTCATATCAACTTAATCTATACCTCATCTCACTGACGTGAATTTAGCTGCTCCATGTATGGTGCTTCTCTGGGCATTGTGGGGCTGAGATTATCAAAAGTTTAACCTAAAAATGCTTTTCAAAAATATATTTGCTTTTGGAAGCTCCTAAGTTAGGTGTGGTAGTTTATCTTAGAAATATATATATATATATATATATATATTTTTTTTTTTTTTGCTCTAGGATAACTTGATTCTATCAACTTCCAAAGTGTTACAACTCCAATATGATGAAGCACTTCATAGAAAATGGTAAAAACTTGTCTGACATGCATAACCTCTAGATCCAACAATGTTAAACATTGTACCATATATGGGGGGGGCAACTAGGAGAAAATATCAAAATTTGAGATGAGGATTGAAGATTGAGGCCCTACATTGTGGGGATAGGGAAAGATGATCAGTTAATGCTTAAAATAATGTTTTGGTAGAACGATTGGCTCTCCCTCCTACAATTAGACTTCTGATTGTCTTCGGCCTAACCTATTTATTTACTAAACTCTTGACCTTGAGATTAAGACAACAACCTAACCCTTTTGGTTCATTCTATCTATTTTGCTAAAAGAATTACAATAAGTTTCTTTTTTTAACCTAATCAAGTTTCTTGATTTGCATATTGTTTTTAGGGGCTCGCGTAAATTAAGTTGTTGCCGATTTCCTCACTGATTTACAGTTTGGTCCCTCCGGACAAATCGAGGAACAAATCGATTTCCTCCTATTTCATGCATGACCACCACAGTTGAACGCAGCCCACTTCTTTTTTCCCCTTCATTTTAAAGTAGCCCTATATCACTCTTGAAATTTGATGGCTAAAGAACAGAAAAGTTTGTATATTGGAATGAAAATACAAATTTGAATGCTTGATGTGTTTTTAGTTGAAATGGTTTGCGAGTTTTCAGCCACCTTGGTGAATAGGTGCTAGTATAGAATTTCTTCATGTTACAACATTGGATAAGAGATGAGAATCGACCTCCATACTTATAACGCATATACCTACTGAGTTGATTGAAGATTGTCATCGCATGAAAACATGTAAAATTTCTTCTCCAAGTGCGGAAACATATAAGATTTGATGATGGCTACAATATATTGTCTGCATTCTCGTTATGGAAATGCAATCCTACCAATAAGTTGGAGATAATTGTAACGTAATATGATTTTGGTTTGTGAGTGTTTCCTAATGGTGGTTCGAATACAGTTGTCTAAAATATTGCAATTATTATTTTAAGCAAAAAGCTTGTCATACAAGTCAAATCCAGTGGATGACATAAATAATTTGTAGTATTTGCAAAAATCACATGGAGGGTTGTTGACTGCACTGCCTCCCTAAGCCAGTTAAGCACAATAGAGAAAACAGTGGATAGGTTTTGATGGTTTGTGGGTCACAAATTCAGAAGGATGTCCTGGCAATTGTACGATCCTTATTGTTTGTTTGTTGTTGAGCACTTTACTTTTACTTCAAGGGTGTCCAACCTCCATTGGTTGTAAAGATTTTGCATCTTCTTGGCTCCCCTCTTTAGAACTGTTCATCCTGCAACCAAATGATCAAAATATAGCGTTGAATTGCAATTGTTGAAACACAGATCTTCAGCATGTGATTGATGGCCTTGTTAGGTGGTTCGCATCTTTGAAAACTATCAATGTTTGATTAGGAAACTTTTTATAATGAGCCCGATTTAAAAAATATATATGAACTAAATACTTAGAAATTTTGGATTTAAATTAGAAGAATTTAGTGACCTAATTGTATTTTGCTTAAGATTTAACTGAAAGCAGCTTCATATTATTAAACATTTGCTTTTGACATAATATGACTTTTTAATCTCATTAATTAACCCAAAATGCAAACATTTCGGATTGTTATCAGTAAATGAAGCAAAAACATGAATTTAACTTTGATTCTTAATAAGTCTTTTATGTTAATATCAGAAAATAAAAAAAGAAAGCTTTTATGTCAATTAGTAACGCGTATATTTCTTAATTTAGTAACCGCAATTTTGCTGATAAAATAATGTGGCTTACGTACGTGGATAAAATAATACTAATCCACTTTTTAGAACCACTACCTTTCCCTTTTGACAGTTATGCCTCCAATCCTTACTTTGACGAATAATTGATTGTATCCTCAGCCCTTTTCTGTTGCAGGCAGGAATTTGCCTCTTGAATTTTTCTACGTATGTTATTATGAGATGAGCCAATTAGTCTCGATTGGATTAATATTGTCTGCTTTAAACGATATAGGATAATTGTAGTACACGTAACGTTTGAAAAGCAGAAAAAGTGAAATATATCACCTTTGGCGGCCCTCCCCCATTTCCTTCGTCCTACGAAGTGACAACAAATTAGTCCAGCAATTTCCAAGCTGTTTATCTTGACCAAAAAAAAAAAAAAAATCCAAGCTGTTTATTATCTTTTAGGAGAATAATATGCATGGAAAATTTTGTGTCTTCTGGAAATTTGCTATAAAAAAAAGGGGGGAAAAAACATATACTGTTGTGTGATGAGGGAATTCTGCGTATCTATCTTTTTCCTTCTGCTGATGTCCTTCTCATCTTGACCTCCTCCATTTTGATGCTTGGAACCCTGAATTTATCCACGGAATGTGCACCATTTGTCCATCATGCAAAGTCACAAAAGCTCCTTGCAATTGACCATTATGATGTGAACTTCTACGGTCATTAATTAGGAGATTATGGACCTCTTTTTGGCTCTATTTCTCACATTGATTAATGCAAGATTAAAAGAGAAATCAAGACATACAAATCTTTGCCTTTTTACTTTTCTTTTCTTTTGGGCCCTTGTTATGTTTCATATGATATTCAATTTCAGAAAGAAAAGAGTGATATAGGAGATGAAATCAAGAATACGATTCTTTACCTCTTTTCAGGAGATACTAACCAGAATTTTTCTTTTTCTTGGGCTGTGGCAGACGCTTAATGAATGAATGATCGCATGCATACAAAATTGTTGGAGAAGCATCATATGCTTGAAGAAAAAATGTGATAGATGGTACCAAAAATTGAAGAAAAAGACCATCTAGAGAATTTAACAAACACATAGGAAATGGCTTATAATCTTTTACCTACTTTTGAATGCTTTTTTCTTCACATAGTGAGATATCTGGATGTGTGTCATTTAAATTATACTTGAAAGAATACAAAAATAACATCTGCGTATACTTTGGCGAACCTCACAGCAACTGTTTTCATTCAAATTATTTATCTTTCATGTTGTACTATATATATGAACTGTCGGTTGTCACCACAAATGGTAGTCTGGCGATAGTATATACAGCAACTAAAACAATTTTAGCCACGTAATTTTTTTTCTTTTTGAAAATTTGCAAAATTTTCCAAGCAAAAAACAAGTACTGGATAGAACAATACTCACCCTTCATGATGGATAGCACTGGGATCAATTATTGTCTCTATTGTCATGTCACCATATTCATTAATTAGTTCGCAGATCTATCATTTTTATTGTAGAAATTTGGAAGATGATAGAACTTAATGGTTGAGGCTAATAAAGAGACGTTAATATGAGCAAAAATATCCACATCTTGCTAGCTAGCAAAGGATTGGAAAATAAGCAGACTCTAATACTGACAAAATCGATACTCGAAAAAAATATATATATGATATTATCTTTTGTACTATTCTTTTTGCAAAATTTTGGTTAGATTGGTTACATTCATATGTGACATACCTTCAAACGTGCTCGTATAAACAAAATTTTGTCATTAAGATTAATGGAAAATGGGAGATTGGAAAGACTTTAAGAAAGATGACATTGCCAACCAAACCTTAGAATAGAAACCAAACTTTTTATACATGGCCTATGAGTACTTCCTTCTGCTACATTGCTTGGAACCCAGATTGAAGCCCAAATATAGTAGGCCATTGATCCTGTTTCGAAGGAGTGACCCATGAAACTGTTGTCCCAGTCATTCATGAATATGGGCCCATCTTTTAACAAAAATGATTGCACGTGTTCTTAAATCGACATGTCAATCAAAAAATGTACTTCGAATCTGAGTATCTACTATTGCTACCAAAAAGTTTTTTCGAAATGGATATTGCTAACAAAAAAGTTAATAAATGAAAGTAGATCTTCATGCTAAAAAGTAGAATACTAAAAAATAATTAATTGATTATAGGCTTCAATTTTTCACTAATACACTTTCCTTTTTATTTTTTAGGTAAAGGCTTATTGGTATGTGTGTATGAAAACTGGAATTGTTATAATTTACAGGTATATTAATAATCTAAATGTAGTATATAAATTATTTTTTTAAAAATGACATTTATGGTTTGCCGGTTTTATTTTATTAGCCCAAAAAATCTCACCCATTATCTTTAATATAACTATGAAAACTCATTGGATACAAATAAAATCACAAACTTAATGAAAAAAATTGCAAACAACTTAAAACAAGTAAATATAATATAAATACGTGAAGTATGTGACTACAACTAGAACTTTTAATAATAAAAACAAAAGATTGTAGTGATGACAAACGATAGTTTTTAATTTATGTTCATATTAAAAAGAAAAAGTTAGACTATGTTCGGATTGTCCAGTTGTTTGAATAATTATTTCAAAATATTCTTTCAAGATGTTTTCAAAATGCGTTCTACATTTATAATTTTTTTTATTTTACATATATAACGTCATACTACACTATTAATTCTTTTAATAACACCACAAAAAAGCCACTGGGCTAATAGCCCAATGGTCAGGGAGACCTTTGCTGCAGGTTCTGGGATTCAGGACTTGTAGTAGATAGGGAGTTTTCCCTGAGGGGTTAGGTAATTTCGAAGAGTCATATCCTCAAATTGTACATGACAAACAGTTTAAAGTTTCACTTGACATATCATTGGGATCCTCACTCCACTTGTTGTGTGAGGAAACAAACATGTAATACAAGCACTTGATAAAAAAATAACACCACAAAAAATGCAATCTAATTCCAGCCGTTCATTGGAAGTTCAAAATTTTCAAAGTGAAAGGTACGGCCCAAATCCCATCCGGTTGGTTTTTGGATGGGTTCACAACAAAACAGGGCTGCTGATCGATCCCATAATAAAAAACCGGATCATATTTCTTCAGGTGGGCGCGGAGTACGGAAACGGAAAGATTAGATTAATTGGGAAGCGAAAACTAGCCGTTGTGATCACTACTTTCCCAAATTACAAACAAGAAACAGAGGCAAAACCCCCCCTTTCCGCAGATATATCTCAGGAGCTATTTGCTTTCTCTTTCTTTTCTAGATTGTTTATCCAAGGCAGTAAATCCAGACCCACATTCCATATTTTCTTGAGCGGCAGTTTTATGAAAAAAGTTGGAGGCTTTTTCATACCTTCTTTCCATTTTCAAGGCCTTGGTGGGCTTGTTTCAACTGTAAGTCAGTTTCATCAGAAGAATCTTACTTTATTTGTTTTCTTTATCAAGATTTTCATTTCCTGTTATGGGTTTTTTGAATAGTTGATAGTTCAGTCATTTGCTTTTCTTTTTGCTTCATTTTGGGTTACTCGCTGATATGCTTTCTGTCTTATGCATATATGAAGGTTTCCTGATTTTTCAATTCTTAATTGGTTGAACTGATGAATATTTCATTTTTCTTGGTCTTTTTTTTATTTCTTTTGTTTTTGTGGTTCTTACGTTTCCGCACTCTTGACAATTTATTTTCTTGAACAGTGATTTTGGAATGGGCATTGCATACTATATAGTTCAATGTTGTGCTTAGAATTTCTGAGTGCTTATTTGTTGTTAGTCGATTTTTTACTAGTATAGTGTTAAATGTATCATCTTTTATGTAAAATACATAGTGATTTTTATGATATTGGACAGAAATTTATAACTAGGTAAGATGAGAATTGGGACTCCAATAACACCATCGTCAAAGATCAGGAGGACTCCTTCAGGTACACCTGGTGGTGGTCTGAAAGCACGTGAAGAGAAGATACTTGTGACTGTTAGGGTGAGGCCGCTTAGCCCAAAAGAGCAGGCTGCTTATGATCTTATTGCGTGGGAATTTGATGATGAACAGACAATCGTTTCTAAGAATTTAACTCATGAAAGATCAAGTGGACTATACACTTTTGGTATGGAAACTGAACTAGATGAGATATATTAATCATATGTTTGAAGTTCTGCATATTAATGTTTTTGCTCTTCAATATGTTGCAGATAAAGTGTTTGATCCTTCTTGTTCTAATCATAAAGTTTATGAAGAAGGGGCTAGAGATGTTGCTCTCTCGGTTCTCGATGGAATTAATGGTACTGTGATTCTCAATTTTAATTCAACATATGGAATGTAGTCCAATTAATAGAGCTGAAGTTTTCCTCGATCCTCAAAAGAGGATATTCATATAGCAGACTTTAGAGAAGTGAGGCAATAGCTACTTAGCCTCTGAAGAGAAAAGCTAGATCTATAACAATTGAGCACAGCACCTTCTCTTTACGTTGGTCCCCTTATTACTGATACTGCGCTTGGTCCGTGTTCATGGAAAAAGCCTTCAAAAGTAAAAAACCTGAAAATGTTATTGGACAATGCTGTGCATGTGTGCAATTTAAGGCATGCATGGATGTCTATAATGAAAAGGAAACACAGCTTAATTTTGATTGTTAAAATTTGGGTAGAGGGCTAGTGATGTTGTCATTTCAGAACAGAATTGTCGAATTGGTCTCACCAGCTGCTCATTTCTGCTGAGAGGTATCATTTATAAGTGTGGAGGATGCAAGAGTTACCTATCAAGCCTTATGAAGGTTTGCAAAGAAGATGTCCTTGGTGTTTACCTCTTAGTCTGATAGGAAAACAAAGATCAAGAGCTGTGAAATTTTCACAAGTTTTAGATTACACATTAACATAAATTTCGAAGATTTTTGTGCTCCTTTTGATGGTATTGAAAATGTCTCTCTCTCTCTCTCACCTTACCTCAGAACTGACATCTTACCATCCTGAACAAATATAAGGTCATTCCTTATATTTGAGAAGTTATTAGAAAGGAAAAAGAAAAAAAAAAAAGTGAAGAAAAACTTTGAGAATTAATGAGAGCAGCAGGGTACAAACAGCATAACAATTGCTTTGCTTCTGTTTTCTGTTGCTAGAACTTAAGCATCTGCTGTTATCTTTCTGCTGTACTTTGTTGGAGCACAACAATCTCATTGTTGGGTCATTTGTTGAAAGCAAGTATTACTTTCATGTTGTTATATTTGGCTTTATGAGTTGAGCATTTCATGACATTTGGCTTTTATCTTGCAGCAACAATATTCGCATATGGGCAGACCAGTAGTGGGAAAACATTTACCATGAGGGGAATAACTGAAAATGCCATAAAGGACATTTATGAGCACATCAGGATTGTGAGCCATTCTTCCTTTTCCAAAATAAGCAGCTTTTTTTGGTACCTATGCATAGTGTAGCTTAAGAAATTTTCCTACAAGGCTCTTGATTAAAATTGAATTTATACGTGATATATGTTGATTAAATACTTTACTGCATCTTGCAGTCACCAGAAAGAGACTTCATGCTTAAGTTTTCTGCTCTTGAAATCTACAATGAGACTGTGGTAGATCTCCTAAACCGTGATTCTGGCTCCCTGAGGCTTTTGGATGATCCTGAGGTAAAAAAGTTCCTTTTCAGAGAACATAACTTGTTTGAATTTTTTCCTTTGACTTCATTAAAAGAAGATCTTTATACTTTAAAACAAGTTTGCATTGTGTTTTTTTTTTTTTTTTTTTTTTTTTAACTATAAAACAGAAAGGTACTACTGTGGAGAAACAAATTGAGGAAGCTGTAAAGGATGCCGAACACTTGAGGCACTTAATTGCTATTTGTGAAGGTAAGGAGGCACCAATCTACTTTTTGAATATCCTATCATATTATCAGTGCTACATGTGTGGAAAAACTCTTGCTTCTTTCTTTTGACAATTTTAATAGGTCATTTCTTCTTGATTATCCACCAATTATTGCTAGTATCACAAACTTAAAGATACCTGATATTGATTCTATGGTGGCAAACTGTTCACTTGCAGCTCAGAGACAAGTCGGAGAAACTTCCCTGAATGATAAAAGTTCAAGATCACATCAGATAATCAGGCTGGTAAGCAAGAATTTGGAAAGTTGTTTTGAGTTTTTACCACTATGATCTTGTTTATTTTATTTTCTCAGTTACATTCTTCAATATTAATATCGATTCTGTATACCAGGGACAGAAATATGATCCTTTCACAAATCCCCCCATCCCAATTTCCAATAAATAAATTGTTGCAGTTGACTTCTTCACTAGAAAAGCAAGAGTGTTCTGCCTTACATGGTTTTCTGAGGAAGGACATGTTTTCTTTCCATAAAAAACTTAAGTTTGTACTGCTCTTTAATACTTCTTAACTTCCTTTTGGAAATAAATCTGTAAGGTTGTTGTTTCTGAATGCATGTCTATGGACTGGCTTGCTATGCATCTAAATGAGCATATGTCCATTGAAAGTGAAGCTATTCTTTTCTAGTTTTTGCAATAGGTGGTCACATGTCTATTTGTTCAATTGGAATGCTATACCTGACACATTAGCACTTTTCTTTCTTTTGTGGCCATATGTCTGAATAGATTTTCACGAATCCTATGAGGAACAGTATTCTCTCATATTTTAAAGGCCTTAAACCCTCTTTATAAACTCTCTCATCAATGTGTGTCAGTTATTAAAATCAAATTCGTATTAGTTTGACAGTTCCATGAAATATTGTTATGTCTATGGATTTCTACACCAATTATACCTGGAACAACTGGCATTCTATTTCTTTATGAGCTATGCTGTTTTCTTTTGTTTGTGGCCTGTTACACTAAATTTGATTGCATATTTATCATAGTTGGATGTCTAATCTATTATATATATTTTTATATATTCAGACAATCAAGAGCAGTCTCAGGGAAAACTCAGGATGCGTGAGATCTTTTTTAGCCAGTTTGGTATGCATCTCTTTCCCCTAGCTGGGAACTTTCTTTTGGTATTGCATAGTTAATTTATCTCTAAATCTATCTTCTTGCAGTATCTTGTTGATCTCGCTGGAAGTGAACGAGCTTCTCAAACAAATGCAGATGGTACAAGGTTGAAGGAAGGAAGCCATATTAATAGAAGCCTGCTGACTTTGACAACTGTAATCAGGAAGCTAAGGTAGCAGATGAGTGATAGGAAATACTAGTGCTTCAATTATTTAATTTGAATCTTTTCTGTGTGATCTTGTTGTTTAGCTGGTATAAAGTTGTCTGATGTTTCAGGCTCTTCCTGTTGCTGATATGATAAGTATAGAGCATTCTGTTTATGTTGATTTTAGAGTCATTAGAGCTAGATGAAGTAGAAATGGAATGAATGAAAATAATCTTTTCTCTTGTACATCATTCAGTGGTGGCAAGAGGAGTGGTCACATCCCCTACCGGGATTCAAAACTCACAAGAATATTACAGTCTTCACTTGGGGGAAATGCACGAACAGCAATAATCTGTACCATGAGTCCTGCACTGGGTCATGTGGAGCAATCGCGGAATACTCTCTCTTTTGCAACAAGTGCAAAAGAAGTTACAAATAGTGCACATGTAAATCTGGTATGCAAGCGAAGTTATTTTTGTTCTGAGAATTAAGTATCTTTAATATCAGATTCAGCAGTATGTTGCATATTGCAATGTTATTTGGTATCAAATATTCAATATTTGTAAAACTTACCGCTGCCAAAGTGACTTATTAAGAATTGGCAGGATTCCATATTTCTTTTATTCAAATGCTCTCAAGCAGAATTTTTTTTTTTATTTCTGTGTGGGTATTCATTAATATGGTCCCTAAACTATCTCAGGAATACAATTTTACTTCTTGTTGAGCCAGTTTACTCCTCAAATTTTACTAACTGACCACATGTGTACCATGTATATTTCCTATTATGTTTCTGGCAGGATCTAACCACGCCCAAATTTAGTTTGCGTGGATCGTTGAAACAAAGGGGAAGTTGGGTTCTTTTATTTTTAAAAAGTGAAGTCTTATAACCAGATTTTCTTCTCACAATTGAAACTATTGCAATGAAAATATTAAATAGATTATGGATTTAAGGCTTTACCAAATTCAATAGCTAATTTGAGTGGGAATATATACCATTAGGATTGAGTTTGACTTTGGATCTTGAGTTTGGTGTATTCCTTTATAGAAAATATAAATGGCCATACATTAGGGAACCAGTGTTAGTACTCTTTTGAAAAGTTGACTATAAATTGGTTCATTTGATAAATTGAAATATCTTTCGTGCTTATTCTCTTGATCTTTTCTCAGTAGAAAGATGCTTATAATGCTGAGAAACATACACAAATTTATTTGGTTCAAGCACAAGGAGCTATCAGTGAGGGCCTTAGCATTATGCTTTCTCTAAATCAAGATTCTTCCATGCATATTCTCTTGATCTTTTCTCAGTAGATGCTTGTAGTGTTGGGAAACAAAGGCAAATTTATTTGGTTCAAGCACAAAGGGCTATTGGCGAAAACCTTTAATCTAAAAGACAAATTACTTTTCCAGGTTGTTCCAGAAAAGCAATTGGTGAAGCATTTGCAGAAGGAGGTAGCAAGGCTTGAAGCAGAGCTCCGAAGTCCTGAGCCATGTGGCTCCTCATCTTTAAGGTCCTTACTAATAGAGAAGGAAATGAAAATCCAACAGGTAGAGTACTAAGAGCTTTTCACTTAGATTTTCTAGTAAATGCAATAAAATAAGACTCGTTCAGATTTTTTTTTGGTCAAAATATAGTTGATTTATTGGATGACCTCTTCTGATTTTATTTTTCCTCTTATGGTATTAAACTAGAATGGCTTGAGATTGCTACTAGGATTAGAGCCCTGTAACATTTTGTTGATTGTTTTGCATCTATGATAAGAAAAATTGAAGGGAGGAAAGTGGAGATGGCATTAATTACAGCTTTTTATTGAATGCACAAGTTCTAATAGGTAAAGTTTTTAAATGCAGATGGAGATAGAGATGAATGAACTGAAACGCCAAAGGGACATTGCAGAATCCCAACTCGAGTTAGAAAGAAGAGCACACAAGGAGCCAAAAGTATGATCATTTGATTTTATTCCTTCCTGTCTGTTTTTCCTTTTCATTACTTGTGGGAGAAGTGTTCCATTCCCCAGGAAAGATCAGTGCGATTGACTTTGATGTATGATTGTTCCAGGAATCAAATCAGCATGGGCCATCTCGTCAAGTAGTTAAGTGTCTTTCTTTTACTTCCGAGAATGAATCAGTTTCCAGAGGACATCTTTCAAGAACCCAACCAAGAAAGTTAATTGGAAGGCAGTCAACGGTTAGACAGTCAGCTACTTCTTCATCCATGCTGGTGCATGAGATCCGAAAAATCGAGATGAGTCAGAGGCAGCTTGGTGAGGAGGCAAACCGTGCACTTGATTTACTTCATAAGGAGGTTGCTTCTCACAGAATTGGTAGTCAAGATGCTACTGAAGCAATTGCAAAGCTGCTCTTAGAAATTAAGGACATGCAGGCTGTCAGTTCAGTTCCAGAAAATATTGAGATAAAAGACAAAAGCAGTTTGAAAGAAGAGATTGCCCGTTTGAACTCTCAGGAGACTAATATTGCAGCTCTAGAAGAAAAGCTGGAGAAGGTTCAGAGCTCCCTAGATAAATTAGTGATGCGTTGTCCACGTGAAAAGGAGACTCCTGATTTAAGGACTTCAGCAAAAAAGAAAAAAGTTCTTCCTTTCGCATTGAGCAATTCTCCTAACATGCCAAATATATTAAGATCTCCATGCTCACCTGCGGAACCAGGGATTGAGAACAGAGCCCCAGCGAGTAACAACAATTCATCTGGTAGTGATGCCTTCTATGTCCAAGGTAGCATTCCTCGCAGCAATGGCGAAGATAACATTATCTCATCAGCAGAGGCTACCCCTACATCAAAACATTCAAACTCTGTTGATGTAAAGAAAATGCAAAAGATGTTCAAGAAAGCGACTGAGGAGAATATCCGGAGTATAAGAACTTATGTTACTGGGCTGAAAGAACGGGTGGCAAAACTACAATACCAGAAACAGCTTCTGGTTTGCCAGGTAAAGAATCATTAGTTTCATGCAGTTCACGTATTATGTTTCTCTTGGTTCAATGAGTTTCTTAACCATATGAACCATAAGAGAGGTGAAGTATAAGTTAATATTTGGCCTGTGCACCTGGATTGAAAAGGACATAAACATAATTATGGCAAAGGTAAATTTTGAATAATTAGTTTCATGCTGTTCTTCTCTTTTGTTTCTCTTGGTTGAATGAGTTTCTTAAGTATTTGAGCATAAGAGGGGTGAAGGATAAGTTAATATTTGTCTATTAACCACGGATTTGATAAGGATATAAACATGGTAATGATAAAGGTATATTTGAGTTTGCAATGGTCTGCCTTGAAATTTTATTTGCATTATTATGTCATGTGAGCTTGAAAATGAATTAACTAAATAGCTGCTGGCATAATGAGTTAGTTTCTTTTGCAGTTGTTCTCTGAAAAGAATGTTTGGTTACCATTATTCACCTTCATAAAGGGAAGTCATGTCAAAACAGTTATTTCCTTTCTTCTAATTTGGGTGTGTTTTAGGCAGCAGCATCTGCACAGTATTAGTATCTGAGCTTTGGAATCTTCCAAAGTGAAGGACTCATTAATCTTACAGCTGGTGTATTGGGACTTTTGGCTTAGAATAATTAAGCTTCTCAGGGAATTTTGCTCATTTCAAGTTTGAATCAATTTGGTCAGATCTCAGTCTATTTTTTTGGGTGTTGCAGCCTTTGCTAAATGAGATTTTCTTTGTCCTTTTCCACCATATTTGATATCAGGTGTTAGAATTGGAGGCAAATGAGGCTGCATCTGATGGATCTGATAGAATTGAACAATCTCCCATTTCATGGAAATTGATGTTTGAAGAACAAAGGAAGCAAATTATCATGTTGTGGCATTTGTGCCATGTGTCAATTGTACATCGCACTCAATTTTATCTGCTGTTCAAAGGCGACCCTTCTGATCAAATATATATGGAAGTTGAACTTAGAAGGTTGACATGGCTGGAGCAGCATTTGTCAGATCTTGGTAATGCAAGCCCAGCGCTTTTAGGCGATGATCCTGCAAGCTTTGTATCATCAAGGTATGTTAGAAGCAGAACCTTGTCAAAGATTTACAACTACACATGCAAGCTTTGTAGTTTTATATCTTTTTTTTTTATGCATTCCCATCTAATTGTTAGTATTACTCTTTTTATTTTCTAAACAGCATCAGGGCCCTTAAGCAAGAAAGGGAATATCTAGCGAAGAGGGTGAGTATAAAACTGACTGCAGAAGAAAGGGAGATACTTTATTTGAAATGGAACATACCACCAGAAGGGAAAGGGAAACCAAAGAGGAGGCTGCAACTTGTAAATAAGCTGTGGACAGACCCTCTGAACATGCAACATATAAAGGAAAGCGCTGAAATTGTTGCAAAACTCGTGGGATTCTGTGAAACTGGTGAGCATGTTTCCAAGGAAATGTTTGAGCTCAATTTTGTATCCCCTTGTGACAAAAAGACTTGGATGGGTTGGAACTTGATATCCAACATCTTGCATTTGTAATTACCAACTTATATTAGTACTTTGTACTATCCCCTTAAATTTTTGCAGTCATGACTCTAACCAATGTTGCATAGGATGTCTGTTTACACTATCATAGCTCTAGCGTACGACAGCCTTCGTAGCAAGTAAATGAATGAAAAAAAAAATGTCTGTTTCAATAACCGAAACGAGTAATTGAGAAATAGTTGCATGTTTCTTCATTTCTTGACTTCATCTTCTGGTTTTTTGTGGAATAAAGTTGAGAATTCAAGAAAACTGAACTCCCAAGTACGGAGGTACTCTTGTTTCAAAAAAAAAAAAAGTACGGAGGTACTCCAGATATTGTCTGCATTATAGAGCTTCTTGACAGCATTGAGACACTGTAGATGAGAACAACCTCGCCAAACTGAAATTTGTATAACCGCCACCAGAATATAGGCATGTTTATATCCCTTCAAAATAAGGGCGATCGTTTATATTAAGGGGAGGGGGAGGAAAGGTTATTCGTTGTGGTTTTTTTTTTTTTTCTTTTTTTGGGCCGAGGGGGGGGGGGGGGGGGGGGGGGCGGGGGGAAGAGAGAGAAAGGAGAGAGGAGGAGAGAGAGAGGTAGGGGGGGCCCAATATAACATGAAAAATTCATCCAATACATTCTTATGTAAGATTCGAATTTAAATAATCTTATATTACTAGTTTTGGACAATAACATAAAATTGCTTGTGTGTGAAGTAGATTAAAATATTATTAGTTAGACAAGTTAAATATTATATTGTTTTAGTTCTTAAACTAGCTTGTTCACATAAATAATTCAAACAATTATTAGGCAAACAAGTTAAATAAGAACTTGAAAAAAGTGTTATACAATGGCTCCATTTGAATATGATTATTTGGAGTTTTTTTGAAGATTATTTGAAAAAATTATTTGAATTATTTTTTGTTTATTTTTTGAAAAAAGTGAAAAAGTATTTGAATGTGCAAAATTTTTAAAATTTTTTTTTGATGTGACATAATTATAGTTTAAAGAAGCGGACGTCCGCTACGTCGTCTACTTCATCTTTCGACCTCAAAACTTACAAAAAATGGATTATTTGTGATTTTTTTAAATTTTCTAAACAAATTTTGAACAAAAATATGCTTATTTTTATGAATAATTACAAAAAAAATCTCTAAAGTTCATTTGAAATTTCAAATGAAAATTTGGTGAAAAAAATTTGACAAAAAATTTTTGTACTTTTTTGACCAAAATTTTTTCATGCCAAACACAATTTCAATAAGTTTTTCTCAAAAATCTCCAAAAAATTCTATCCAAACACAGGCAATGGATTTCTCTCTCACTCTCTCTCTCTCACACACACACATATTTATGGAGTGAACGGCAAATAAGTCTTTTCAACAAGTTCACTATCTCCCAACATTAGAAACATTGCTGCAGCCCTAAAACCTAACGCAGAGAAACATAGGAAAAGAGCTTTTGTAACTAACGTCAGCCGTAAGATTATCTGCTATCCTACGTCGTATTAAATATAGATAGAAATGGGGAGGGAGATTAGCAGCGTTGGACAAAAGCAACAACAATCCTCTTCCTCATCGTCATCAGCGGCGGCGGCGGCGTCGGGGATGTCGTATACGGTGGAGCAGCTGGTCGCCGTCAATCCTTACAACCCTGACATCCTCCCCGATCTGGAAAATTTCGTCAATGAACAGGTACTCTTTTTTTAATTGTGCTAAATAAGAAAAAAAAATCTTATCTTTATTTTTCAATTTAAAACTAATATGATTTTGAATGTTGATTTCGATTATTAGGTGTCGTCGCAAACGTACAATTTGGATGCGAACCTTTGCCTTCTCCGTCTCTATCAGGTTGTCAGCCCACCTGTACAATTATGTTGGTGTTTTTATTTTTGCTTTTTGACTGTAATAATGCGAAATTGATATTAGAATCATAAAAACTGACCTATTTATGTTGTTATAATTATTAAAAATGATATCTTGTTTGTGGTTTTTGTAGTTTGAGCCAGAGCGAATGAGTACTCAGATTGTTGCTCGCATTTTGGTTAAGGTAAAAAAAAGATAAGGCAAAAACCCACCATTTTTTCTTTCTTCTTTATTTATATATTTGTTTGGAATCTGAATTTGATGCGTTAAGACTAAAAAGATACTTTTTTGTTATAAGGTAAACTGAAATATTTTCATCTAATTTTGGAAATTGAGCAGGCACTTATGGCAATGCCAGCTCCTGATTTCAGCCTTTGTCTCTTCTTAATTCCCGAGCGAGTGGTACCTTCTTATAACTCTTCGTACTTTGCCTGTTTTGTTTTTTTTTCAGCTTTGTCTGTTTCTGAATAAAAATTGTTTCCAGTTTGAAAAGACACGATTCTGTTGTCGTGGAGTAGCGAATCCTAAGCAGAATCTGGAATGCTTTTAAAAACAATTTCAGGGTTTCATTGTGTTCTTTGTGGTAATCTAAGTAGTCATGTTTTCTTATTAACATAAGGAGATGCTTCAAAGATTTTAGACTTAGGATATTAGCAGAAATTCATATGTTGCTTCTGATTCCGAAGAAGGATAATGAGCCTTGATAATCAAATAGAGAATCTTTGCGTGTGTGTTTGGTTGGGTGGATGGATGGTCTTGGTGTATATGTTGGAGTAGTGGCTGGGAAGGGGTTTAGGTGGATGCATGGCTCAATGTGTGGATTACCGTAATTAGTATTCCATTCTCTTAATAATGCAAGATAATTTTATTTGAAGTCAAACAATTTCTGTTTGGAACTACTAGATGCCAATCCTGTATGGAACTTAGAAATTCTGTATTACTTAATCCTGGCTTGGTATGCTGACAGCTGAGGCTATTATATAAGTCTCCTGTGGCTGGCAGGCTTTGAACCCTTAGTCACCTTTATACCTTAGGAAATTTTGGCAGCCTCCTTTTGCAGCACTTTTGTGGTCAAAATCTTGCTTAGAATTTAGTTTTAAAGGAAATATTTGATGATAGGAATTATGTCATGGTCTTAAAGCAGGAGTCTAGATTGTTGTGTTTGTTTCGTTTAAACTATCCATGAATGAGGTGGTTGTCATTCTGGAAATAGACTCTTCTTGCATTATTTTCTATTTGATCATTTCCTTATCTTGTTTCAATTGCCAGCAAATGGAGGAACAGTTCAAGACACTAATTGTGCTCTCTCACTATTTGGAGGTACACTTTAACCTCATACCCTGGCATATATATCCATGTAAAGATTATGTGTCTGAATTTTAATTGCTGCAGACTGCAAGATTCCGTCAGTTTTGGGATGAAGCTGCAAAGAGCCGGCATTTATTAGAGGTTGTGCCAGGTATGTTGTAATATCTTTTCAATTTGTAGTTCTCCAAGTGTATGGACAGCAGTTTCATTTAATGACTATGCAAACAGATATACCATTAAGATTCTTAAACTGCTTGAATCATCTTAAGAATCTTTTTTTTATTTTTTATTTTTTATGTTTAGTATTCTGTTGCCCCTTCCCTCACTTACCATGGGCTCTAATTCTTTTTTGCTGCTATATGAACTTTTGGTTGTTTGTATATTGCTGCTGATGAGGATAGAATTGCAGGTTTTGAACAAGCAATTCAAGCATATGCAATTCATGTCCTTTCACTGACTTATCGAACAGTTCCAAGGTCTGTTCTCGCTGAGGTATGGTTTTGTTTCTCAAAATTGCCTCATACAGTTTTCGAGTTTTTGTTTGTTTCATTAATAAGGCCGCAGATATTTGCAAGGATTTTCTTTGTAATTGTTACATCATAAAGAATTGCCTAGCTTATGCAGCATCTAAGTGCCTAAATTAGTCCCTTTAGAATTGCATTTTGGGTTGAATTTCCATTTTATGCACATTATTTATTCTTCATCCTTGTTAGTTTTGGTGTTCAATCTCGGTTTTAAAGCTTCATGTGTTTCACATTGCTGTTCTCTCTGTTGATAGGGCCCTCTCTCATGTCTCAAAAGCAAATATGCTGGCTTACTCATATGAATCTTTTTCAGTATAGTTTAATTGTAAAATGTTCCTTATTAGAAGTTCTCAATGCCTAGTTATTTTTCAGGCCATCAACATAGAAGGTCTTTCTTTGGACAAGTTTCTTGAGCACCACACAACAAACTCTGGTTGGGTTGTAGAGAAGGGCCAGGGCAAGGGCCAACTTATCACTCTTCCTAGCAACGAGTTCAACCATCCAGAGCTTAAGAAAAATACTGCTGATGGTGTCCCATTGGAGCATGTCACCCGTATCTTCCCAATTCTTGGCTAAATTAGCTACTGTTCAGTGGAAAGGTGAACATCTCAATTTGTTGTTTGTTAGGAAGTTTGGGAATTAAAATGAAACGAGTTGTAGAACCAGATTTGCCCCATGTTTTAGATGCTTAAATTTTTATTTTGGATCACACTAATGGTTGCCTATGTTTCAATTTTGATGAATAATCTGTAGCGTCTCTGTTCTGATTATTTCGTTTAGACATACTTGCACAAATAGAGCCATGACCCATACTCCTATTCCTCCTTGATCCATTTCGAGCTGGGCAGCTCTTAGTTTGTGTTGACAGCAGCATTGATAGTTGATTTCTCGAATTTCTAATGCTTAATATTCTTGCGAACAAAAAGAAATGTTGGTACCTGGATGGACGAAGGATCAAATTTCTATTTTTAGAAGATATTGCATGCACTGGGCTACCTCGATAAAGTTCTGTAAAGTATGATAAATGATTTTAAACATTTGTAGCTTAGAAGTGATTTAGCGGCTAGCATACGTTAAAGAGTTTAGCACTTGAGGAGAGGAATTATCATCACCACTCGGGATTCCGGAGTTCAGTAGTTGAAGGAAGAAAAAAAGAAGAGCCTTTTTTATAACAAGTCGGTTTCAGTCAGTGTCAACGACCATATGGCCTGCATTATTTCCCAGCCTCCATGACATATATGTATATATAAGATGGCTTCAATTGACATATTGACCATATGGCCTACAATATTTCGCAGCCTGCACGACATACAAGTATATATAAGATAGTTCTAATTAACATACGTATTAACAGGAAAAGAAGAAAATATCTAGTTTAACTAGGTAAAAGATATCTCAAAAATGTCAGTAGAAATCACCTTTAATTACAAGGGTGGATTACCCTTCGTCTCTAAAAACAAAAGTAGGCAAGTAGGACTTACCGGTGTTTGAGATGCTAATAAACTAATTCGCATGGCAAAATGTTTTCTTATTAGTTAGTACTATTAATTAATGAACAAAAACCTTAATTCCACCTCCATTTGCTTGTTTTGTTTAGAATTAAAGATGGTGATCAGGTTGATGAAGCCTTAATCCAATGTTGAGGACTCAAAACATTTGAATTAGAGCGAAACCCAAGCATGGCAACTGCGGTTAGTGCGTTAACACTTCTGGGCCGACGAATCAAGAGGCAAGGACGCGTATTCCCAAGCAAAATGAATAGGCAAGTATAAAATGACATTGATGACCAAACAGGCATCCAATCAAAGCAATAGAAGTGGCCACTAGTCGTGCCGTGGCACACATCGAGTAAGCAAATCATGCATCGACTAGCCATGCGATTCGAGAAGCCAATAAAGTTGTAACTGGAAAGGTGGTGCACCAGTACAAATAACAAGTTATAGTTCACTATCATTATTCCGTGATCAATTATAAGCACTAGGTATAGTTAACCACCTTGGTGATCATATATTTACTGCCAGCACAAAATATGACATATCAAGTGGTACACAATTCAAGCATGCAACACTCTTAAAAATTCTTCAAATCCGGACATTTGAAGAATCAATGGCCTAAAACTGTAAGAGACAGGAGCTCCATGAGTTGAGCATATTTACACCACTGAAACCTAAGAGTCCAAGAAATTAGCTGACTAAGAAAATAACTACAAGTAGTCAATGAGAAAGAGCTCCAAAAGAATCTTAAAACTATCGATGACTATTTACTCGTTTACGCTAATGTATCAGGCTCCAACCGAAGTTAACATGATTAAATATATTCTCAAAATCAGACGCACGGGTGAAAAGGATTACTTTCGAACTACTTTCAGGAAACTGGTCAAACAAAAGAATGCAGGCACAACAGGTTTCTTTTCTCCTTGTTTCTTTAACTGATTCTAGGCCTGCCACATACACTTTGACCCCATTCGATCTATTCTCCTCATTCCTCTTTCTTTAACCCGGTGACCGCTGTCTCTAAGTACATTTGGAAAATGCATATATTGATGCAAGGAAAGTCAACGAGAACCTCAATGACAGAGTGTATTGATGCAAGGTAAGTCAACAAGAACCTCAATGACAGAGTGTTTCTCCATACGTTACCCAGCGTACAAAACTATCTGAAAATTCCTCCTGAACTTCACAACTATAGGTATCATCATAGGACAACTCATTTCCAGTCTCGTCCCTACCCTGCATAAAGGCATGAGAATAAAATTTCCATTAGAAAGCAAGGTTAAAATAACCATTATCTAGAATTAACAAGCCATTTATTACAAGAGTAAACAATTTACAGAGGTTTTGTGAATAAATGTCACAGCATACTTGGCACATATTATTGTCCGTGAATCAGCAACATGAGTTGACAACAAATGAAAACATAATCCTGGCAGAGAACTTAAGACTTAATCAACTTGTATAACATGAGCCCTCCAAAGGACACATCTTTACTGTTTCATAATTTGTCTATGTATCTTGGAAAACATAAATTCTAAACGAAGTTTTTCCCCGAGTCTGTGAAAGCCAGATGAATCTTAGGGGGTGTTTGGTTAAGGGGAATCATGGAGGGGATTGAGTATCATAAGTAATAATACCCATTGTTAGTATTTGTTAAACAACTATCACTATCAATCAATGGAATGATAGTGATTAATTAGGGTGTTAATGATTTCCCTCAAAATACTATTCTATCAAATCCATTAACCCTTATGATTAAGGGCAAAAATACACCCACTAAAAAAATACATTTTTTGAGTTACTCACCCTTAATATACTATATCCCTCTCTCTCTTTCTCTGTTTTGTCTTTTGATTTTAAATATTTTTTATTAGTATTTGATAAAAATTTTTATAAAAATTCTTTTTAATAATTTTTTTTTACATTCAATTTTTTTTAATAAAACTTTAAACTGAAAATCAAAGATATATAGTACTCTCTGTTAATACAATAAAAATGACTTTTTTTTAAGGTTATTACTTACATAAAATTCAAATCAGAGCATGGCTATATTTAAAATTGAAGAAATTTTCTTTAAAAAGATACAAAATAAGAAATTTAAAATATGTATATCATAAATAAAAGATTTAAAAATTTTAAAATTTACTTGAAAGTCATTCCAGCAAACCAAACAAATATTTTTATAATGATATTCATTCCATTATTAAACCAAACATGTTGGGGGAAATCATCAAAACCCATATGCATAGTAGGGTTAATGATACTCATAGTGATAGTGATTGAAGAATTTAAACCAAACGCCCCCTTAGTTCTAACAAAAGTTGTGATTTTTTTTGTTTTTTGTCCAAATTCCCCCTACCACACTGGGAAAAAAGAATAGATAAGATAACAGAAGAATAATGAGTTTGTTATGAAGCCAGCAGTTACAGTAGCTCACAGCAAATTGACACATAGCCTAAATAGTTCCACGAGCCCGTGACAAGTAGCAAGTGCAGACAAAGCACTATTTTGATTATCTAACTGAAGCATTTTGACTCTAGGATCAGAGCTACAAACAAACTTATAAAACTTCTTCCAATGTTAAGTACTGAAACAACTATTATCTATAAGCCTGATACTCGCAAACAAAGCAAGAACACTAACCTTCACCGTAGGTCCACACTCACTGGCGGATGGGGTTGTTTCCCCTGCCAATTCACCTACAACACTATCTGATGAGAGTCCAGCAATTGGGGATGTAAGCATTGACCTGAAAGCATAGAAATAAGAAAATGAAATTCAATGACTGTCCCAATAAAAGCGAGCAAAAGAAAAGAAGAATAAACTCATCAACATAGAAATCAATCCAAGTTTTGGCAGAGCCTTGTATGTTATTCAACAGATATTTGTCAAAATAATTGAAAATCAAGCCATGTTGCTATTTCCTTTTTTTTTTTCGCCATGTTGCTATTTCAAGACCACTAAACCCATAAAATTCTCCCTCAGCAAACATAGAAAAATCATTCAGATCAAATTTGAATTGTTTTGCAATCTTACCATGAGCATCAAATATGATAAAGACTATTAACAAATGCACAGTAAATAGCACATGTAAAGTTCATTCTATGGATCACTAGGACTTGTGCCATTTCTTCATGGAAAAAACATCACGTGACGAATTTCAGAAAAAACATTTACTATAAAGGTGGGAGATGGTAACAGAATGGAGATCTGAATTGATGTGTTTATAGTAATATATGATGAAACGGAATTAACGAGCATTCTCCACAATTGACCGTATCAAAGCA